>JARHVA010002016.1:0-600000 GCA_037957365.1 Torreya grandis
ATCTCAAATTTGTACACATTACACTCTACATCTTTAGACTTTAAACTTGTATTTGATTCTTCTAACTGATTCTTGATATTTTTGGTGACCTACTTAGTTACCTTGACACTCTTAGTTATCTTATTTTTTAAGATACATATCTATTCTTCATGATTTTTTACTAGAGACTTCAACTTTTGTTTTTTTCTTTCTTTAACTCTTCAGTTCATTCAAAGCATTGATAAGTTATACCTCAAGATCAACCTCAAATTATTATTCATCCACTTATTCATCATCCATGAAGACATGCTCTTTTGAACTATTCCCTTCAACTTTAATGACCATGAATAAAGCTTTATCACTTCTATGGTCTGAACTACAATCATCACTATCTAAGATATCTTTATCACTAACTTTAAAAGAGCTATTGTCTTATTCATAATATAGACTCTTTTTTCTATGGAATAACTTTTTATTAATCTTTTCATACTTGTTATACTTCTTATTCACTTCACCATTGTCTTCATCATGATCATGTTTTTTCTTTTTTAAGACACTTAGTGTTTCACTCAAATTTTGATATTATTCAAAAGAAGGTAGTAAAATTAGAAATATGGGTTATGGTAGAAATAACTTATAAAAGTACACACATTCTATTGGAAGATTGTGGAGAGCTCCTCTTTGGCTAG
This sequence comes from Torreya grandis, assembly GCA_037957365.1. NCBI lineage: Eukaryota > Viridiplantae > Streptophyta > Pinopsida > Cupressales > Taxaceae > Torreya > Torreya grandis. Next base: position 669 of record JARHVA010002016.1, read on the forward strand.
GGAGGATGTCCTGCATGTATGAAAGCACTAAAGAAAATTTATGGGTTAGACAAGTAGATGGGTAGATTGCATAGTGTTAGCTAGATATCAGAAGTGAGAGATTCCTTAGGGGATATCAATCCCCAATTTTAGGATATTTAATTTAATAAAATATAAATAAAGTACTTGTATCAATGATTAAAGATACTAAAACTAATAAGAAAAATTACTTGATAAAGAGATATGCCAGAATGATCAAATTAGTGATAAACTAATTATGCCAATGCTAATGGGTTAAGGTATGGCTTAGAAAATATGAGAGGGGTATATGAGTGGTCAAAAACATAGTAAAGTGAATTAGGCTAGGTAAAGGAGGTGAAATTAGATTTCTATATTTTTCTTGCCACAGGTGACCATTGATGGTTGGGTTGACCATCGATGGTTAGCTGACCGTCGATGGTTGGGATGACCATCTATGATTGACTATGCTAAAACTAGATTTTATCAATAATAGATTAATAAGATTCATAGATGAATTTTGGGGGTTAGGAAAATAATAAATTGGTTATAAAATAAAAATAAATAACATGAATAGTAGTAAATAAGGGCTTATCTTACCATAAGTGGGTTAGATGAGTAGTTGGCACAGTTGAGATCTAGCTTAATTTTTGTAGAGTAACAATGCCTAGAAGTTTGGTTAAGAGTTGAGCAGAAGGTGGATCTTAACAAAATGGATTGATAATGTGGATGACACTAGTTGACCTACAAAAGAAAACTCTGAGAACTTAAGCTCTTGATAATAATTATAGATGGATTTATTCTTACAGCTTTCTCCTTATAGGCAAGGGCCAAAGGTTCTAGAGGGAGTGTAATTGGGTCTTCTACATATGATTCATCCATGTAATGCCTCATAGGGATATTTAGATGACTTATATTTAGAAAAGGTAGATAACATTTTGCATGGTGTTCACATGTAAAGGCTAGGTAGTGGAGCTTGATTGTTGATGGTTAGGCTGACCATCGATGGTTAGCCTGACCATCGATGATTAAGGCTAGACACCAAAATAGCCATGTTTAAGCCTAGTAAATCTAACTAATGAAAATAGGCATAGGTAAGGAAAAAAGGTTTGAGGGGTCTGTGTTAGACATTTGTAATTGCATGTCCAAAATTTTAGTGTCTAGATTTTGCCCCTTTTTATTGTGTTACTCTTGTGAATGAACAATAAAACAAAAATAGAGTATAGGTCAAGGGTATAGTTATCTTAAGATTGGAAGGAGGTATTCCCCTCAAATCAATAGTAGGTGAGGTAAATCTAAAGTGGTTACAAGTTTCATAAAGGGTAAATGTTGAGTCAAGAGGTGGTGACTTGAGTTGAGAATGTGAGGTGCAAACTTGTGCACAAAATGTGACGAAAGTTATGAGAGATAATATTGCATAGAAATAGATTGCCAATGTTAGTAAAAATAAGGTCAGCGTGAAGGAGACAAGTGACCAATGTATCATGTGACTACTATAGGCATGGAATTTGGATACACTTATTAGTCTCTAAGTTAGTTATAGTGTTTTACTAGGTATCTAAGGAAGTAAATGCTCTGATGAAAACACTAAATGATTTGGTTGTTACACTAGGTAGTGTAAAAATAAAAATAGGTAACCTGGCAAGGTTAGTCAGTGTGGTCAAAATGACCTAGGTAAAAGTCATCATAATATATGCACATAGTTTAGGTGATAAGATCATCATTGGGGTGGATGTAGGAAAATGGGTAGGTTGGGGTATGACAAAGCTAACTCCACATGCACTAGGCAAGTAGATGATATCTACATAGTGAAGGAGATTCAACATCCCATAACAAATTTAGGCTGAATTTAGTTCTTTCTCAAAGGGTAGTGTTGAGGTGAATAGGTCATTGAAAGTACAAAATATATGACTAAGTGCTAAAAAAATAACTAAAAATAATGGCCAGTGTCAAGGTAGACATGGTCAAATAGGATTGGTTATGAAAGGTTTGATTTATTGAAGGGTAAGGGTCATGTTTGGGGGGTGGGGCCATGCTAGATACCCCTAGGTAGTGGACTATTATAGTTGGTTAGATAGGGGTCCTAGAGAACTACCATCAGGTATAGGTATAGATGGGGATAGTGGTAGTGGTGTAGGTGGTCTAAATGTTCTAGGGGCCTAATTGACATATGATACTAATGTTATGTATATGATTTTTAATTTGAACCTACATGTCAATGTGTATTTTGAGAAAGAGTTGACATTATCACATGTATTATTTTTTGACTATTTGATGTATATATTATGTGACATTTGATATTTTTATGTGATGCTTATGTTTATGATTTATCGTTATGGATGCTCATGGTTGATGGCTATTTGACTTAGTATCTTAGGCATGTGATATGTAGAAAGATGAATTATGATGTTTTAATTATATGATGGTTAATAAGAACATGTTATGGTTGATGTTTATGGTTATATATCCTGAATGGTGAATGGTATATGATATGATGTTTTGCTTCTTGGTTTATGGTGTAATGATATGTTCAAATGTTTACACAATGTGATGGATAGGGGAATGTTTGTGGCTAGTGGGTATATGTTTACATTGTGCTTCTTAGTGAATAGATGATGTTGTTTGTTGACATAGTTCATTATTCTCATGTATTTGGTATATTATTTTTATTGGTTCATGTTTATAGGCTTATATAGACTAATAAAAGATATGAAAAAGAACATGATGCCTTTTCATTAACAAATACCAAATGAAACCCAAAATTGGATTGGCTTAGTGAATCTAAGCCTTTCAAATGTTTGACATTAGCATGCATAGGGTGATAGATATGGATCCTAATAACATTGTTTCAAGTGAGCTTATAGTCCCGTACATATGATATGTGGAGGGTGAATGGATGAAATTAGAATCATTAATGATATTATTATGCCTTCCCTATAGGTTTCCAAAGAGGGGGTATAAATAAGTCTATTTCTATTTATAAAGTATAGACTGATCGATGTAGGAAGTCTAATAAAAAGAGCCAATTATGGTTTTCCTAATTTTATTACTATTGATGAGAGTTGATTACAACTTTGAAAAACATTATTGATTTTTTAAATACTTTTGAATTTTACTTGAGGGTTGGGGAAGCTAATCGATGCAGGAAGCTTCCAATAAATTACTAGTTTTGACTAATGCTTTATCCATCCATCCTTCAAGTGAGTGGTTTGGATGTATATGGTTAGCTCAAATTATTTTGATAGCTATCCTTCAAGGGAGTAGTCCACCTTATGTTTTGTCATTTCATAATGAGTTTCCAACATCTATCCTTAAAGGGAGTAGTTTGAGGATGCTAAGGATGACCCAAGCTTGTTTTTGCTATTTGATATTGTGCTTGATTTTACTTGAGTTTGCTTGACATAGAATCATTCATACATGCTCAATGGATTACCTTTGTGAAGGAAAATCTAAGTTGGCATGGGGTGCTAGTAGGTGAAAAAGAGGTATAGGGAACAAAGACCATAGGAACTAATCTCAAAGTAATGGGTAGTACTATGAGAATCATCCCATGGATAGAGCCATGATATCCATAGTTCAAGATTAGGATATAGTTGTGATGGATAATTGCATGATTGAATGTGGTTTCAAGGGATGAATTTAAGTTAGACAAATTATAATTGTGATCCCTATCTAATAATAATAAGGATTTAAATGCAAAACATTGAGAGTCTTAGGTTCTAGTTTGCCTTAAAGAGAGGATAAATGATAAGCCCCTGATCCATACTTATGGGAAATGATGTAGGCTCTAACCCAATTGAAGGCAAATTTCCCCTTTTTTCTTTTCTCCATAGTATTGAAATGTTATTTTTTCTTGAGGATAATATCTCAAAAAATAAATTATTTAGGTGTTTGTTATAAGATTGTTTGATTCATTCTTGATAGACACAAAGATGGGAAAGGGTGGCTAAATGATGCTTATAGAGTAGCTCAAGTTGGGCTAAATGTTTTTGATGGTAGTCATCCTTTGAAATGAGGTCATACAATGATATACAAAGAGAAGGTATTTGGATTTAAAGAGGCAAGATGGCCTCAACCCTAAAGATGAGAAAAAAAGGTGTAGCACCAGTAAGGGTTCAAATGATAGTATGATATGCCCATAAGGTAAGGGGATGTGTAAGTGCCAATCCTACCTTGAGGCATTGACAATTTTGGTAATCATGTTGTTAAGGGTTTTATTAGAGGCTTTAGCTTGTCCATTTACTTATGGGTAATAAGGTGATAAAAATCTAAGTTTAATATTAAATATGTCATAAAGGAACTGAACTTGTTTATTTTTGAAAGATTTGCCATTATCGGTGATGATCTTATAGGGAAAACCAAAATGATAGATGATATGATGGGTGATCAATCCAATAATATTATCAGCTTTCAAAGAGATAAGGGGAATAAATTTTAACAATTTGGTAGAATATTTAGTTGGATAATGATAGAATGATGTCATTGCAAAGAGTGGGGGTTGATTTCACCAATGAGGTCTAGACTCCATTGTGAGAAAGGTCAAAAATCTATGGACTTACAAAGGCTATTAGTAAGTGTATGATGTAAATCAAAACATTTTTGACACTTGACACACTTTTTCATGTAATCATAGTAGTCTTGGTTAAGGGTAGGATAGTAATAGCCTAGGTTGAGGATATGCTTGGCCATAGTGAGGCTAATTACATGACCCCCATAGATACCATCATGTGTCTCCTTGATGGCATGAGAGGCTTTTGGACCAAAGAGGAAATGAAAAAGGAGGTCATCTAAGCCTCATTTATAGAGGATTACTCCTATAATGGTATAATAGGAGGTGCTCTAACTAGATGATCGATGGGCTTTCTTAGAGAGGCCATAGGGAATTATGCCAAGGTGAAGATAGTTGAAGATTTTCTAGTACCAAAGGTTAAGCAAGACCTCCTCCACACTAAAGATGGTAAGATTGTCTATCTTGGTGTAGGGGGGCTCAATTATGTGATGGATAATGACTGATAGTTTATATTTTAAGGGTGCTAATATGATTTGAGAGGCAAGCAAAACTATGGTATTGACAAATTTATTGGTAGAACATGGGGTGGTTTAAATATGGTAACATTTGAAGAAGGCTAGGAATTATATAACCAATTACATGTATAGTTATAAAACCTCATTATTACATTGGTAAATACCAGTAACTTGGTTGAACACAAGTTGGGAGTCACCAAAGATATTGATTATTTTTAATGCTAAGGCTAAAGCAATTTATAGATCTATTACTATGGCTTCATATTTAGCCACATTGTTGGTGCATTCAAAGTCAAGTTTAAAGGATAAAGGAAGTGGTTCACTGATAAGGGGGACAAGGAAAATACCAGATCCCCCACCACACTAAAATTTGGAAACATAAAAAATATGGTTACTTGATTGGTGAAATCTGCTTGAGATAAGCTTGTAATGGACTCATCTAAAAATGAAAGAAGGGGAGGTTGGTTTTCTACTAGGGGTGTTTCAACTAATTGGTTGATGATAACCTATCACTTGATCAATTTTCATTGGAGAAAATCAAGGTTAAATTTAGCTGAAACATGAGCCACTTATCCATATGCTAGTTTTGGTAAAGTTTAGAGTGTATGTATTTAAGGGGGTTAGTATTAGTGATGACAAAAGTCTTATGGTTAAGGAGGTAATGGTGAAGTTTGGTGGCCATGAATGCTAGGGCTAAACATAATTTTTAGTATGTATATACTGAGTTTCCTATTTGACCAATGCATGACTAATGTAATAGATGGCTTACTCTTTATGTTGTTCATCTCAATGGGCAAGCATTTCCCTTAGGGAGTGGTCTATGGAAAAGATATAAAGGTAGAAAGGTTGATCATCCTTAAGAGGTGTAAGGATAGGTAGAGATAGTAGGTACTCTTTGAGTGTATCAAAGGCCTTTTGACAACTGACACTCCACTTGAAAGAGACATCTTTTTTCAAGAGGTGGTAAAAGGTCTAACACCAATTAGAGAGCTAGGAGATGAAGTGATGAATGAATTGGAGTCTTCCCTGCATGCTATGGAGTTGTTTAATATTAGTCAGAGGTAGCATCTTGAGGATGGATTTAATTTTGGCTAGATCAACTTCAATTTATTGAAGAAAAATGATGAATCCAAGAAGTTTTCTTGACAGGACTCCAAAAATACACTTCTTGGGATTGAGGCAGACATGATAATGGATAAGTCACTCAAAGATAATATTAAGGATGGATAAATGGTATTTTCAAAGTTTAGACTTCTCGAGAAGGTAATCTACATAGTCGTTGATGATTGTATGGATAAGGTCATGAAAAAATATGTCATTGCCCATTGGTAGGTTACACTAGCATTCTTAAGGTCAAAGGGCATGACCTTATAATAGAAACTAACCCATGGGGTGATGAAGGAAATTTTGTATTGATATTTAGGGGTAATAAAGATCTGATTATAAAATAAGAATCCATCCATGAGTGACAATATCTCATGGCCTATCATAAGATCAATAAATTGGTCAATGTTAAGGAGAGGAAAGTCATCCTTTAGGTAGGCAAGGTTGAGGTCATAAAATTCCACAAAAATATGTAGTCCCCTTATGGCTTTAGTGATAGGTATGATGTTTAAAACCCATAGAGATAGTCTATGGGTTGAATGAATTTAACCAAATGGAGGTGTTGGAGCTCTTCTTTGATAGGGAGGGCTATTTAAGGATGCATTTGGCAAAGTTTTTTCCTAACAATTTTGGTGTCATGAGTGGTGATGATGTTATGGGTGGAAATGATCAGGTTAATACCAGCCATATCATCATATGAAAAGGTGAATGCAATGTTATGCTCATAAAGGAAGGTTGAGTAGTCTTATAGTTCCCCAGGGGTGAGAGTTTGGCTAAGTTTGATGATGTGGGGGTTGTTCGGAGTACCTATATCAATGTCTAGGTAGATTAATTCAACATGGTTGAGGTTTTTAGAGGTAAATATTTATGGATGGAGGAATCTAGTGAACTAAGGTAGGTGAGAATAACATCATCATCTTGACACTGAATAGTGTTAATGGTAGGAGAATCTTCTTCCACAAGTTTAGGATGGGTCAAAGGGATGGATATGGATGCCCCTTCCTTTTGATAAGTCAAGGGACTAAAGTTAATCATGTTGATGAAAAATAAAAATTTGGGTGGGATGATGTCCTCATCATCACTCTCAAGTTAAGGGCATATTGGTGAGGAAGGGGTTTCTTCTTCATCAATGGTAGTGGTAAGTTGGTTGGCTTTCTTATTATTTGGTAGAATGAAGCCAAGGTCATATTTATTATGAGGCTTGTGGGTCTCAATCAAAGCCTATGTGTGTGGGCCATGATCATACCTTCCTAAACGAAATCCATTATAGGCACACCTGTGAAGGTATAGTTTGGAAAAGTCAAGTTTGTCCAAGTAAGAGAAGTTAGAGGTAAATGGTTGAAGTGAAGGGTGGGTCATGGAAAATTTAAGTGGCTTATTGATTCCCCCATAGATAAAATGAGTTTGATATTTAGTAGGACCTAAAGGGATGATGTATCCAATGTTGGGGTCATAACCTAGGTGGTGGTCGGGTTTCCAATATTCTTTAGGAGCAAGGAGGGCATCTAGGGTGAGGAGATGGTATTCTATAAGGGTAAGGCATTAGAAGGTAGAATTTAAGGGATTAGTGTTGGTTATTTGGTCTATCACAATAGATGAACTAGTAGATGCTTCTATAGGAAGGGAAATAATGGCTTTGGCTTCCAAGGGTGGCATATTTTGTGGTGCTTTGGATGGAGGTAGGAGAACATTATTAGGTCAGTAAGTCATGTTGCATGTTCCTAAAGGGTTAGGGTCAACTTGTATGGTAACCATCTTACCTTCATGTTTTAACTTGACACAATGATGGAGGGTAAAAGTTACACAAGCCATGCCATCAATCCAAAGTCTCCTTAGTAAAACGTTGTACTAGAATTTACCTTTGACCACATAAAAAGTTTAAGGAGCATACAAGGTCCCAGATCAATGTGAAGGACAATGGTGCCTAGGGTAGTGGTCATAATGTCATTAAGGAATCTAAGGATGGCTAAAGTCTCGAACATGACATTGTCTGGTATCTTGAGTTGGTCATAGGCATGGGAAGAGATTATGTTGATACTAGGTCCCCCATCGATCATAACCTATTTAACATGGGTTTGGTTAATATGGGTAGTGTTAAAGAGAGGTAGATCTGGGTCTTCAAGATGGATGGAATGTATTTCTAAGTCCTTGAAGGTGACAAAGGTGGAGAGTTAGAGAGTGTTGATGAAGGAATCTATAGGTTGGAAGTCTCTTTATCAGACCTTAATGGCCTACATAGCCTCTATCATAGCATGGAGATGGTGAGGTGGGGTGGAAATGAGCCCATAAAGGCTCATCTTAGCTAGAGTTTGGTGAAGTTGCTTAAGAATGAACCTCCTAATGGATTCAAAAATATTATCCTTGGAGGTGCCTAAGATGATTACTTTAGGCAAAAATGAGGATATAGAGGGTTGGCTTGAGTTTGGTTTAGAATGCGTAGGTGGGTATGTCCATGGAATGGACACCTTGGCTTTCCATTTATCCCTTTGTTGTGATCATGTGACCATGTTGATGGTATGGATAGAGGGGAACAATGTGATAAGATGTTGGGTAGGTTATTTATCTTTTTGAGGTGAGAGTGAAGGATATCATATGCAACAATAAATGGCTAGTGGATGCCTTGGTAGAGAGGTCAAGGGAGGCTCTTCCAATAAGAGATCATCCTCCTTATAGAGTTGATGGATAATGGTTTGGAGATATTTATACTTCTCAGTGTTGTGTCTAAGTGTCCTATGATAGGAATAGATTTGATGGTCACTATACTAAGCTAGATTCAAACCAAGAGGGTCGAAGGGTCTAAAACAAAGTAAGGTAAGGTGGAAAGATCATAACAACCTTAAAAAAATGGTTGAATATGATTTAATAAGATGTGGGAAAGGATTAGGGGCTATCATTTTGGTGGGTAAGTGGGGTGTTTTCATGGGAGCAGATTTTGTAAGAAGAGTTTTGGGTGAGGTGATGTTTCTAGGTAATGGTTTTGGTTTGGGTATGTTTGGGGGGTTTGAGGTTGAGAGTTTAGTCATTGCTAGTTCAAAAAAAACTAGTGTATCAGACAATAATTGGGTTGGTGTAACTAGTAATGGTGGATGACATATTGATGTGTGTCATCATTCCCTTCATTTAATCAACTTTCTATTGATGTCATATTTAACTAGGGCTGTGTCTAAAGCTATATGAAACAAGAGGAATCATAGCAATTTAGTAATTAAATGGAGGTATTTGTATATTTTTTTGTTTTTTTGGGGGGATATTAATGTCTTAAGGAACAAATTGTAGAAATGAAATTGATTACTGGAAACAAACACACACTGTAGAAATGAAATTGATTGCTACAAACAAACACATGTTGCAAAAATTAAATTGATCTAAAAACACCCTGTAGGAACAAATTTACAAAAAATCTTAATTGTAAGGAGTTGGAAACATGTATAAATTTAATAGAATTACCTAGTTAGTTTTGTGAATAGAAATATAAATACCGACAAAAATAAAGATACTAGTTCTTCAGAGGAGTGGGCCCTTGCTCTACCTAGAAACAGGATTGAACGATTTAATTTGCTTTCAAAATAGAAATGGCTATTTCATTGATAAAATGTTCTGTATTAAAAAATTTACTAATCTGTCTTTATCTCTCTATTCTTCAATGATTTTTTATTTATTTTTATATAACTCTCTATCTCTACTAAATTCCCAGGTCTTTATATATTCTTCTACTTGTGGCACATTGATTGTTGTAACTACTTCATAGATATGATGGAACTGAATTGCACCCAGAATAGATGTTGAATCAAGATGTGGTTGGATGTCTAGCTGTGTGATAAATGTCTTAATTCTACATGTTCATAAAATCAAGAATCTATTCCTAATTTAATGGGATCATTGATCTGACAGATCACTAACTATTTGGAATAGATCCTCATTAGTTCCATATCTAGCTACAAAAGTTCTAGAGTTTATCTATAAGAGTACCAGAGCTAAATATAGAGTTCTGGAGCTAATTTCAAAAATGAGAAGACTTGAAATAGTATGGTGGAGTTTTGGAACTAACTGTGATAGTTCTAGAATAGATTTTGTAGGTTTCAAAACTAACTGTGATGATTTTAGAATAGATTTTGTAGGTTTTGAAACTAATTTGAATTGATTCCAATGCTTCCAAAACATGCAATCTGCTTCAAATTTGTTCTTTACCCTGATGATGACCTGTTTTATTACAAAACTAGAATTTTCCCATACACTTGTTAGGAATTACAGGTCATTTAAAATGTTAGAATCACAATCAACAAAAGATGGATAATCACATCCTAACTCATCTTAGATCAAAATAAAAGTTACAAAATGCAATCAAACTTAATAGAAAGAGAGAGTAAGATGAAGTCATTTATTATATAGTTACTAGACATATCTTGGCCTCATCATTTCCCCCACACTTACTTGTTTGTAAGTCCCTTTACAAACTTCATTCTTCAAATTCGAGATTGTATATCCTACATTCCATTTGATTGCTTAGATCAAATGGCTAAAATTAATATCCCAATGCTTTGACTCAGAAGTACTATACCCTGCTTTTGCTTCTACTTTTCTTTTTCATTCCTTAAATTGAGTAGGATGTTGAGGTTCTCTATTTTGCCAAGGAGATATGGGAGTGAGAAGTAGAGGTGGCCTTGTTCACATTCCTATCCATATGTTTAGGGGAATTTTATTGATCTGGGGAATGATTGTGCATAAAGCTTTTGCCTTTTCTAAACTCTAGATCAATTTTGAAGGGGATATTACTTCCTCTCTTTGCAATGCCACTGTGAGAAATTCCCATCTTTTTAAACATGCATCATAGATATTATCAAAATTTTCCCTTTCATAAGAGGTGAAGATATCCATGCTTTGCTGTAAACTACAAAGATAAGGTCCCTTGAATTTATCATTAAATGCATGGGATTGGAAATATGTAGCAAAGGCAAATGGATTACCATAATGAATTCTCATACAGAGATTGGATGAACTAGCCTTTGACTAATGCTCTGACTCCCTTTCTTTCCATGCAATATAATTTTGAAGAATGGAGATAAATGCATTAAGCTAGATTTCTCCTACATACAAATTGATCATAAAACCTGTATTTGTTTCTAGCATAAAATTACAGATGTAAAATTCACAAAGAAGGTTTTTCTATTTTGTATTAGCTAAGGAGTAGGCAGTTGAGAAATTAGCTTCATCTTTGATTTCATGTGGAAGACCACATGTTATCCTTGCCAACAACCAGTGAATGATTTTTTCTTCTAAAAACATGCTATAAACAAGAGAAGGTCTTCCAGATGCAAGCAACTTTTCACTCATCATAAAAACTATTTATATTTTCACAAGACATTTATACTTATCATTTTCCTCCTTGTAAAATTTATCTTCCCATTCTTTCCTTGTCTTTTCTTCTTCTGCCAGTTTACCTTTCAAGTCTGTATTAGATGCTTTGATTTCACTGAGTTTTTTGCATATGTTATCCCATAACTATTTGAGTGGTAGATAAGTTAATTCAGTCTATGTAGAGATTGTTGACACAGAGGTCTATCTTGTATATTTTTCCTCATTTTCCACCAGTTGCCTTTTAGTTTCTGTTAATTCCTCATTCTTAGCTGTGAACTAGTTTGTTAATTTTGCAAGGAGCATTTCCTTATATTCTAACTTGAGTTTGAGGAAGTTTAATTCCTCATCCTTTTCTTTGATAATGAGTTCTAATATGGAAAAAAAATAGAGCCTATTTAATCTGCTAGTTATGTTCTTTTTCTAAAATTTCCAAAGGAGTTAAACATTATTCTTCCACCATAGGGGATTTCCCCTTTCTTCTCCAAGATGCCTGTTCATCTTCTGTATATGATGGTGTTATTATTTCAGCATCTTGTTCATCTTCTATATGTGATGGTGCTGCTATCTCACCCATTTCTTGGAAAACTAGCTCCTCAAATCTTTCATCTCCTTTTTCCCTTTCTGTTTGGCTTGGTCCAGGAGGAGTCATGGCCATGTTACTCAAAATATCAGCAGCTTTAGTTTCTATATTTTCTTATCCTTCCAGCTCCTTTGAACTTTCTTTAGACTTTTTATGACATTTTCTTTCTTGAGGAGTCTCAAAATGTGTAGGCATAGGTCTTCTCTTAGAACTTCTAGTTTTCAACTTTTGCTCAGGCCTAGGTGAACTATCACTATCAGAGATAGGTATCAATTCTTTTTTAGCTTCTATAAAAGAAGAAATTTTTTGAGAAGGTACAATAGGGTTTACAATTTTAACTTTTCTCCCATATTTTCTTCTTTTTGATACTTCCTCTTCCCCTAGTCTTTTCTTTTCCTCAGCAATGGTATTAGTTTTCAAATGAACTAAAGGGGTAGGAGGAGTTGCTATTGTCCTGTAAATACTAGGTTTTTACCCAAATTTGCCAGGAAATTTGTCTCACATTTCTTCCCCATTTTTCTTTGAAAGAAAATGGTGCTGGCATACTAAATGCACTAACCCATGATGTCTAATTATTCCTACACCCCAGGAATACCTCTGGGCCATTACATGGATGGAGTCAAAATGAAACCCTAGAAGGTTTACTCTATATTCTAGTTTTTTGGCTCCATATCTAAGGTGTATAAGGATTTTGAGGACTTCTTTCCCTACTATCCCAAACTGTCCATCACAGGTTAAATATTTGACTATTCAGAATGCTACTCTATTAAAGGGTTTGGGCAGGTTGGCCCTTTTGACTCCTTTGATGACTCCCTTTGTATTATCAATATACTAGGGTTCAACTTCTTTTTTATTCCCACAATTTGTTCTTCTTTGAATATTTCATAGGTTAGCTAAAAATTGCTTCTTGTCTCGGCAAAACTGATGATTTTGGCTATAGAACTAGTGGATTTAGTTGTTGATCTGGCGAATTCAGTTGTTGAATTACTATACTCAACTATGGAATTTAATGATTTTAGATGTGAAACTATTGTACTTAGTTGTGAAATTGATGGAGTTAACTCACTGTGTCTCTTTTGAATTTTTTCTACAGCTAGCTTTTACTTTGTTGATCCAATCATAAGAATGAGTCTTTATGACTATCCGCCAACTCATTCCATCATCAATACCCTTCTCATGATTTTGCACATTTAACCATGATTTATAATGGAGACTCATCATACTAACCTTTCTAAATCAAGTCTAATCACACATGCAAACTTTCATTAAACCTTAAACAAGTTAAAAACATAATTACCATCCTTGATGATGTAATCCCTCTGTTATGTTGACTCAACATTCCTAAAAATATGATTAGAAAATAGTTATAATTCAAGAAAAAGTTTTATTTGAATTAGCTACTTATTTAAGAAGGTTTTTTTTTTCTTTTTTTTCTTTTTTTTTTTCTTTTTTTGTAAAAGAGAATGCCATTTACTAGTTTTCATTCTCTTCTTTTTTTTTGGAAAGAGAACACCATTTACTAGTTTTCATTCTCTTCCCTTTATTCTAGATCTCTTTATCTAATTATTTGATCATTTTGAAAGAACTGGGTTCTTCCATATGATCAAATTCTTTGTTTGCTTCAATCTACTTCAAGAATTCATCCTTAGTAGGAGGCTTCTTATAAAGTTTCAGCCTATGTCCATTGACAAAGAGTATTCTTCTTCTACCATCAATGGGAAGTAATTGGATAGAACCATTGTCAAATATCTACTTGATCTAGTAAGGTCCCAACCATCTGGTTCTTAATTTACCGTTGAATTGTTGGTACTTAGAATCAAACAACAATGCCCAGTCTCCTACTTTGAATTATCTTTCCTTGATATGTGAATCATGCCATTATTTATTTTGACCTTGGATTATCTCTATCTGGTGAAGTGCTTCCATTCTGAATTCATCTAATTCATTGAGTTGAAGGATTCACTCCTTTTGAGCTATATCTAATTCAATTCCCACCTTAGCTATTGTCCTCAATGTCTATAGTTCAAACTCAATAGGAAACAAGGGCTTTTTCCCATAGACTAACTCATATGGTGAAAACCTAGTTGTGGTTTTCTAAGTTGTATTGTAAGCCCAGACAACTTTAGGTAGTCTTTTTACCCAATCTCTTCTTTCAGCATCAACTGTTTTAGTGAGGATGTTTTCTAATTCTCTATTTATTACTTCAACTTATCCATTTACTTGCAGGTGATAGGGATATGACTTCCTATGATTGATCTGATAAAACATTATGAAAGCCTAGATGATATTGGACATAAATTGTGGTCCCTGGTTTGAAACTAAGCTTTTTCATGCTCCAAACTTTATCATAATTTTGTGCCAAAGGAAATTAGCAACTATTTCTTCAGTGGCATTTGTTAAAGCCTGCACTTCTACCCATTTTGTTACATAATCAGTACACACGAGAATGTGCTCTTTTCCTTGTGAAGGGGGATTAAAAGGTCCAACAAAGTGCAATCCCCATCTGTCAAATGGTTCAATCACTACTTGTGGCTATAGAGGCATTTTATTGGTAATGGTTGGTTGTCCCATCCTTTGATAAAGATCACACCACCTGATATATCTCTTCACATCTTTGTATAGAGATGGACAATAGTAACCAATGCCAAGTATCTTGTGAGCTATTCTTTCCACTGAATAGTGTCCTCCAATTATTTCATCATGACATACTTAGAGGATGTCAAAAATTTCATCTTCTCTTACACAACTATGTAAAACAAAATTAGGACCACATTTAAATAGTATTCCATTTAGCCATTTGAACTATGCATTGGTTTTGATTAACTTCTTTATTTATTTTTTAGTGAAAGAAGAACAAAACTTCCCTATTTCAAGATAATTTGCCATGTCAACAAACCATGGTGTGTTAGCTGAAATAACAAAAAATTGTTCATCTAGAAAGTTATCCATGACTAGATCCTTCTCCCCTGTACTAGTCAATCTTGAAAAAAAATTAGCTGCCACATTAGATTTGCCTAGATTATCCACAATGGTAATATCAAATTCTTGTAAAAGTAATAACCATCTAATTATTCTTCCTCCAACCACTAGTTTGTTCATTAAATATTTACTTGCTAAATAATCTATATGTATAAATATTTTATACCCTGTAATGTAATGTCTAAATTTATTGATTGCATAGATCACAACCAAAATTTTTTTTTTAGTAGTAGTATAATTTATTTCAGTGGGAGTAAGATTTTATCGAGATAGTAAATAGCATACATTCTTCCTTCTTCATCTTTTTGTCTCAAAACTATACTAATTGAGGTATTTGAGGCATCAGTTTGGCTATGAAAAGGTTTCTCCCAATTAGGTCCTTGCAATATTGGGGTAGTTAATAATTTCTCTTTAATTTCTTTAAAAGTATGTTGACACTGTTCATCTCAAATAAATTCACAGTCCTTGGTAAGCAATTTAAACATGGGGGAAGCAATTTTACTAAAATCCTTGATAAAGCACCTATAGTATCCAACATGTCCTAAAAATGATTTAATATCTGTGGGAGTTTGAGGAATAGGCAGGTCTAAAATAATCTTAATTTTATTTTGTTCAACCTGAATTCCTCTTTTTGAAATATGGTGCCCTAATATGATCCCTTCATCAACCATCATTAAACATTTCTCATAACTAAGAGACAAGTGATGTTGTTCACATCTTATTAATACTCTATCCAAAATTTTCAAGGCATCATCAAATGTATCATCATACACAGTAAATTCATTCATGTATACTTCCATACAGTCATTTGTTAGGTCTATAAAAATTGCTAATACAACTCTCTGAAAGGTTACTGGAGCATTACATAGTCCAAATGGCAATACCCTGTAAACAAAGGTACCCCATGGAAAAGTAAATGTAGTTTTGTCCTGATCCTCAGCAACAACTTTGATTTGATTATATCCACTAAATCCATCTAAGAATAAAAAGTATTGTTTACCTAAAAGGTTGTCTAAGACTTGATCTATGAATGGTAAGGGAAAATAATCTATTAGGGTAGCTTTCTTCAGTTCCCTATAGTCAACACAAATGATCCATTTTCCATTATTTTTAGGGATAATTACAAGAGGAGACACCCACTGGCTATCTGAGATAGGGTAGATAAAACCTACTTGTATTAGTTTTTCAATTTCTTGTTTGACTATATCCCTTAAGGCTAGATTAATCCTTCCCTGAGGTTGCTTAACTAGTCTAATGTTTTTAGTATAAATGTCATGGGTGCAGATACTTGGATGAATTCCCTTCATATCTCTATAGTCCCAAGCAAAAGCTTTAGTGTGATCTTTCAGAACATCAAATAGTTTGGCTTCTTCATCATTCTTTAACTAGCTATTAATATTCAAAAAAATTCTTGGTTAAATCTCAACATGTTTGGTTTTAGGATATGATGAACTAATTTGTTGAAGAGGTTCCATTAAGGTGTTTAATGGATAGGCATGTGGTAACAACATATGATATGTAGCAACATCTCCAAATGTTCCCAGAGGTAAAATGCTAGACAAAGGACACTAGGAAGAGTTATGATACTTATCTTATTGTAGATTGAATTCCTCATTACTGCTATTTTACAAAAATTCTTCACCATCTCCTGATATCTATAAAGCTGATGCTACAGATCCTTCCTTTTCCAAAGATAAATCATGTTCCTCTAGAGCGAAGTTATCTTCATTTGTAGAAAATTGGTGTGGTTCTAAAACTAACTGTGTAGGTTCCATAATTAAATGTGATGGTTTTAGAACTAACTGTGAAGGTTATAGAACTAACTGTGAAGGTTTCAAAACTAACTATGATGGTTTCAAAACTAATCCTGACTTCTCTAATGATGATTGATGTTCATTTAATGAGTTATTAACCATATCATCTATTTCTCGTACATGATCTTGTAATGTTATGATAGCCAAAGAAGACAAATTTTGCTCATTAATATCAGGATTATCAACCCATAATTTTGATTGATTATCAATGAAAGGTCATGCAGAGGGATATAATGAAATATACTTATAATTCTTACCATTTGAAATAGTCATATCACCTGACATGCAATCAATTAGGGCAGGAATTGTAGCTAACCATGGTCTCCCCAAAATAATAGGATAACTAAGTATTTTACCTTTTGGCTGCAATATAAAGAAGTCAACTAGATATTCCCATGATTCCACCATTACTGTCATATCTTCAATAACTCCTTTTGGTTTTGCTATAGATTGATCTGCCATCTGCAATATGGTATTAATAGATTTTATGCCTATTAATGGTAACATTTTCAAAGTGTCCACTGTCATTACATTGATAGTTATGCCCAAATCAATCAAAATGTTATGTATATACTTTTTCCTTATGGAAATAGAAATAACATGGCTTCCAAGATCTCCATATTTAGGTAGTAAGAGTTTCCTTGCTAATAAATCAGCAAGTTTCCCATCTACCCGAATAGTCCTGGGGTACTGCTTCTTCCTTCCAGGTTTTTTGAAACATAACAGTTTGATTAACTTGTTCAACTCTGGAATATCCTTAATTAATTATAATAATGGTATTTCAATATTCAATCTTCTTAGTTCCTACACCAATTCAGATTCCTTAAGTTCTATGGTTTCTTTAAGTCTTTCTGGAAATGGAATCTTAGTAGAATTGCTTTCTAATTCCTTATCTTTTTCTTTATCATCTTCCTTAGGTGTAATTGTGCTATGGATTTTAGATTCTTCTATCATCTCAATGATTATAATAGGTGGACTACTAATGATTTTTCCATATCTGGTTTGAATGTTTTTAAAATCCATTGTATTTAAATCAACTAATTTTTCTTGGACTGTTTCATATACATGAGTTATTTGTTTGTTTCTTGGATTTGTTACTGGTTATGCTAGCATTTGTGTTTGGAATATGTTTTCAACCTATGAATTTTGTGCTGGAGGTCTCATTATGGCTTGTTGGCTCTGATTTGGATATGTTTTCCCTTGCACATAATTATTAGGGCCCCATCTAGGTTGTGGCCATGCATAAGGAGTTCTTTGACTAGTCCAAGGTTGTTGATGTCCTTGAGTATACTAAAATTGACTTGCCAAATCCTGAGGATGCCATGTAGGTTGAGGGGTCTTAGGTGGTTGTCCCCAAAGTTGTGTTACTATTTGAGCTACCCACGACATCTTCCAGGGATTAGGAGCTGGTCTTGGCATAAATTGTCCTTGGTTAAGTTGTCTCTGAACAAAATTTAATTCTATTGTGGTGGATGATGTATTGGTTTGTTTGAGATAATTTTTTATGATTGGAAGAAGAGAACAAGCATGAGTATCATGTTCTTTAGATTCATAGACAAGACATACTTCTATTTTATCCAAAGGACATTCCCGTATTGCATGCTTCTTCTTACATTTAGGACAATACATGGCTAATGGTTCAAGTTAGGGATTTGCTTTAGCTTACTATCCATCTATGGTGGAGGTTAATTGAACTAATATGTCTATTTTAAAGTTTTCTAGTTCATCCATCAATTTGTTCATATCTGGATTCAAATTTTTAACTATTTTCCCTTTTCTAGGTTCACCCCTTGTCCTTGAATAGTTTCTACAAATTTCTATGATTTCATCCATTCTTACTTGAGTAATGTTTCCTCCGCCAATTAATCAAGGGTTTTCCTATATTCATCATCCAAACCTTTAACAAAAATGGTTTTACTTAAACCTTCTTGAAGTACAAATCCACATCTTTTACTCAAAAAGAGGAATCTGTCCAAATAATCTTCCATATTCTCATCTTCTTCCTGTTTGATTTTAAAAAATTCATCCTTTTAGTTTCTTCCTCTATAATAATCTTGATATTTGTTTAGGAAGATAGTTTCCATTTATTCCCAATTGGTAATATAATTAGATGTTAATCCCATAAACCACCTCATTACTACATCCTTGAGGGTAGATGGAAACAACTTCAATTTTTGATTATCTATTTTGTAATCATAAGTCTGACATAATACTTTAAACTCAAATAGAAATTGGTCAGGATCCTTAGAAGACATTCCTCTAAATATGGGCAAATGTGTAAGTGAAATGTTTTTCATAGTGGTTTCATCATCCTCGATCTGAATGGGATAGGTAAATGTTCTCTCAGGTTCTCTTCTAGCTTCTCGTGCTATCTCTCTAGTATTTTCTAGTCCCTTCTCCCAATCAATGTGGTATATGGTCTGTTTTGGGGATGGTGAAAAGTTAGGAGTAGGAGGTTGACTACTTAATTGATAATCAAAACTTTCCCTGAATGGATCTTGAGGAATAATCCTCCTTCCTAAGGTTTTACCTGGTTTTAGTGATTGATCCAAAGATTTCAAAAATAACAATTTGCCTCTTGTCTTGCAGGAGATAATGTTGCCTCCAATTCTTTCTCAATGTCCTTTCTTAACTAGAGGATGATGGAATTTCTTATTCAGATATTTTAGGGATAAATCTACCCTTGGAATCTCGTGGTCTACTCATAAATTAGGGAAGATTTCCTTAATTACTAAATGAATGATTATTGCTCTTGTTGACACCTAATTAGAAAATTCTGACTAGTGTTCCCTAGCAATAGTGCCAAAAATGATGGGTGTCATCATTCCCTTCATTTAATCAACTTTCTATTAATGTCATATTTAACCAGGGTTGTGTATAAAGCTATATGCAATAAGAGGAATCGTAGCGATTTAGTAATTAAATGGAGGTATTTGTATGTCTTTTTTGTTTTTGGAGGGTTTTTTTAATGTCTTAATGATTTCATGGTTAAAACCTTATTGGAATCGAACTATGCAAATTGCTAGAAGTAAACACACTTTGTAGAAATGATATAGATTGCTGGAAACAAACACACATTGCAAAAATGAAATTGATTGTTGGAAACAAACACATGTTACGGAAATTAAATTGATTACTAGAAACAAACACACATTGTAGAAATGAAATTGATTGCTGGAAACAAACACATGTTGAACAAATGAAATTGATTGCTGGAAGGAAACACACGTTGCAAAAATGAAATTGATCTAAAAATACCCTATAGGAACAAATTTACAACAAATTTTAACTATAATGAGTTGGAAGTATTTATAAATTTAACAAAATTACCTAGTTACTTTTGTGAATAGAAATATAAATACTGACAAAAATGAAGATCCTAGTTCTTCAGAGGAGTGGGCCCTTGCTCTACCTAGAAATAGGATTGAATGATTTAATTTGCTTTCAAAATAGAAATGGCTATTTCATTTATAAAATGTTTTGTATTACAAAATTTACTAATATATCCTTATCTCTCTATTCCAATGATTTTCTATGTTTTTGTATATATCTCTCTATCTCTACTAAATTCCCAGGTCTTTATATATTCTTCTACTTGTGGCACATTGATTGCTATAACTATGTCATAGATATGATGGAACTAAATCACACCTAAAATAGATGTTGAATCAAGATATGGTTAGATGTCTAGCTGTGTGATAAATGTCTTAATTTTACAAGTTCAAAAAATTGAGAATCTATTCCTAATTTAATGGGATCATTGATTTGACAGATCACCAACCATTTGGAATAGATCCTCATCAGTTCCATATCTAGCCACAAAAGTTTTGGAGTTTATCTATAAGAGTACCAAAGCTAAATATAGAGTTCTAGAGCTAACTTCAAAAATGTGATGACTTGAAATAGTATGGTGGGGTTTTGAAACTAACTGTGATGGTTCTAGAATAGATTTTGCAAGTTTTGGAACTAACTGGGATGATTTGGAACAAATTCTGCAGGTTCCAGAACTAATTTGAATTGAGTCCAATGCTTCCAAAACATGTAATCTACTTCATATTTGTTTTTTAGCCTAATGATGACCTATTTTATTACAAAAATAGAATTTTCCAACACACTTGTTAGGAACTATAGGTCTTTTAAAATTTTAGAATCACAATCAATAAAAGATGGATAATCACATCCTAACTAATCTCAAATCAAAATAAAAGTTACAAAATGTAATCAAACTTAATAGAAAGAGAGAGTAAGATGAGGTCATTTATTATACAGTTACTGGGCATATCCTAACCTCATAACATATGTTAAAATGGATTTGCCTTTTAGGTAAATTTAATGGATGAGGACCCAAGATAGAGGATTGGGTGGAAGAAGGAAAAACCCTAGGCATGTGGCTACTCAATGGTTTTGTTCTTTTGGTTAGTTGATGTCAAGTTTTATGTGGATTTTTAGTTGGGGTCAATTTCACTTTAAGACATGGGTAGACCAAACTATATATGGGCAAGGTACAAAGGTTTTTAATAGGTTTATTTTGTGGTTTTCTTGTTTGAGGTATGATTACCTCAGTTGGTGGGGTGTAATGTCCCTTACTTAGGGGCTCCTTTTTTTCTACAAAAGCTCTGATACCACTATAATATCCCCTTCAAACAGGGATATAGAAACACAAACAGCTCTGAACAATGATACAATTTTTGCAAGATAATTTCAAATAAATAAATAAATCACAGTAAATCTCTTAACTACCAAATCACTAATCTTATTATTATCCAGATAGTTACAATAGATTTCTTCAGTCATGCATAAAAAGGAATATTCAGATACGGTCTTAAAACCCTGATTATCTTCCAACAATCTAAAAAATACCTTGAATCTGTGTGTCTTGGCCTGCTATGTCAAAAACACAGTCGGCAACGTCGGTTATACTACCGTCATCGGTCGACTGGGGTTGCTAACCTATCGACGTCGGTGATAGGTCTACCGATGTCAGTCGCTGAGGATCTCTATCTGCCGATGTCAGTCTCTATGTGAATCTATATAGATTTGTATGGACTTCGTATGGCCACCAATAAAATATCGCACACCCTGATTGCTAAACACCTGATCCCAAGATATTTGGTTCTAATACAGAAGATCTCTATCTATATAATTTATTGAATAAAAACTAAATAAAGAAAATACCTAGAAAGCTCTGTGATAACTTTTGGATGAAGTTACATCTCAAATCTATAAACCTTTGTGATAACTTCTGTGTGAAGCTATCTCTCAATTTGGCAATAGATCAGCTGATATCTCATAGCCTCTAAATTACACACACTGAAGAGTTGACGTTCTCCAATGCAAATGGAATCCTAGAACCCTTTGCTCAGTCTTCACAGAAGAATTCTTCAAAATCAATAATCAATAATCAATGGCTGAATCCATACTCTCTCCCATGAGAAACCCTTATACCCTCCAAAGGTGTGCTTGCTAAAATTAGATTTCCATAAATTAGACTTAGGGCTTCTTAAATTAGAACTAGGGTCTTAAAATTAGACCAATTCTTAAATTAGAATTAGGGTCTTAAAATTAGACCAAATAATTAATAATTAATAATTAATTAATATCTAATTTAAAATTAAACCAAATAATTAATTAATTAATAATTAATTAATATCTAATTTAAAATTAGACCAAATAATTAATATTTGATTAAATCAATCAAATATTAATCTCCCTCAATACATGTCGGATCCTCAAACCATCTAAAGCTGCTAAACTAGGGAGTGATTCCGCACATGATCATGCCATAACAGGGATGGTCTGTTGAGTGCCAAATATCCCTAAATAATAGGAGCTCAAGAAAACATGTCCAAAAGAGCCCGAATGAAAGCCAACTGTAGGAATTTTGCAAATTGAAGCCAATCCAATCTCCATCATGACCCTCTATCCATTTAATCAGCCTACGAAGGTTGCATAATAGGCTAATCATCAAGTCTATCAATGTCCATAAAAAAGGGGACATGACAATCTGCCCCTCCAAAAATTGCTTATCCCCAAGCAATCTCAGAACAATGAACCACTCGATCCACCTGGATCCCATATGTAGTTATGCTCTACACTGCTGTAAATCAATACAAGTACCTGTAATATCATCATAAGTAGAACAAAGAGGGACCCATAATCAAACTGGTGAATGCAACTCAACCAAACTCTAAAATCACAATTGCCATAGTCAAGAACACATGAGAGACAAACTCTCGAAGTATGATAACCCAAGTAGAATGGACAACTCAAACTGCCAATTCCATCTACAAAAGATGGTGCCAATCCATCCCATAACTGATCCCTCTGTAAAGGTGGCACAGCGAACAATACCACACTGTCATATGTGTGAGAAGAATCAATCTAGAGACTCGACTCCACTGGTATCTCAAACTCATCAGAATCAGGTACTCCCAAATCCTGAACATGTGTGTCAGCCTCAACAACATGCTCCTTAGCAACAACTGCAGGAATGTACTCACCACCAACCACCTCAATATACAAATGAACTAGGTCTGGGGCTGGTGAAGACCGTAAATGCTCTAACTCTATGGTCATCTCAGCCAAATGAAATTGTGACTCCTCATAAGCCAACTGCATACTCTGAAGAATCTTAGAAGTCACCTTGAGCTACTGAGTAAGCTCACTCACCTTATCTTCCTTGACCAATAATGCATCATACATTGTGTTGCCCCACTCCATAAGATAATCTCTGTCGGCTACCAACTGCATATAATCCTGTCTCAGAATCTGGATAGCCTCCCATAAAGAGTGTATCTCTATCAAGGACAAATAACTGCCTCCCTGCTTAATGCTAGTAGGAGAACCCCATCCATAAAATACTAATAACTGATGAGCAGCATCAAAATGCTTGCAAGCGATAGCAATGTCTCGCTCACTAACTCTTAGCTGACTAGACACATGGTGGCACTGGCTAGAGTGTCTCCTACAATCCTCCACTGATGCATGGTCTAAACGAGTAGACTCAGAATCACTGACCTCTGTAATACTACCATCCATACTCTGAGAATCAACTCCAAAGCTCATATCAACATACAAAGTATCAACAACTATAGCATCACTGTTTAACTCCTCCATATCGAAGGAAACTACTAGTGAAACTAAGTCCTCAAAACTATCCATTGCATTCTTTTGTGTGTCATCTACAATCATCAGATCTTGGGACTCTTCTACAATCTATGCCATAGCTGAGAGATCATCAACCCTCAGTGTACTAACATCTGAGCACACCTCCACACTCTGAGTGCAAGCATCGAACTCATCCTCATCTTCACTATCTCCTATCTCATAATAGTCAGGGGACATGCTATTGCCCCATCTAAGTGATCTGTAGTGATCTCTCCTCAGCTTAACAAAGCGATCAAAAGGAAACAACTCTCAAACTTGAGGTGGTACTAACTCCCACTCCTCATTCGCTATCATATACTGTGTGGATTTGTCTTTGAATGTAGGGTATGAAATAATTTCTTTCATCCTCCTCTGGGTTTCATCCAACTGTTCCAAACTATGTTTCAGCTTCTTCATATCATTGTCACACTATTTTTGGGTATATGAAGTCATCATGATACTTTGTTGATTCAATCTACCCAAACTACCCAATAGGATGGCAAGACATTAGCTCTGATTTGCCCAAACCATCCAACAGGATGGCATGATTTTGGCTCTAATACCACTATAATGTCCCTTACTTAGGGGCTCCTTTTTTTTCTACAAAAGCTCTGATACCACTGTAATATCCCCTTCAAATAGGGATATAGAAACACAAATAGCTCTGAATAATGATACAATTTTTGCAAGATAATTTTGAATAAATAAATAAATCACATTAAATCTCTTACCTACCAAATCACTAATCTTATTATTGTCCAGATAGTTACAATAGATGTCTTCAATCATGCATAAAAAGGAATATTCAGATACGGTCTTAAGACCCTGATTATCTTCCAACAATCTAAAAAATACCCTGAATCTATGCATCTCGACCTGTTGTGTCAAAAACACAGTCACTGACATCGGTTATACTGCCATCGTTGGTCGACTGGGGTCACTAACCTGCCAACATCAGTGATAGGTCAACCAATGTCAGTCATTGAGGATCTCTATCTGCTAATGTCAGTCTCTGTGTGAATCTATACAGATTTATATAGACTTCGTATGACTACCAATAAAATATCACACACCCTGATTGCTAAACACCTAATCCCAAGATATCTGGTTCTAATATAGAATATCTCTATCTGTATAATTTATTGAATAAAAAATAAATAAATAAAATACCTGGAAAGCTCTGTGACAACTTCTGGATGAAGTTACCTCTCAAATCTATAAACCTCTATGATAACTTTTGTGTGAAGCTATCTCTCAATTTGGCAATAGATCAGCTGATATTTCACAGCCTTTGAATCGCACACACTAAAGAGTTGACGTTCTCCAATGCAAATGGAATCCTAGAACCCTTGGCTCAATCTTCACAGAAGAATTCTTCAAAATCAATAATCAATAATAAATGGTTGAATCCATACTCTCTCCCATGAGAAACCCTTATACCCCCTCAAAAAGGTGTGCTTGCTAAAATTAGATTTCCTTAAATTAGACTTAGGGCTTCTTAAATTAGAACTAGGGTCTTAAAATTAGACCAATTCTTAAATTAGAATTAGGGTCTTAAAATTAGACCAAATAATTAATAATTAATAATTAATTAATATCTAATTTAAAATTAGACCAAATAATTAATTAATTAATATCTAATTTAAAATTAGACCAAATAATTAATATTTGATTAAATCAATCAAATATTAATATCTCCCTCAATACATGTCGGATCCTCGAACCGTCTAAAGCTGGTGAACTAGGGAGTGATTCCACACATGATCATGCCATAACAGGGATGGTCTATTGAGTGCCAAATATCCCTAAATAATAGGAGCTCAGGCAAATATGTCCAAAAGAGCCCGAATGAAAGCCAACTATAAGAATTCTGCAAATCGAAGCCAAGCCAATCTCCATCATGACCCTCTATCCATCCAATCAGCCTACGAAGGTCGCATAATAGGCTAATCATCAAGTCTGTCAATGTCCACGAAAAAGGGGACATGACATGGGGAATGTGAGGGGTTGGTAGAAGTTCTGATTGGTTTGAAAAGTGGTGAAAAGATGATAGATTGGTTGGTTAAAGGTGTGCTAGAAGGTTTAGGTTTATTGATGTAAGGAAGGCCTAAATGTTACCAGAAGGTTGCTTGATCCATATTTGGTTGTAGGGTAAATTCCAATTTCTACACTAATGTGGAGAAAGGTCCGTGTATTGGTTTTACTTTGTGGGTAGTGGAAACAAGAGATAGAATTGTAGGTTGGGGATGCTGGTAGATAGGTTGGTTGACTTCTAAAGGTGAGGGAATTAAGGTTGAGATAAATGGCTCATCCATGGGAGGTATCAATATGAATTATTCTCCTTTAGGAACAATATTCATAAGAGTAGTGTTTTATTGGGTAGCTAGTGGAGGTGGTAAATCAAGAACATTTACTTATCCAAACATGCCGATTGGGGTAGAATGTGATGATTCCAAGGCTTCTATGAGCATGGCTAGGGAAAATAGAACCTCCTTAGGCTAAATACCCAATGGAGGGGATGATTAATATTCCACATATATATGTGAAGTTTAGGAAGAGTAGGTAGATTGGATGGTCGGGTCCTCATATGTAAGCATATAATGGACCATGTTCACCGTGTGGGTGTCATGATAGCATTCAGCTTATGTGTCCTCAGATTTTATAGGGGTATGGTTGGGAAAGATCTTTTTTCATATGTTTAGGGATTTATTTTTAAGGTCATTGGGATTATCCAATGTGAGTTCACCCTTGTTAATGAAAATCTAGAAAACATTCTTAAAAATATTACATCATCTAACATTTTGTCTGATCACTCAATGAAAGGCACAAAGGTCATTTTCATTGTACCAAGCAAGCACTAGATGAGAAGATTCAAATTATGGGAGATGTTGGATGGGTGAAATATGTACAAGTTTAGTTTTAGAAACTTTTCCAACACTGAGGCATAAAAATCTCCAAGTGGATTAAATTTTTTTTAGTGCTTCGGTTTGGGTTTTATGAGATCTAGTTAAAGGGATTGGGAAAGTTTTGTTTATTGATAGTAGGTGTTGGGGCATCCTTAAGGATGACTACATTCATAGTTTTCCTAGCTCCCAAGTTAGCTTGACTATCTGCTTTAGAGGAGGAGGTTTCATTGGTCTTGAAGGTAGAGTTCTTGTTTTATAACTTCAAATTACCCTCATTTATAGGTTAATTCTCTAACGTATGTGCCATGATAAAATATTCATCAAAGGTTATAAATCTTTGGACACATAATGTAGAAGATATGTGTTTGGCATAAGCATGGGAAAAAAAATTATTAATTCAAGCTGAGGCAAGGAGAATACTAATTGGTTGATCAAGTTTCTCCAACGAGCCACAAAATTAGCTAAAGACTCATCCTCAAATTGACAAATGGCATAAGGGCCAATGAGAGATAATTTCTTGGATATGTTTATTAACAAGTGATCCAAGAATGTCTAAGCTAATTAGTTAAAGGATAATATGGAATGTTTGGTAATGACACAATACTAGTTCAGTGCCAGGCCAGAAAGAGATATAAGAAATATGCACAAAAATAGGGCATCATCATAGGCAATCATTAACAAGAATGCCTAAATGATCTTAAGTGCTACTAAGGGTATTCCTTACTATTAAACTTGGTGAATTTTATAAGCTCCCATTGGGTTGGATAAGGTTTGATAGGGACTGAAGGGTGAATGGGATCATTATAGACTTGGTCATAAGATAAAATGTTATAGGCTCTCAAAAGGGATGACTCAAGAGTTGTCATTTTATCAAAGATTATTTTCATTAAGTCCATTTGATGTGGTTCACCTAAGGGGTTATAAGGTGTATATTGTGGTTGGGGAATATAATGATAATTGTTAGGAGGTTGGGAGATGGCCCCATATTGATAAGAAGTTATGGGAGGTTGGATAGATGACATATAAGGATAGGTGGATGCTAGTAATTGGGTAGTAGGTATATGCCCTTGTGGGTTAGGGGTATAACCAAGGTTGAATGATGTAGGTAATTATTGAGATGCTGAGGTAGGTTGAGCTAGGGTTAGATTGGTAATCAAGGGGGTGGTCATGAACTTCATGCCAATGGGTGGTGAGGTAGAAGGGATAGGTACCCCTGAGCTTGGTAAAGAGGTATTAATTGATGGGATAGGATTTACATGATGGGTTAATGGCTGGGTTGTCCCCAAGGTAGAGGAGTCATTAGTAAGTGTTGTTGGCATAAGGGTAAAAATTAGCTAGATAGGTTGGTTTTCAACCATAACATTGAAGGGCTTAGTAGATGAAGATGCCTAAGTGGTCAAAGTTTGGGTGGTGACCATCAAAATATGGATACCCTCCATAAGGTGGGATGACATGTTGTAAGGAGGGTCTTGAGATGGAGTCAAAATTGAGATATGGTGAGAAGCGGTGTTAAGATAGTGTTGAAGGGCCACTATATTATTGTCTAAAAACATGGTAAAGTCCATGTCTCCTTAATGAAATACCCAAGGGAAAGTAGGGCTTCCCAATGGATGAGGTGAATCTTCCACCCCCAAGATATAATCCATAGGTGAGGAGATAGAGGAGGTTGCTTTAGGTGATAGATTTTGTTATGCTAGGTCTATTCACTATGGATGAGTGATAACCATATAAAAAGTGGGTGAGAATAAAAAATAATAGACTCACCACTCAAATAGAAATAAGACAAAGAAAGTAGTGATCACAATCAAGGAAGACACTATAAATTACATTTAAGTCTTAAGATATTTTTAAGATCACTTTTGGCTTATGCTTTAGTTTATGAGAATGTGTGATAGAAGTTGGCTTACAGATTAGGTACTATATAAGTAGTCTATGGATAGTTTTGAGTTAATTTTGGTGCTCAAAATAAGATATATTAGAATCAATATGTGGCTTGGTATTGGGGCCTACCCCCTCACTTCATAGTCCCATAGTGATAAGTTTGTCAGGTGATTAACCAATATATATTGATATTTAGAGTTTATACTCAAC
This sequence comes from Torreya grandis, assembly GCA_037957365.1. Taxonomy (NCBI): domain Eukaryota; kingdom Viridiplantae; phylum Streptophyta; class Pinopsida; order Cupressales; family Taxaceae; genus Torreya; species Torreya grandis. The sequence goes on from JARHVA010002016.1 coordinate 29,666, forward strand.
CAAAGAGCTAAGTTTATTCTCCTCTTAGTAATAACATACAAGCAAGGTTGCTAGGAATGGGTAAGGTAACCACTAGGTGATGAAATCCTAGTCAAGCCTTGTCTCAAGTGATTTATGATGTTTGATTGTTTATGTCTTTTGGTTATGTAACATAAGTGTGTTACGATTAACCTTGATGTCATTAATTAAGCTAATTGATCTAGAAGTAGGCAATCAATGAATGAAGTATGTTTTATACCCAAATGAAATTTAGATTTCAATTATGATCATAGACAAAGAAATAAGCATATAGGTACTAAAATAAAAAAACTAAGTAGAGACATTGATCCCACTAGGTGTGCCAAAATGTTTCACTCAATTTTTTTTTATTATTTAGAAGAAGGTAGTAAAATTGAACATATAAGTTTTATTAGAAATACCTAATAAAAGTGTGCACATTGTGTTAGAATATTCTGGAGAGTTCCTCTTTGGTTGGGGAGGATGACCTGCATGTAAGAAATAACCAAAGCAAATTTGTGGGTTAGACAAGTAGCTAGGTGGATTTCCTAACACTAGCTAGTTCCTAGAATTGAGAGCTTACTTAAGGGCTATAAATCCACTATTTTAGGATAATTAAGTTAATAAAACAAAAAAAATTACATACATCAATGATCAAAGATACTAAAATTGATAACAAGAATTTTTTGATAAAGAGATATGCTAGAATGATCAAATTAGTGATAAACTAATTAGTGCTAGTCCTAATGGGTCAAGGTATGGCTCATAAAATTTGAAAGGGATCTGTGAATGGTAAAAAACATAGTCAAGTGAATTGGGTTAATCAAATGAGATGAAATTATCTTGTTGGATTTTTTCTACCAAAGGTGACCATCAATAGTTGGGTTCACTGTCGATGGTTAGCTAGCCATCGGTGGTTGGGATGATCATCAATGGTTGACTATGCCAAAACTAGGTTCTATCAAAAATAGAATGATGGGATTCATAGATAAATTATATGGGTTGGGCAAAGGCTAAATTGGTTATGAAATGGAAATAAAGCACATGAATAGTAACAAACAAGGGCTTGTCTTACTAGAAGTGGGTTGGATAAGTAGTTGGCACAGTTGAGATCTAGCTTAATTTTAGTAGAGTAATAGTGCTTAGAAGCTTGGTTGAGAGGTGACAATAATTTAGCTCTTAATATAATGGCTTGATAATGTGGATGATGTGTGTTGACCTACAAAAGAAAACTCTAAGTACCTGAGCTCCTGATAAAAATTATAGATGGATTTGCTCTTAAAATTTTCTCATTCTTATAGGCAAGGGACAAAGGTTCCAAAAGGAGTGTAACAGGGGATTCTAAATATAATTCATCCATGCAATTATTATAATGATATTTAGATGACTTATATTTAGAAAAGGTAATTGGTATTTTGCATGGTGTTTGCATGTAGAAGGCTAGGTGGTAGATCTTGATCATTGATGGTTAGGATGACCATCAATATTTAGCCTAATCATTGATGGTCCAGGCTAGACATCACAGTAGCCATGTTTAAGCCTAGTAAAGCTAATTGATGAAAATATGCCTAGGTAGGGAAAAAAGGTCTAAGGGTTTTGATAAGGGTCACAATACTTGGAAATGCATGTGTAAAATTTTGCTGTCTACACTTGCAGCAAAATGACCAATCATGCCACAATTGAAACATTTGAATGGTAGCTTGCCTTTGTACCTACCTGAACCTTTTCTCAATTTCCACACAAATAAGGCTTCATCTTTATCTTCATAAATATTAGTGTCACTATCAATTTTAAGCTTTTTGATTTGTGTTTTCTTTTAAACTTTGAATGTTGCTTCCATTTTGGAAGATCTTCCATCATCAGTCCTCATTTCATAGGCAGTAAGCATTACATGAAGCTCATCCATTTATAACTTTTCTAAGTCTTTTAATTATTCAAATTATGACACCTTTGAGTCATATCTTGGAGTCAGAGATATTATAATTTTTTTAATAATAGTTGACCCATTAACCTTTTTCTCCAAGACCTCTAATTATGTTGAATACTTCGTCAACTAAGAAGATATGCTTCAATATTATCTTCTTCCTTCATATTTAGACCTTCAAATTGTCTTGTATAGGTCTAAAGCTTTACCAATTTCACCTTGGTGTCACCTTCATAGATAAGGTATAACTTCTTAAAAATTACCTTAGCTAACTCAAATGGAATCACCTTAACAAACTCATATTCTTCTAATCCACACAATACAACATTCATAGCTTTTGCATTTTTCTCACTTGCTTTCTTTCTTGCAACATCAGTTATAGGAGTTTGAGGGATAGTTATACCCATTAAAAATTGAATACCAAATATCAAACCCGATAGCCATAAAATAGGTCTTCATCCTAATGATCCAAAAGGAATAATTGGTTGCACTAAAAAAAGGGCCTTGTTTGTTGAGAAACTTTCTTGTAATTGATGACTAGACATTGTGCTTCTTAGGATCTACCTTCCAGTTGTTAAGCTTGACCTTGAAGAATCTGCTCTAATACCAATTATTAGAATCATAGCCACCTAGGGGAGTGAATTAGTGAGCTCATTAAACTTTCATCTAATATTTAGTTTGTTAATCAAACATCAATACAAAATCCATAGAGTAATCATAGCACAACAAATACCATATATACATAATAAATGATATATGTGGGAAACCCTTAAAGGGAAGAAAACCCATAATGATCACTACTTGAACTACTTATCCTAAATCAGATATGCAATGAGTCAATAAGATTACTAAGCACCAACTTAGCTTAAGGAACCAACCAAAAATAGTCAAGCACCAACTTGAAAAAAATATTTAGTAAGCACCCACTTGCTAAGAAGCACAAACTCCTTGATTTGTAGACACCAATATATAGGAGGCTTCAACCCCCATTTATAATGACCAAATTTATAGAAGGATTCAAATAGCACCCACTTGATAAGAATCCCTAACTCCTACTTCAAATAATCCACCTTTATCAATTACTTTCATCAATATATGATGGTAAAATTTTGCTCTCTCTTTACTTATCTAACTCAGATTCATTTTTTATCTTCTCTTCAATCTCATATTCATTCTTCTATTTTTATAATCACTCTTAAATTCATTCTATTTTTTCCTACTCATCACTCTCAAATTCATTTTTATATTTTTTTGCTCATTAATTTTAGCTAATTTTGTATACTCTATGAATCATTTGATGATTTCATACTCACTCCTCTCTAGCCTTCAATTTCTCAAAAAACCTCTACTCTACTCCTTAGTGAATTTATCTAATCATCCTCTCTATCCCTTCATTCCTCAATAGACCTCTACTCTACTCCTTAATGAATTTATATATTTATCTGACATACTTCTAAAAGGAAATTTTGATCTTCCTTATATACAAGACATTTATCAATAAACTTTCAAAGTCAACCAAACAAAACTCTATAGTTAATTATATAATGATTTATTCTCTTTTAAACACATAATTCACATTAGTTTAACTAAAAGATTACTCACATAGGTTGGCTTGAGTGAAATGAAGTTGGGATAGTGCTAGCAATCATTAGAATACATTTACTATTAGCCTAATGAAGTCTATAGTAGACTTGATGTATTTTTTAGCAGCTCTAATATAGTCCATAACACCCTTGATTTAGTCCATAACAAGCTTGAAGTAATCCATAACAAGCCTGATGTAATCCATAACCAGCCTGATGCAATCCATTACAATCCTAATATAATTCATAACATGATTGATACAATATGTATCATACTTAATGTAGTTCATAGCATGCCTAATGTATTTTGTATCATGCCTGATGTAATCCTTAGCAAACTTGATGTAATTTATATCAAACCTGATATAGTCCATATAATGCCTAATGTAGTCCATAGTATGCCTTTTACTAGAAACCATAACCTCATACTTCATGATCCCTCCTAAAATAACTTGACTTACCTTTATCCATGCTCTCCTTCACATATTCACCTTGAAATATGATCCTCATGCCTCACTAGGCTAGGCAGGGCTAAAGAATGGTCTAAGTGTAGACCAAAACTGAAGGACCTACCTTCAAAGATTCACTTTTAAACACTTCTAAGAGAATTTTCACCTTATTCTCATGTTCACACAAACTTCACAATCTATCACATGCCTGAGATCACTCACCTCATCATGCCACCAACTCATACCTTTACCATGTCATGACTAGGCTCAAGCTTCTAATGTACTTCACACCTTGACCTATACCTTCATGAAACCATAAGGCATTAGTTTCCTTCAAATTCTCTCTTGCCTTAAAATTCTCTCTTGCCTTAAAATGTATAATGTCATATGGCTCACCTTTAAACTCTTCATGTCATGACTGTGACATACTATGTACATACATTACTCTACATATACCTCTTCATATCATGATATCAATGACTTGTAAAAACCTATTCATACACTATGATTTCTATACAAATATTATTTGTCTTCAAACACTCTTTCATGACCTATACCTTCCATGTAACACTCTTTGGTTCATGAATGACCTTACTCATGACAACTCTTATGACCACACTCTTCTCTCTCATGTACCTTGACATATCACATACTATCATCTATCCTTAGTTACCATTGACATCAATTACCATTATGAATTTACATGATGCACCCTTTTGACATCAATGATAACAACATGTCAATAATCCATCCCTTTAAGATGGACATATTCATAATCCATGGCCCTTATTTACATTTGACACTCACCTACATACTATGGTTTTGGAAGATTTGAAGGGTAGATATGAGTTGTCTATTTTAGGTGATGTTTATGCTCTTTCAAAATGGATTATACATTCATAGGTCCTTTTATCATAGTACCAATGTCACTTGATAGCATTATGGGGAATCTATACCTTGATTCTATGCTTTGGGATTGGGTATAGAGTTTAAACCTGTAGGTGATGGTTTTAAGGTCATATGAATCTTCAAACCTAGAACTCAGAATTTATTATGATATAAGTTAATAGTGATGAGATGGTCAAATGATAGAGTTTCCTTGAGTGCTTGAATTGTATTGTTGACTCATACCCAATATGATCTATAAGGACCCTAGGCATCTATACTCACATACTTGACAAAGAAAAACACTAAGAGGTTATCAATTAGGCATATGTAATGATAAATGGAAACCTAGGACTCTCTGAATACCTCCACTTTTGCTAAACAACCTTACTTCTACTAAATAAGACTGTGAAGGCATTGGAGGGCTAGTTGATATTTTTCTAGTATGTGAGGATTATAATGAGGTCTGCTCATCTTAAAAGAATGACATTTTCATATGAATACAATAATTCCTTGATTTATTTATAATATTCTAATGAAATTCAATAGGCATCCTCATCAAACATGATATCCCCCTTATAATGAAGCCCAAATATGCAATCAATCTCATTTGGAGGTGATATCTTATGGTAGTTGAGGTCCATCTAACAATTCAACTTGAATTAAAGAGATCTTAAAAACTTAAATACACCATCACTATACCTCAAAACATTATTCATTATCAAAAATTTACACTGAATATATTTCTTCACTAATGGAACCCTACTTGTAGTCTACAAATAGTGGTAGCTTAGATGTTTCTTGATCCTATAGGCTCACACATTTGAACTAGTGATGGAGGATGCCATGGTAGGACATTGTAAGACTGGATAAGATATGAACAATCACTAATTTAATTAAATAATCCAACAATGCATTGAAACCATTCCCTTTTTTATACATGTGTAGATAAAGAAGGTAACCCAAATTTCTTAACTTCTTAATTTTTATTCATGAAACATAGAGGACTAACATTGAAACCAATGCCCAACATTAGAAGGATATTAGACCCCCTTCCTTTGTCCAAGAGCTTAGGCCCTCACCATCTCTCTCCTGTATAGACTAAGAATAAACTTGAAGGGATCTACAAAGTTACCAAAGATCTTGATGGAGGAAGGTTGGTTTTTGGACCTATAATCCTTCATCTAATTCCTATGTTGAATTCTCTGATAGGTCCTTGACTTCATCTAACCATATTCATATTTTATGAATCCATACTTATTTGAGAACTCTTGAAAAACATTATATTATTGCATTTGCTCATGTTTTCAGACCATAAATCATCATTGGTAGGTAATGGGAGGGAAAATAGGAGTCATAATATTTTAAAACACATGGTATGGTTGGGGAAGCTGAAAGGACATGTTTTCACATGTGTGGGGCCCATTTAATGGTAAAAAAAGCCTTTAACTTGTGAGAACACACCCTTAGAGTATGAAATGGTTTGATCATGGCATAGTGGGATTCATGGAGGCTTATGAGGATGTAATTTATGGTTTTAGTGGTATTTTAATGTCAAATATCACCTTAAGGTCAAACACCCACTTTAAGATAATATATATGGCTTACAGTGTAAGCTTCAAATGGAGATCACTTTAATACCTATTTAAAAAATTTAGAACATTCCAAGGACCTAAATTATATTACCATTTGTATTTATAACATCTTTAAAACTTATGATCAATCCATACCTCATCATTGTAGATGGATTCATGATAGGGTCATTAGCGGCAAACATTAGATTATTTTCATCATGAGCAAAAATGGACCATTGAGGCCATCCTAAGGCATGTTATGGATCATAATACATGACTAAAAACAAAGGGAAAACCTGATATAAGCTTATAAATGATGAAAATAAAAATATTATGGTATTCCTTGACATATTAAAATTTTGAATTTGCTACTTGATATGATGACCAGTGATCTTTCTTTGGACTACCTTAACATTTGAAGAAACATAAGAAAGGTGACCAAAAGTGACGTTTTTGTGATATCATGCATGATTTAACTCCTTTATAGTTTTAAGGGTAGAAAGTATTAAACACCTATTTCAATGAATATTTTTTATAAGACACTAACATCAAGATCATACACTAGCATCAATGCAACTATCCCAAGGTAACATAAGTGTCTAGAGAACCAAAGGCACAAAATCTAGAATCTAACAACTATTATATAATTTTATTCCTACTTATGCTATATTTATCATTTTATTATCATAAAAAATAGCTATGTAATTTCTTTTATGTCATTTGTATATCGAGCATAATTATTACTTTTCATTAATAGCCTATCTTAGCTTTATAAAATTTAGCATATGGTACATCTATGTTAGCACATTAATTATCCTATTGTAAACATGATATTTATCCTTGTGCCTATCATTTATATATCCTTAACCCTAACCACAAAATAGGATCCATATACAAATTAGGGTTAAAAACTTATCCAAATTTTAAGATTTCATATTTTTAGGGTTTTAATATTTCACTGCTTTAATATTTCAAGGTTTTATGGATTTTAATAAATATTCAATAAGAATGGATAAATTTTACCAATAATAATAAATTTATTTCTCAATTAAATTTATCCTTATAGATTTTTCATTTCACAAAGTTTGTATTCATTATAAAGTGTTAAAAAAAATCTTTAACTCAATTTTTTTTTAACACTTTAGTCGAACAATAGAAGATGTTATTAAAACCATTGAGAAATTACCTTATACATATAAAATATTTAATTTGAGATAATAAAAACATTGAAACAAAATCCAACCATTTTATACAAAAAACCATAAAATAGAGAACACATCAACATGGTTTTCAAGCCAACCTGTTGTTTGAAATTTCACCAATTAAGAAAAGGGATCAATAAATCCATTCAAGATATCATTTAAACATATAAATTATATAATTAAAATTTATATAAAAATTTATCCATTTTACACCAAAATAAAAATAAAAAATAAGTAGAATACACACCAATACATAGTTTCCCAATTTACAGGCAATTGCATTTCAAGTTCAATATGACATAGTTTTCAGGGCCATTTAAAAAATGAGTTGGATTAATTGAAAATGATTTAATAACATAATAAAAAAAACATTTTTTACTTTATATAATTATTTTATAAATAATTTATTTCAAAAAAAATGTCACCTAACCACATGGTTAAATCCAAAAGATATGGCTCACTTTTAGAAATGCATATCAAAGATAGGAAGGTTATGATTTTACCCTCCTATGTATAGTCTCAATCCTAAGGCATACATGGTAATATTACATGCAAGGTTAGGTTATAGAAATAAATGGTTATGTTTTAACCCTTATGGTTGTAATTGATACAACCATAACCCCTCCTTCCATTTTGTTCAAATGATAGATCTAAACAAATCTTGTTGGTTGAAATTATAGTTATAAAATAACAAATGTTTACATTTATTTATGACCATTTATTATTATTATATTTTAGGTTTATAAATATACTTTCAATATATTTGAGATTTGTTTTATACCTTTAAAATTTATAAGTATAATATTTGTTTTGAGGATCCCATTAGATTGTAGACTTATCCAGACTTATCCAAATTTTAGGATTTCATAATTTTAGGGTTTTAAGATTTAAATATTTTAAGATTTCAATGTTTTATGGATTTTAATAAACATTCACTAAGAATGGATAATAGTTTCCTATGATATTAAATTTATGCCTCAATTAAAGTGTGATCATAGAAAAGATAGTCTATTTTAATATATGCACACACAAATAACCCATATTTTTATTTTTTAATGCTACCAAATTTGACAAATGGTAGCCTTAATTAGGAGAAACACTAAAAATTAAGGCCAATTTAGTGTTTTTCAAACATAATTATCCCTTTATTGTGATTATAACATGTTTGTAAGTTATTACTAAGCTAAATTTGATAAACTAATGCCCCAAATCTACCAATTCTCAAACTAAAGGGTGAATTGAGACTAGATAATGACAAATTAAGCTCAATAAAGGCTGAGATTATCCTAAAAATTAATAATGATAAAAAGATAATTTTCACCCATAATGAATAATAAGGGCCCATTTTATGTGATTATCCCCAAATCAATAAACATGTGCACTTCAAATGGCTAATTGTAATAGACATTAACAAATAACAAATAATTAAGGTGAATGAAGTGTGAAATTAGACACAAACAAACCATTTTATACTTAATATGTATTAATTATGACCAATTATGACCAAATAGTGTACATTGGTTGTAATTGGCCCAAAATTGATGAACTCTTTCACTGATAAGTGAAAATTGCTAAAAATAATGACCATTTAATAATAATAAATAGTGTGATTAGTCAATAATACAAAAAGTTTCTATAATAATGGATAATTCATACCAATTACATGAATAATTATGGTAAATTAGGTATGATTATCCCAAAATAAAAAACCACTAGAAATAAAGGCAAATAATCACTTGTAATAAACAATAACCAAAAATGACCAATTAGGGTCACGTGGAGTGATTAGATCAAAATCAACTAAATATTACACTAAAATATGAAAATTGAGAGTGATAAATAAAAATTAATGTCAATAAATGGTACAATTAGTCTTAATTCTACCATTTTTTGCATTAATAAGGGATAATTGTGACCAACACTAAATAAAAATAACCAATTAGGGATTACTAGGGAGTTTGACTTCAAATTGATCAACTATTGCATTGAGAGGGGGAAATGGGATCAATATTAACCAAATAAGGTCAAATAATGGTTATATTACTTAAAATAAACCTATTTATATAATAACAAGTGTTAATAGTGATTGATAATGACTAATTATGGTAAATCGGGTGTGACTAGCCTAAAATGAACTAAATCTTGCACTAAAATGACCAATTATGATAAATAATGACCATTTAATTTCAATAAGGGCATGAATTTGACAAAAAATAATTAATTCCTTTTAATAATATGGGTTAATATATACCAACAATGACTAATTATGAGAAATAGGTGAGATTATCAAAAAATTAAATAACTATTACACTAACAACAACCAACTATAATAAATAATAACTAATAAGAAGAAATAAAGGTTAGCAAAGGTTGAAATTAACCCAAAATAAAAAAATGCACTAATAAGGGGTGATGGTGATGAATAGTAAGCATTTATATAATTTTTCATTAAGAGGTATAAGTTAAGACCAATAACAACCAACTAAGATCGATGAAGGGTTTAATTAACCTAAAATAAACTAATGCTTACACTAATAAGACCTAATTGTGAATAATAATGGGAAATGATTGCTAATTGAGATATATTATCCATAAATAGACAAAAAATTTCCTTAATAATGGCCAATTATGAGAAATAATGACCTATAATTACCAACTAAGATCAATGAAGGGTGTGAAGCATAGATTGACCAATGTTTGTAATAATAAGGGATAATTATGACCAATAATTACTAATTAGGGTAAGTGATTAATATTAACATAAAATAAACCAAATATTACAATAATAAGGATTAGTTATGATTGATAGTGACCAAATGAGATCAATGAAGGTTGTGAGTAGTCCCAAATTAGTCTTCACGACTCCAATCAACTAATAGTAAAAAATGACAAATAATGACCAACTAATGTCAATGAAGAGTGAAATCAACCCAAAATTAATTTTTTTACCAATAATGTATAGATACTGAATATAAATTATATATATCCTCAATATTTTATAGTTGGAAAGTACTTATCATGGCTTTACCCTTCAGTTTCTAGACCTTCATGTTATTGAAAGACTCAAATCCACTACATTTTGTGCATATTAATTATATTTTAGTCCAACCATATGATATTCTAATGAAAAATACTTAAATTATGCTTAAAATCCTATAAACATTTTTCTTATCATCCTATGCAAGTTTTAGACCGATACCTATTATCAAGCTTCCTAGACACTTGTATCCTAACTAGACACCTACATTTACACAAGTGTCGTATGCAAAACTAAGTGTCTAGTACCATAAAGTAATCAAATTTTTAATTCTAATGTGTCTTTATAATTAGCCTAAATGATTTAATGTGAGATATTTACATAAAATATTGGTATATATGCATGATCAATCCTCATTCATTCCTCACCTAGAAATGACCTAATAACTCACAAGGCAACTTACCAAAAACACTCAATCAAAAATTTAAGAAATAAAATGTGACATATTAATTTGTATTTATATATAAATCATAGGATTAGTATTATATTATGTTTAAAGTACTGAAGGAACATGCCATGAGCTATATTTTCCAAGTTACAAGCTAGGTTACTCTATGTACTTGCTTATCACACATTGAATCCTTGTGCACACACAAGTTAACATGTATGGGGAGAACTACATAAGCCTGAGGTCATTTTTGTAGTATTAGATATGTAGGTAGTACCCATTAATATAAGGTTCATTTGGGTAGCTTGACACCATGTGCCCACTAACCCTTTTTTCCATATAGACTCTAAGGGTAAGTAAGCTAGGGTTTGATCATTTGATAAGGAGTGACACCTTATGAATGAGATATGAGTACACTAGAGCAAATGTGACATCAAATGAAAAGGTTCTAGGTGGTCACATTCAGATCCAATAAAAATTTAATACTAGACACTTGCATCCAAGTTAGATATGTGTATTGATGCAACCATCCAAATATGACATAAACATCTAAGGCCACAAAATGTAAAATTTTAGAATTTAATGACTATTCCAAAATCTTGATCCATCCCACTTCCAACTTATTTCAACCCAAATCTACATATGCATATTAAACCATCTAAGTAATCTTGTTTATAATTTATTACAATACCAATTGATAGTTGTACTTACTATTTTTAGTATACCTCAACATTTAAATTCTTAATATTATTTAAGTTTCTAATTAATTATCCTACTATAGATCTATTTATCACCCTTGTTCTTATTAATTTATAAATTATTAATCCTATAACATGTTGATCCATCTCAAATTAGGGTTAAACATTTGGTGAATCTAAAATCTATTTTTCCATGCAATTCCTAGTGTGTTATAGTGTTTTACTAATTTTTTTGATCTCTCAATTATTACAATGTATTTTAAAAATCAGAATTAATTTTCCTAAAATCATGTTTAATATGGAAACAAAATCAATTTATTCATCCTCCTAACCCTAAGTAGGGTGATAGCTATCATCCCTCTAACTAGGACCACATTATCACTCCTTCAAGGGGTAAGGTAGATGGTATATGACTGGATGTTCAATCATATTTACCTAAGGTTTGTGGTTTTGAAGCTTTAAAATATCAAATCATACCTATGATAAAGTTAATAGAAATTTTTAAAAAAAAATCAGTTCTAATATTACATCATTGTAAAATCATATTACATACCTAAATAATCCAACACATGTTAGTGTTAATCATGTGTTGCATTCTCATCTGCAAATGTTTTTCCAAACAAGGTTTCATATCCAAATGAAAAGATATAACCAAATAAACTTAAAATAGGTTATTAAAATATTATACCAAAGGTTACTTAGATATGAAGTGAAATCCAAAGTGACATTATTCGCAACAATGCGATCAAATTACCTCCTCCACATCCTATAATGAGATGCAAATACTATTGTGCATTTCATAGAATACATGGGCATCATATAGATTGTTTTTGTACATTATATAAAAAAATAAAATTCCTTAAATATAGTGGGGATCATATAGTTAATACATCATTCAAGAAAACCACTCATATTATGAGTGCCTCTCCTAAATCACAAGTACCAAAATAAAAAATGTGGTTACTACAGAAAAATTTAGAGAAAAAATAGTTACACATGTCAAACCTAAAATAAGAAAATATTTTAAAATAAAAATCAAACCAAGAATTAGATACAAATCTACCTCTTAATAATTATACTTAACTTTAAAAACAATATGGTTTTAGAAAGCAATATTTGAAACACTTTGGTTTTAATGGTTAAAGGTTATAAAAACATTCCCAAGGCATCACTCATCATATTTCCACATCTGATCATAATGACCATCAAGGCTTAGGATATAGTGGCAATATTAATTGAAATCACTCAAAGATACATTTTGTTAATGAAAAAGAGAAAAAACCTAAAAATGATGATAAGTCAAATAATAAAGCACAAATAGGAAGGGTAACATTCAAAAAAGAGTAATGTGCACATTGAATATTTAAAATAGGGTTTCTAAAAAAAGAGGTTAAAATCAAGAGACACTTAACAAATATAATGTTCTAAAATAGATATAAAGGAGGAAAACACAAGCCTATCTTAAATTCAAGAAAAATTCACTACTCATATATATGGTAAACAATCTTTAGATGAATAATTAAGTAAACTATGTCATGATTCATTCGGTAACTTACCACATAATTTATTCATCCCTAAAAGACTTGGTACCTATAAATTTAATCCATTACTTGTAGATAAGAAACAAAATGTAAATAAATGAAAACCAAAGATGCCAAGTACAAACTTACCAAAAGAGCATGATACACTTTTTGATTCTACTATGCATGCATATGACACATATCATCTAGGAGAGGTTATAAAATCTTCTTCTCCACACATATTCTCATCCTCATCTTGGGATCATTAGATAGACTGTGAATTTCCAAATTATCCATGAGAAAATAAACATGTTTCAGTTATATCTACACTAGAAATAACTATAGATCAGTCAATAATAGGTTCCATGAATTTTCATTCCTTACATTATTTTTTCATGACCACAGAGTCCTATTATATATACATAGAGAATCATAGATTATATAGTACTAGATATTACACCTATACATGATCCTTGGTAGTATCACCAATTTATTGCACCAATTTTTAAATGTGGAGATGATTATGATTATTCATTAGATGTGATCAAAGGATAGTATTTTCTTTTCAAATATTCTAAAAATACCAAAAAATTAAAATATTCAAAAATATAAAATTTTTTAGTGTTTCCATGTTTATTATATCTTAACATTTATATTGTTGGTTCCTTTTTGACATATATATATATATATATATATATATATATATATATATATATATATATATATATATATATATATATATATATATATATATATATATATGTTTCATGTATATTTTGAGTGAAATACAAGTATACTTAGGAACATGATATATGCATCTATGATTGTTTGACCTTCCCTCTACTCATTTAATATGGACATTGGGGACATCGATTTATTTGATCATGATACACCAAAGTTAAATTATTATATGATCATTTAAATTATCATGTTTGAGCTTATATACTTATACATTAATTTATCCATGCTTATATCTTTCACAATATACTTGATATGATATATACTTAACTTTTTTTTATCACATATATATTTAGGGATTAGTATGATATGTTTGTGTTGGTTTCTTATGATTACATGCTTTTAATTTATGCACTTCCTTGAGTGTCTTGTATTTTTTATTTGATCATTTGAATATGCTCTATTGTTTATAGCTGCCATACCTTTGTTCACCTTTTCTGACATTTGAATATGTCATTGTTTTCCTTGTGGACATTTGAATAGATCATATCCCTTAAAATATGTAGCATTTGAACATGCCTCTTATTTTAGGTCTCCTTGTAACATTGTATTTTTATTTAATTTTGAGTGCTCTTGTGTGTGTGCTTGATTTCTTGTTGATATTGTATTTTTATTATATAGACATTACCATGATATATATCATGCATCTTAGGACTTGATGTGATTAGATACTACATACCTCATTGTTATATCTACCTATACATGATAGGCATATAATATACATGATCCAAAAATAGATTATATAGTTATATTATCCTTTTTAGGAAACGTAACTACCATTTCTTACTTTCCCTCACCTCAAAATAGGGTGCATATCAGTGTGGGCATGTCATAAAAGCATGACCTCCACATTATTCATAGTTTCATATTTTACTGGGGGAATATAAAAAAGGCATGACTTCCACACTTATTCAGTATTCAACAATTTTAGACTAAAGTGGGGGCATGTTATGGAAACATGTCCTCCACACTTGCACTAGTTCTTAGATTTTCTAGATTTAGTGGGGGGCATGTCATGGAACCATGTATTCCACACTTAAACAAATTTAAAACTAGCCAAATTTCATACTTATATGATTTAGATACACAATTTTGTTAGTATTATATACATTGATACATAAAAGAGGTGCATATGCTATGCAATTGGAACTTTAATTTTTTTTTTTTTTTTTTTAAATTAGTTTTAGATTTCATATACTTCTATGGAATTTAGCATACACCATAATGGAATTTTATGGATTGTTATTGAGTTAATATAACATAGTATTTGGTTCACTTTTGTAAAGGTTGAGGTGATTAAATCACTAAATATTACTAATTTTATAGGATATATTGATCAAATCATCTACCCTCACCATATTTATAGTTTGAATTGACTTCGATCACTCATGATCACCATGTTATAAGTATGATTGGATTGAAAAATTGAGTTAACATCAACTATCAAGTGTAAACTCACCTTTTCACCAAGGTTAGGGTGAATTTTTCCTCCAATATTTATATTTATACCCTTAGGTTTTACATTTGTCTTAATCATAGTTTCAAATCTTCACTATGAAATATATTTCAAATCAAATTTCCAAAAAAGCAAGGTTGTTGCATCGGCACACAAGTGTATTAATAACCTTATTATTTTTAACTAAAAACATTTTAAATGATTGTAATTTTAGATTATCTACACTGATTATATACTATAACATGTTCTTGGCTGAAGGTTAGTCAGCATAAAATAACTCAAGCAAGATTCATGCAAAGACAAGGTGTGTTATACACACCTAGGTACACATTTCTTTTTCTTTAAACTAGAAATTTCATTACTAGATTGAAGTGAGGGAAAATGTAGATATTAAATATAAAATTTATAGCACCTTAGTATTATATACATAGAATGCATTCATCATGGTTGTACTAATCAGTTCATAAACCTTCCACTGCCAAAAAGATTGCATCTTCTATCTCTTATGCCTATTTATTATCTCTTAGTTCAACCATATGTTATTATGATGACCAAGCCTTATATGATACTAAAAATACTATAAAAATTTATTAACATTTTAAAAAAATTGGACTTATACCTATTTTAAATCTTCCTAGACACTTTCATCCCAACTAGATGCTTACATCAACCCAAGTGTCTTATTCTAAGCTAAGTGTCCAATGCCATAAAGTCATCAAATTTTTATTTATAATGTGTCTTTATGGTTTACCTAAGTGATTCAATGTGATACATTTCCCAAAAAATATTGGTATATATGCATGATCAATCCTCATTCATTCCTCACCTAAAAATGACCTACTAACTCACAAGACAACTTACCAAAAACACTCAATAAATTATTCAAGTTAGTAAATATACCCTATCCATCCCTATTTATATATCATACATAGGAACAATATTACCTCAGGTTTGAAGTACTAAAGGTGCATCCCATGGTCCATATTTTCTAAGTTACAAGATAGGTCACATTATGTACTTACTTATCACACATTACATCCTTGTGAAAACACAAGCCATATTTAGGGGGAAATTATATAATTTTGAGTCCCTATTTGGATTATGAGATGTGTAGGTAATGCCCATTGACATATGGGTCCTTATGGAAGCTTGAAACCATGTTCCCATGAAGACATTTTCCCATAGTCACTCCAAGGGTGAGTAATATATGTTTTAATCATTTAATAAGGAGTGAAAAACTATGAACGAGATATGTGTACACAAGATCAAAGGAAAATAAAACATAAAAGGTTTTAGGTGGTTGCATTGAGATCTAATTAATATTGTATACTAGAGATATGTGTCTAAGTTAGATAGGTCCATCGACATAACCATCTATATTTGATACAAGTGTCTAAGGCTAAAAATACAAAATTCTATAAACTGATGACTATTCTAAAATCTTGATCTAGTCCACTTCTAGCATGTTTCTACCTATAGCTACATATTTATAGTAAGCCAACTAAGTACTCTTACTTATAATTTATTGCAATACCAATCGATAATTATACTCATTATTTTTAGCATAACTTAGCATTTGAATTTATAATATTGTTTATCCCAGTTTAGAATTAATTGGCCTACTATAGATCTATTTATCACCCTATTGCTTATTCATTTCTATATTCTTATCCCTATACTATATTGATCCACGTTAATTTAGGGTTAAACAAAATGGATAATTTATACTGATAATAACTAATTATGATAAATTAGGTCTAAATATCTTTAAATCAATTAACTATTACACTAGAAATGACCATTGTGAAAAAAAAAATTAAAAATAAAAACTAATTAAGGTTAGTGATTATCCCCAAGTTAGTAATTTTTTGTAATAGTAAGGGATAACAGGGACTAAAAATGATGAATTATGGCCAATTTGTATTATTGGATCCAAATAAACTAACTCTATCACTAAGAAGCACAAATTAAGAGAAATAATGAATAATTAATTTCAAATTGACCAATATTTATAATAATAAGGAACATTTTAGACCAATAATGGAAAGCAAAGGCTAAGTGACTAATATTATCTCTAAATCAAATAAAGCTTTCTCTAAAAATTTTTAATTTTGATAAAGAATGAATAATTAAGGTTTAAGACCTAGGTCAACCAAATTTTACACTAATAAGGAAAATAGGGGAAAGTGATTGTGATTTCTTGAAAGTGACCAACTCTTGCACTAATAAAAGATATTTACGACCAATATGTTAATAATATGGAACATACATAACTAAAATGTAGAAAACACAACACAAGATAGACATAGACTTAATGTGGTTCACCCAATATGGGCTACGTCCATATAGAAACAACCAGTTCTTTTATTTATTTAGTCCAAAATATGAAGGGATAAAACCTACAATACATCCTATACAGTCTCCTCTTCACTCACACAATATATTCCACCATGATTACAATTCCCTTATATCAAAGGAAGGTTACATATTAGGGCAAAAATACACAAAAATAATTTCTACCACTAGATATATGACCTAATAGTTAATGGTCCATGAAGACCATAATGGGGGCCCATTACCCTACCCCCCCCCCCCCCCGGGCCTCCCACCTGAAAGAAAAAAAAAAACACCCCTTATTAGGAAGCAAGCCCTATAATAAGATCAGGATCCGTCATCTAACAATCTCCCACTTAGAAACTGATTGATGTAACTCCATGGATCTTTTCCAGCTTTAGTTGATCATCCTCTAAAACTGAATGAATGAAGTGATACCTAAGTTGTATATGTTTGTTTCTTGAGTGGAATGATTAGTTATTTGATAAATTAATCACACTCTGGATATCACTATACAACCTAAAATCTTCCTAATTATGTCTCAACTCTTCTATGAACTATTGTATCCATATCATATCCTTGATAGCTTTTGTAGCTGTAACATGCTTTGCATCTATAGTTAACAAAGTAACTATCTTCTATAATTTTTAAATCCAACTAACTGATGTATCACCAATAGTGAAAACATAACCTATAGTGCTCTTCTTACCATCTAAATCTCCAACCATGTTTGTATCAACATATCCTTGTAGGGTAACATGTAAACCTTAATAGCATAACTATCTATTAGTGGCCCCTCTTAAGTAATTGAAAATCCACTTGACTACATCCCAATGATTTTTTTCTAGATTATTCATAAACCTACTAATAACTCCCACTACATGAGCAATATGTGGTCTTGTGCACACCATAAAATACATTAAACTTTCAACTACTAAAGCATATAGAAATTTAATCATGTATTTGATTTCTTCCTAAATTTTAGGTCACTATTCCTTGCTTAATTTTAAGTGCCCTCTTGAAGGTGTACTTATAGGTTTTACATCATGCATATTGAACCTAAAAAACACCTTCTTGATGTACTCTGCTTGAGATAATGTTAATTTTCTATTTTTCTTATCTCTTATTATTTGCATTTTATATTTTTCCTATCTCTTGTTATTCTCATACCAAGGATTTGCTTTGTAGCACCCAAATCCTTCATTGTAAATGAATTTGCTAATTTCATTTTGAGATCATTTATATCCTACATGTTAGACCCTACAACAATCATGCCATATACATACAATAAAAATATAATATAGATGCCATTATCAAATCTCTTAAAATAGATACAGTGGTCAAAAAAACATCTACTATAACCTTGTTCTATAATAAACATGTCAAATTTGAAATACCACTACCTTGGATCTTGCTTTAGACCATACAAACTCTTCTTCAACATGCACACCATTTTCTCTTTACCTTTTACTTTATATCCCTATGGCTTCTCCATAGATATTTGCTCCTCCAAATCACTATGAAGGAAAGCATTCTGTTAGCATATTATTTTATTTACCTTAGGTTATTTACTAAGGTAATTTATGTTGGTTAGTTGCCTTAACCACTTTGGTTAAGAGGTTAGTTGTTTGTTTAGTCTTTGCTATTTCATGCAAGCCAATGTAGGTTAGTTTTATTAAACCTTTCTCATGCTTCATGGGTATTTCATTTGTTTGCCTATTTAATAGGCCTTCATGCTTGGTTGAACGTTGAACAGAAGTGCTCTGCTATTCTCAATCTCATTTTCTCTGTGTGTTTAGTTTAATCTAATATGGTATCAAAGCCTATGGTTTGTAGAACCTGAGTGGAGGTTTGTGGAAGCCAGAGAGAGGTTGGTGTCTTGCCAGGGAGGAGCTTTAGGTGCCTAATGGAGAGCTAAGGAGAGAGAAAGCATCATAGAATTTGGAAAACTCAACCAGAAGGTCTGAAAATTACCAGGAAGCATCAAAAGGCTAAATAAGACCAAAAGGAAGCAAAAATAAGTTGTTTTAGAGGTTCAAAAGCCTCTGTTGAATTTATCTGTGTGCATGGGTGCTGTACGGATTCGGCAAAATCAAAAAAATATATTTCTTCATTTTTTCAGTGAAACAAAAGTCTAAATCGCAAGTTAAATCAAAACTAAGACACTGGTGAAAATGGTTTGCAATTTGGTTGAGAAACAGGCTCAGAATCTTCACCTGAAGTTTCAGAGGTAGGCCAATTTTCTGATTGGCTGAATTTTTTTATAAAATTTTTAGCCTAAAGTTTTAATATTTCAATTATTTTAATTTTTTTTAAATTGAAATAAATCAAAACTTTAGCCAATAAGGGTTATTGGGGACCTACCACTAACTAATAATCATGAAAGCGTCCAAAAAGCTAAAAAAAATTATCGTATTTTGGGTTTTTTATCTGGATGTCAACGGAGAAAGAATTTTTTAAATCGAAATTGTAGTTTTCTCAATTTAATTGTTTCAGTGGTAGAATTTTTTGTGATCTTGCAAAAAGTATTGAGTTTGTTGCTAAAAAAGGATAAGGTTGTTCAGTGTCATTATAGTTTTTCCGATTTTATCATTTTCATGAAAAACTAGGTAAAATGGCTAGTATTCAACACCTGTTACTACCAGATTCTCAAAAATTGACTGAGAAGAACTTTAGTTTGTGGAGTCACAAGGTTTTGACAATATGTGAATATCTGAATATTGATCAAATAGTGCTCGATAAAGAGCAAAGGCCTACCACTGCTACTAATGACTATGATAAATGTCATCGTGAGGCTCTCATGTTAAAATTATTAGTAGCAGATAATCTAATCTCAGAGGTTAGAAATGCAACTATAGCATCAGATTTATGGAAAACTTTATCTTCAAAATATTAGGCTTTTGAAGCTAATAGAGTGTTGTATTTGAAGAATTTGTTGTTTTCCACTAAGATGCAGGAAGGTGGCTCCATTTTTGAGTTTTTATTGCAAATTAAGGACATCAGTGACCAGTTGAAAGCAGTGTAGAAACCTATTGATCAACAAGATTTGATTGCTCTTGTTATGCAAAATCTTCCACCATCATTTGAGTCATTTGTGGAGTCCTTGCACATGATTGTTGAGATGCAGACTTTGGATTTTGAAACATTGTCTACATTTCTATTGCAAAAGGAGAGATGACAGGAGCAGGTAGTGTTGTCTACATCCACTTCCACAGAGAGTGCATTCTTTATCAAGGCAAAGGGTAAGTAGTCTAGTAAAAATAGGTATCCATCAGAATCTTCACAAATAAGTGGTAATAAGAGATCTAAATGGAAATGTTTTTACTGTAAGAAACCTGGTCACCTTATGAAAGATTGCAGGAAAAGTCAACATGATATGGCTAACCCCAAAAAGAAAGCTCATCATGCAAATGTAGCTGAAGGTGAAGGCGAGGAATCACTAGATTTTGCTTTCATGGCTTCCAGTGGTAATTATGTGGTGGATCGAGCTTGGTACTTTGATTCAGGGGCATCTCACCATTATACATGACATAAGGACTGGTATGTGGATTTTGTTGAAGATAACAGTAGTAATGAATCTGTATCTTTGGGAGATGGTACAACATATTTTATGAAAGGATTTGGTAATGTTCATATAAGTTTTGATGGTGCAGTAAATTATATATTCAAGAATGTTAGGTATGTACCGGATATGAACAAAAATCTTCTTTCAATCAGTGAGATCACCTCAAAATCTTATTTTGTTGTAAGATTTCAAGAACAACAATGTTTAGTCACCACTAAAGATAACAAGATTATTGCTATTGGAATCGGTGATAAAGGCTTGTATAAGCTTGTAGTGTTTCTACCTCAAATTCCGCTTTTCAGACTAAAAAGAAAGAAACTAAAAGAAAGTAATGGACAAGGCTTGGAAGTACCTGGACTAAAGATTGCGCACCGTAAATCCAGACGTTTGTGAGCACTCCTCTTTGGCTGTGGAGGAATGACACCTGCAAAAGAAGAAAACTTGGACAAGAGGATGTTAGATAGATAGACGGTGGGTTGCCAAGCAAGAACTTGTTCCCAGAAGCATGAGAACTTCCTTGAGGGAGGTCAACCCACTATTTGATAAAGAGATAAATGACTGATAAAAAGATAGAATGCTAAAATAGACTGAAATGATAGCAAACTGAAAGAGACAAGGAAGCAAAGGCTTACCTGGAAGAAGCTGTCAAACTGGTCACAGTCGTCGACGTCGGTAGTCCTACCGGCGTCGGTTGTCGGGTCTGCCGATGTCGGTTAGTCTGCCGACGTCGGTCGGGTAATGATCGGCATCGGTCGGGGCAATGGCAGGGTCTGGTCTGTGGATGGTCCGGGTCTTGATTTGTGCTCTGTTTAAAGATGGTCAGTGGACAGGTTTGTGGATGAAGGTCTAAGTCTGCTCTGGGCCTGGTTTGAGGATGGGTTTTAGTCAGAAGGACGGAGAGGGACAGGGAGATAGAGGAAGCCAATCTGGGAGATAGGAATCTGGGTCTGGGTGACAATCAGGTCTGAAGGGGTAGAAGAGCTGAATATAGCTTAAAACATGATAACTAGAAAGCATAAAGAATACAAACAGAGTACTTACCTGTGCCCTACTGAAGAAGGTGTTGATGTTGCCGCTGATGTTGCCGGATGTAAAACCTGTTGCTGATGAAGATTCTCTGTTGTTCACTTGCAGAAGCTTGCTGTGTACCTGAGGGAGAGAGAGTCAGATTGATTGGTAGAGAGATTGCTGATACAAGGGTTTGATGCCAAAGATTCAAGAGTCAAGATGCGAGAGCTAGAGAAACAGAGAAGTGAAGAAAAGCCAAGCGGAACTAGCAGATAGAGAAAACAGTGAAGAAACCGTTATGAAGGGTGCCGACGCCGGCAATATCGCCGACATCGGCCGAAGGCTGACCGACGTCGGCGGCTGAAAGGCCGAAGAAAGGCTAAAAATAGCCTTTCATCCGTTTCCCAATGGCCAGGTCAAATGAATGCTAGGATGAAACGGTCAACGGGGGGGGTTAAATGGGCGAGAGGAGAGGTTGGAATGGGAGTCTAAGGCATTAAATGGCCATGTGGAGAATGAAGGGGATCCAAGGAGGGTATCCTAGGGTGGTGAGGTGGCAAGGAGAGGGAAAAAGGGGTCTTATTTAATTAAAAATAGGTGATTGTTTCCAATTAATAAGACTTAGGTAGGTTAGGGATAGTTGAAGTGGGAAGGGACCAAGGGGAGAGAGGAAGACAAAAGGGTTAGACACTTTTTAGGTGTCTACATTTGCCCCTTTTTGTCTTGTTGATTGTTCTGAACGAACTGCAAGACAAAAATAGGGAGTGGTTGCCCTAGGTAAGGGATGATGTGGATTGCCCCGAAGTATGGATGAGGTATTCCCCCTCAAAGCAGGAGTCGAGAGAAGGAACCTGATGTTGGGTGCTGATTTGACAAAAGGTGGATGAGAAAGAGAGAGATGAGTGAGAGCGCTGCAAAAGTCGTGATTGCGCGTATACCACGTCACGGGATGGTCGGGTCAAATTGTCGCATGGTCAAGGGTCAAGGAGTGCCAAAATTGAAGTAACCGGGCCCTAGCATTTAGTCATCTGCTGATCAGGTCACTCAATCTAAGCTGAAGCTCCAAATGGTCGTCGTGTCCCAGGTATCCAGGGCTCAAGAAGTGCTCCCAGAAACACGAAAAAGCCATAAGTAGTAGGGATCAATTGGCTCGCGATCCTATACTTGTGAAGGGTCAAAAAAGGGTCCGCGGACAATTCTGCTAACCAGCCGTGGAATAGCATACATGCAAAAACAACCAAGGCAACATTGGCTTGGAAGTGGTCGAGGTCGAAGGAGATAGGCATGATCGCCAATGGTCATTGGTCAAGAGGATGGATAGACGAAAGGATGCGGCCGAGCTAACCCCAGAAAACCCCATGTCAACTGAGTGTTGCCTACATAGCCCCTGTCGTAGAGGCCTCAGGCCGATGTAGTTCTCCCTAAAAGGGAGGGAGGGTCGGAGGGATTGATTGGTCTTGGTCAAAGTCGATGATTGGTCTTGGTCAAAGGAAATGATTGGTCTTGGTCAAAGGTCTATGATTGGTCTTGGTCAAAGGAAATGATTGGTCTTGGTCAAAGTTGACGAAGTTGGGTGTGATAAGAGTCAAAGAAGAGAAGGTTTGTCCATCATAGAGATGAACAAACGGGGGTGGTCGAGCTAACCTCAGAAGATGTGTTATCTGAGTGCTACCTACATAGCCCTGGTCATAGGGCCTCAGACCAATGTAGTTCAGACAAATTGAGAAGATTGGTCGATGATGAGATTGGATGTGGTCAATGTTGTTGATAGACTGGTCGTGGTCAGGGTCAAGGCCGCAGAAGAGAAGGTTTGTTCATCAAAGAGACGAACAAATGGGGGTGGTCGAGCTAACCTCAGAAGATGTGTTATCTGAGTGCTGCCTACATAGCCCTGGTCGTAGGGCCTCAGACCAATGTAGTTCAGACAAATTGAGAAGATTGGTCGATGATGAGATTGGATGTGGTCAAAGTTGTCGATAGACTGGTCGTGGTCAGGGTCAAGGCCGTAGAAGAGAAGGTTTGTTCATCAAAGAGACGAACAAACGGGGGTGGTCGAGCTAACCTCAGAGGATGTGTTATCTGAGTGCTGCCTACATAGCCCTGGTCATAGGGCCTCAAACCAATGTAGTTCAGACTGTGAGGGTCAAAATGGTCGATGATTGGATGTGGTCAAGCGTCGAAATGATGAGGATACAAAGATGAGGATAAAAGGATGCTACAGATGGTGTCTTCTGTAGAAGTGGTCGAGAGTCTTTCATCCCTAGCAAGTTTCCATAGTCACGATGGATGTATGCTAAGAATGAATAGAAGGTCTATTTATGCTTCAGCAAGTATTGGTTTATGCTTAACATAAATTGGGTCTGGTCGGTAGTTTCTATGTGTATTGGTGTCCATAGAAACTATGCGAAAAGGACAAGGATGATGCCTGATGTCATGTTGAAAATGTCGAGGCTGGTTTTTAAGGATGAGTCGACAATTGACGTGGCCAAAGCGTGACCAAAGTGTAGAGAAAAGGTGAAAGGCAAATTGCTCTTTCGTTGACAAGGACCAAAAAGGAAGCATAAATAGGGGTTATTAGAACAAAAGCCCCGTTCATGCATTGCGTCGTTGACCAGTGTTGAGTTAGAACGGTAATCGAATCACTTTGACATTAAAGTGAGCTCGAAGTCC
Source organism: Torreya grandis (assembly GCA_037957365.1). Lineage (NCBI taxonomy): Eukaryota > Viridiplantae > Streptophyta > Pinopsida > Cupressales > Taxaceae > Torreya > Torreya grandis. The sequence continues at coordinate 54,694 of JARHVA010002016.1, forward strand.
CTTGAGCCGGTGATAGGAGGAGGATAGGGTAACCCAATTTAAGAGTAGGAATAACCTTGCCCCTTTTATAGGAGACCCTGAGACAACTACAAGCCAATGTCCGTGACTCGGTTTTTTTTTTTTTTTTTTTTTTTTTTGCGCAGACTGATCGATGCGGGAAGCCTGCATAGAGATGTCACTTGATGTAATGGTCATGTTGCGAAGCTGATCGATGCGGGAAGCTCCTAAGAAAAGTGCTGTTTGATAGCCATCCTTTGAGGGAGTGGTCTATATTTTAGCTTAATAATGTTTGAAAAGTTGGCCTAGCTGTCCTTCGAGGGATCAGTCTAGTAATACAGCAATGATAGTACAGCTGTCCTTCGAGGGAGCAGTCTGTCTTTTTGATTTGACCTGATTTAGTGACCATGGATATGTTTTGACATCTTGATTTGGATTTATTGATAGGAATGAGAGTCACGGACAAGACTGTAGAAGCTCAAGGACGCCCCTTTTTATTAGGACAAAGCATCACTGCATCCTAAAAGGGTTGTAGAGGACTTGTTAAAGGGGAATAGGGTTGAAAGGGATGAGGATTAAGAGGATGAGGATTGCTCAAGGGACAAGCTCAAGTTACGTGTCAAGTAGATGAGTACTCGACTAGCAGAAGAATGGTCGAAGATGCAAGACAGAAAAGGGGGGGGCTCAAGGTCTGATAAGTCCCTGGGCCATGCTAGTATGTTAAGGTCCGAGTCAATTGGGAGCAAACCTGTGCCATTTGCCTCTTTCCAGATTGGTCAGGTGTTGATTGATGGATGTGAAGTTGGTTGACATTGTCGTTGGTTGGTTGAGAAAGGTTGAATGTTTTAGATAAAAAGGATTGGTTGAATGATATTTGATTGTTTGATTGGTCGAGAGTTGGTTGTTTGGTCAAAGTTTGTTGAAGGTTTGGTCAAAGGTTTGGTCGATGTCATGGTCGAGGGTTGGTTGAGACTTGGTCGAGATTTGGTTGAATGTTTGATCGAGAGGTCAGGGTGATTGATATTTGGTTGAAGTTTGGTTGAGACTGGTCGAATAATTGGTCAGGGGTTGGGTCGGTGGATACTTGGTCGGGTTTTAAGATAAAATGAGTGATTGATATGTAGTAGAGACTGGGTTGGACAGTTGGTCGAGTTTTGAAAAAAGGATGAATTCCCCCAGCGGGCAGGGAGAATGTTTGAAAGGTTGGTTAAGGTTGGTTGAGGTTTAGTGGTCAGATGGACGGTGTTAATGTCGAATAAGGGGGTCAAAGGCGGCAAAGGGACCACAGTCTGGCGTGGAGATCCTGATTTAGGTGATGAGGTTGGAGAGGCATGAGTCGAGGTTGATGTTTTGTCGAAAAGGTGGTCAAGAGGACCCTTGATGAGAAGGGAATCCTTTCTCTGTTGCTGACGAATGACCGCTTTAAGAGCACAACAACGCTCAGTGTCATGTCCCGAAGTGTGATGATAGTGACAGTATTTAGAGTTGTCGAACCAAGAGGGTCTTGATCTGAGAGTTGATGAGTGGGGTGGTGTTGAAGGTTTGTTGATAATGTGGTCGAGAAGAAGGGTGTCATTCCCAAGACATTGGCAAATGGCGACCTTGAGGGCATGACAATGCTCCGTGTCGTGCCCAGGCGTGCGATGATATGCACAAATGCGAGTGTCATCGAACCATGGTGGTTTAGGTCCGAGAGATTGATATTGTCTAAGAGGCGGGAGGTTGATACGAGACGACTGCAACAAGTGCCGTAAGAGCAAGACATATGAACCTGCTAACGGGTCTGGATGCTTTATTGCAGTGAGGGTTGGTGATGTTGGTTTGGGATGTGAAAGAGGCATTGGTCGATGGTTTGAGGGAGATATATGTTTGAGGGGTTGAGGAAGTAATGGAGGCGATGTGCCTCTATGAAGGATGGGAGTGGGAAGCACTCCTATTAAAGTGGACGGATGCGGGCCCAAGATTGAAGGTAATGACGAAGGTGGGGGAGGAGTTCTCCGGTGTGGTCTATTAGCTTTCGTGTGTTTGGGTCGAGGGCCACCGTTGTGCGAGGCAAGGTTAGATGTGGGTTTGGGTTTGGATGTGGACGAAGGTGAGTGAGATGTAACAATCTCAGGCAAAAGGCAAGAGGAAACCACGACTGGGTCTTCCTCGATTGAAACGGGTGGAGAGACTGGTTCTTCTCTTGGTGGAGAAGAAATAAGAGAGTCTGGCTCCTCCAGTGGGCAGAGGGCATGGATGATCATGCCTTCTACTTGTGCTCGAGGAGTAGGCGAGGTATGGTCTTCGGATGAAGGTGGGCTTAACGGCGTTGATATGGTCAAAGCGTCCTCCGATACAAGAGAGGTAGATGGAGAACTAGTAGGAGAAGGAGGTTCCTCATCCTTTAATGGAAGAGGTTGGTCAAGGACAAGAGGCAAGATAGTGCTAATCGTGTGAATGTCATGGTCTTGAGGGTCATTGGTCGAAGTTTGGACGTTGTTTTGAGTAGGCGGATGATTCGGAAATGGTTGTTTGAAGATGTCAATATGTTGGTTAGGTGGGGCGTTCGGGTTATCTAAAATAAGATCTCCCTTGTCAATCATGTCTTGGATGATGTTTTTGAAAGTTCGGCAGTTGTCGATGTCATGGCCTTGGACGCGATGAAAGGGACAGAAGTCGGCCTCCCTATACCATGTAGGGATGGCCTTTGAAGGGTCAAATTGAGGTGGTCGGATTGGAGGGAGATTGAGGACCCCCTGCTTGAGAAGTTTTTCCAAAACGGAAGCGTATGGTTCTCCAAGTGGAGTGTAAGAACGCTGAATGTACCATTGTTGGAATTGTTTGGTGATGCTGGAAGATGTCGAAGGTTGAGAGTAATTCGTTGTTGTTGAGGATGGTGATCTGACGACCACAGTGTTGGCCACTCCTGTAGATTCGGAATTGGCAGAAGAAGAAGGTCTGGAAGAAGAATGGTTAGTAGATTTTGCGTTGGTATTACGCAATTTGACCTTATCTTCTTCAAGGGCACAGAGTTCAAGCTTTCGAGCCATGATGAAAGCTTCGTCAAAAGTGCGAAATGTCTGAATCTGCAAGGTAGAAGAGATGTGTCTGGCACATGCTCGAGAGAAGAGCTCGATGAGCTCGGGTTGAGGCAAAGAGAAGGAGAGCTGGTTAATCAAGCCTCTCCAACGAGCGACAAAGTTGACAACAGATTCGTCGTCAAATTGCCTGATGGAGTAAAGGTCTGTGATTGAGACTTGTTTAGTGATGTTGATTGAGAAATGGTCAAGAAATAGTTGGGCGAGTTGGATGAATGAAAAGATAGAGTGTCTGGCAAGAGAACTATACCAGTCAAGGGCAGGGCCAGAAAGGGACATAGGGAACGTGCGTAGAAGTAACGCATCGTCGTGGGTGATAAGATAACAGGCATGTCTAAATGCCCATAGATGTTGTTGTGGGTCTTCCTTACTCTGAAAGCGAGTGAATTTAGGAAGCTCCCAATGGTTAGGATATGGTCGAATAGGGACGGAAGGATGGATGGGCTCATTGCAAATTTGTTCATATGACAAAGTATTGCTTGAACCGGAAATGGAGGCTTCGAGACTGGACATTTTATCCATCAGCATCTTGATAAGATCTGCTGACGAATTGGTGGGTTGAGTGCCCCCTAAGTTGTAAGGCGCTTGGAAGAGGCTAGAGGAGGTGTGCGACATAGTCGGTTGTACAATATACGGATGACTAGTCGCAGGGGCGGAAGTGAAGGTTAGAGGTGGCTGCGTTATGAAGGTCAAAGGTATAGGTTGACTGGGCACCGCCAAAGGTGGTCGAATGGTGGCACTGGTAGAAAGACAAGTTGGCACTCCTACATTTGTGGGCGCAAGAGTGTAAGGGGTCGAGGCAATCAAGTTCTGATATGAGGTAAAACTTGGTTGAATTGCAGGTAGTTGAGGGGGTAATGGAACCCCGATGGAGGTCGGTCTAAAAATAGACGGGGAGGCCAAACTTTGCGTATTGGCCATGGTTGGGTTAATAGTTGAGGTGAAAGGCTGAGTCAAAAAGGGTTGGGTGGCGAATGGTGTGGATGTCGTCACCACGTCACCCGAAAGGTCTCGCGTTGGGTTTCTCGCGAGATAGTTTTGGAGGGCTGTGGCATTGAGGTCCAAGAATCTCTCAAAATCTCGGTCCCCTTCAGGGATGATGGGAATTTGAGTCGGGGTCAGGGTCGGGGTCGGTCCTGTAGGAGTTCTTTCAGAGTGGAACTCCATAATAGGACTGGTTAGAGACAAGATAGACGGAAGCGGCTGTTGGCTAAAGTGGTTAAGAAGAGAGTCCTGGTTCTAGAAACTGTGTTTTTGTAGTCTCAGAAAACCAGAATGGAGTTTTTGACAGAGAAGGGATAGGTTTCAGGCTGCTGGTTTTGAAGAAAAAGGACAGTGACAGAGACCGACGTCGGTTTAAAAACTGATGTCGATAATAAATGTGGCCGACGTCGGTCAGATAACCGATGCCGGTAACAGATGAAGCCGACGTCGATATACTAACCGATGCCGGTGACAGGGGAAGGCCGACGTCAGTGGCAGAACCGATGTCGGTCACTGTGTTTTCCAGAGAGCTAAAAGGTTCTTGGAAAAACAAAGAAGAAAGCATCCTCACACACTCAAACAAACAGATGAGAAGAGGAAAACAGAGAAAGACAGACAAGCCTAAGCCTTAGATGAATGTTTGGGGAGATTGGCTGAAAAATGGGTCCTAGAAGAAGGCGGTCTAAAGATGGTTTCGGGTGTTGTTTTAGGTGCTCAAAGATCTGTGTTAGGGTCTGGTACGTGGCCTGGTGCTAAGGAGCAAGCTCCCCTCACTTCACGATTCCAGTGGTTAGCTGGTCTCGCTTAGCCAAGATATACCTCGCCTAGAGTTTATACTCCGCCAGAGAACGGAGTGGGCTTCCCCCTTGGTGATGAAATCCAAGTAGGGTCACCGGGACGGGTAAGGTATCTGCTGGGTGATGAAATCCCAGTCGGGCCTTGTCTCAGGTATGTTTTATGTGTGTTTTAGTGCATGTGATCCGGTAGTGTAACATCAAGTGTCTACGATTCATTCAATATGTGCCTAAGTTACTAGATGTGGACTAATGCAAGCACAAGCAGAAATGAAAGTGCAATATGTTTTAATGCCCAAGTCGAAATGTGATGTTGTTATGAAGACAAGATGGAGAAAGGGACGAGAGTATGATATTTAGACTAGTCTAGAATGCAAGGAAGAAAGAAAAGAAGGATTCGTTTTAGTCCTGCTTATAGTGTCATTTGGAATAGAAGAAAGAGACAAGAGAGAAGGAGCCTAAATGCACCTAAATGAATGAAAAAGAAAAAGGAACCCAGGAGGGACCTAGGGTCCCACCGGGCGTGCCAGAGATGTTTCTACCTCAAATTCTGCTTTTCAGACTAAAAAGAAAGAAACTAAAAGAAAGTAATGGACAAGGCTTGGAAGTACCTGGACTAAAGATTGCGCACCATAAATCCAGATGTTTGTGAGCACTCCTCTTTGGCTGTGGAGGAATGACACCTACAAAAGAAGAAAACTTGGATAAGAGGATGTTAGATAGATAGACGGTGGGTTGCCAAGCAAGAACTTGTTCCCAGAAGCATGAGAACTTCCTTGAGGGAGGTCAACCCACTATTTGATAAAGAGATAAATGACTGATAAAAAGACAGAATGCTAAAATAGACTGAAATGATAGCAAACTGAAAGAGACAAGGAAGCAAAGGCTTACCTGGAAGAAGCTGTCAAACTGGTCACAGTCGCCGGCGTCGGTAGTCCTACCGGCGTCGGTTGTCGGGTCTGCCGATGTCGGTCGGGTAATGACCGGCGTCGGTCGGGGCAATGGCAGGGTCTGGTCTGTGGATGGTCCGGGTCTTGATTTGTGCTCTGTTTAAAGATGGTCAGTGGACAGGTTTGTGGACGAAGGTCTAAGTCTGCTCTGGGCCTGGTTTGAGGATGGGTTTTAGTCAGAAGGACGGAGAGGGACAGGGAGATAGAAGAAGCCAATCTGGGAGATAGGAATCCGAGTCTGGGTGACAATCAGGTCTGAAGGGGTAGAAGAGCTGAATATAGCTTAAAACATGATAACTAGAAAGCATAAAGAATACAAACAGAGTACTTACCTGTGCCCTGCTGAAGAAGGTGTTGATGTTGCCGCTGATGTTGTCGGATGTAAAACCTGTTGCTGATGAAGATTCTCTGTTGTTCACCTGCAGAAGCTTGCTGTGTACCTGAGGGAGAGAGAGTCAGATTGATTGGTAGAGAGATTGCTGATACAAGGGTTTGATGCCAAAGATTCAAGAGTCAGGATGCGAGAGCTAGAGAAACAGAGAAGTGAAGAAAAGCCAAGTGGAACCAGCAGACAGAGAAAACGGTGAAAAAACTGTTATGAAGGGTGCCGACGCCGGCAATATCGCCGACGTCGGCCGAAGGCTGACCGACGTCGGCGGCTGAAAGGCCAGAGAAAGGCCAAAAATAGCCTTTCATCCGTTTCCCAACGGCCGGGTCAAATGAATGCTAGGATGAAACGGTCGACAGGGGGGGTTAAATGGGCGAGAGGAGAGGTTGGAATGGGAGTCTAAGGCATTAAATGGCCATGTGGGGAATGAAGGGGATCCAAGGAGGGTATCCTAGGGTGGCGAGGTGGTAAGGAGAGGGAAAAAAGGGTCTTATTTAATTAAAAATAGGTGATTATTTCCAATTAATAAGACTTAGGTAGGTTAGGGATAGTTGAAGTGGGAAGGGACCAAGGGGAGAGAGGAAGACAAAGGGTTAGACACTTTTTAGGTGTCTACATGTAGATCCAATCAAAGGAAAGGAAAGCGCACTTACAGTGGTTGATAACACAAGTTCACTATGGCATGAAAGGTATGGGCATTTGAATTTTCAGTATTTGACTACATTGAGTAAGACTAAGATGGTTAAGGGGATTCTTTCTATTCAGCATAGTCATCATGTATGTATTAGATGTCAGTTGGGGAAGCAAGTTAGACATTCATTTGATGTTGGTTTAGCTTCGAGAGTAAAGGGAGTATTGGATTTGGTACATGCAAATTTGCATGGTCCAATGCAGACACCTACCCCTTCTAGTGTCCATTATTTCCTGTTACTGGTTGATGATTTCTCTAGGAAAAAGTGGGTATAGTTTCTAGTAAAGAAATCTGACTATTTTTCTAATTTTCTTACTTGGAAAGCTATGGTTGAAAAATAGGCAGGACGGCCAGTGAAATCTCTTAGAACTGATAATGGGGGTGAGTTCATCTTAAAATACTTCAAGGAGTTTTGTGCCACTGAAGGCATACATAGACAATACACTACACCTTACACTCCACAACAAAATGGAGTTGTGGAAAGGTGTTATAGGACGGTGATGGACATGGCTCAGTATATGGTCCAAAGTAGAAATGTCCCATACAAGTATTGGGTAGAAGTAGTGAATACAGTAGTATACATCCTCAACAAAAGTCTTATAAAAGCTTTGGAGAATTTGACTCCAGAGGAGGCTTGGTCAGGTTGAACTCCAGATGTAAGTGATTTCAAAAAATTTGGTTGTGTAGCTTTTGTAGTTATTCCTAGTCAAAAGAGAAGAAATTTGGATGCAAGAAGCAAAGCATACATGTTTGTTAGATACAGTGATTAGTCAAAGATCTACAGATTACTTCATGTTTCTACTAACAAAGTTGTGGTAAATAGAGATGTCATAGTAAATGAACAAATGCCATACTTCATAGCAACTGGTCAAGTTTTAGATATTGAGTCATTGTTATCTAATGATTCCATTATTAGTTATAATGTGAAAAATGAGCAAGATTCTTGTTCATCAGTGGAATCACATTCCAAGGAGGGAATTGATACAGGTCATTGTGAGGTTCTAGTAGCACAACCAAAGAAACCAAAGTGGTATACTACCACAATTGAAGCACTAAAAGAAGGAGACTTGCCATAAGGTGTGGAAGGTAGAAGACTGAGATCAGGAAAGTAGTTTGGTAATAGAGGTGAGCATGTCAATCTTGCCCTAACAACTTATGTCTCACAAGCATTTGAGCCTAATTCTTTTTCAGAGGCCAAAGGGAAGTCTGAGTGGGAATCAACTATGCAATTGGAATATGATTCCTTGATGAAAAATAAGACTTGGAAATTGATGGAACTACCACCAAGGAAGAAATTCATTGGTTGTAAGTGGATTTATAAGGTAAAATACAAAGCAGATGGTTCCTTGGACAAACACAAAGCTAGACTTGTTGCAAAAGGTTATGCACAAGAGGAAGGGGTTGATTATGAGGAGCCTTTTGCTCCAACCACCAAGATGGTAACTTTTCATTTGATTATTGTTATTGCTGCTCAGTTTGGATGGTAGGTGTACCAAATGGATGTAAAGAGTGCTTTCTTGAATGGAGATCTAGAGGAGGAAGTCTACATGGTTCAGCCATAGGGTTTTCAGGTTCCTGGTAAGGAACATCTTGTTTGCAGGTTGATCAAGTCCTTGTATGGACTTAAGCAGGCTCCTCAAGCCTAGTATACAAAAATAGACTCATATCTTAGGGAGTCAGGTTTCAAAAGGTGTAACTTAGAACCAACTCTCTATGTAAAGGTGTTTGGTGATGATATCTTGATTCTCATTATATATGTTGATGATAATAGCCATCACTAGGAGTAGTACTAGTCTCATTCAGCAAATGAAAGCTAATGTTTGTTGTATTTTTGACATGACAAACTTAGGACTACTAAAATATTGTTTAGGTGTTGAGTTTTGGCAAAGTAGCAATACTATATTCATGTCACAGAATAAGTATGCCAATTCATTGCTAGAAAGGTTTAGAATGATGGATTGTAATCCAACTCACACACCTATGGAAGTAGGAGCTAAAATTTCAATAGACACTGATTCACCTCCGATCAATGAAATAGTGTATCGACAGCTAGTGGGCAGTCTCATTTACCTCACTACCACCAGACTGAATATTTGTTTTGCAGTGAGTTTTCTATCTCACTTCATGTCTAAACCACAAGAAGTCCATTGGTTAGCTACAAAATGAGTATTAAGATATATCAAAGGTACTCTTGACTTTGGCATATTATATAAGAAGTCTGTAGATTTTAAACTTTCAGGATATTTTGATTTTGATTGGGCAGGTTCAGTTAATTCAAGAAAATCTACAACAGGGTATGTTTCTCATGGCAGAGCAAACTACAAACTACAGTAGCATTATCTTCAATAGAATCAGAGTATAAATTTGTGGTTAGTGCAGGTTGTGAAACCATGTGGATAAAGAAAATTTTGGAGGATCTTCAGTTTGAGTCATCAAAGCCTACTCCAATTTTTTATGACAACCAAAGTGTTTTAAAGATGGTGAAGAATCTAGTATTTCATTCCAAGACCAAACACATTGAGGTTCACCATCATTACATCTGATAGTTGGTTACAAATGAAGACATCAGTCTCTTCTACTACCCCATTGCAGAGCAACTAGCTGATATAATGACCAAACCACTTGGTACAGAAAAGTTCATAAAATTCAAAGATAAACTTGGTCTTGTTTCTGGTTTAGTCATTAAGGGAGGTTGTTAGCATATTATTGTATTTACCTTAGGTTATTTACTAAGGTAATTTATGTTGGTTAGTTGCCTTAACCACTTTGGTTAAGAGGTTAGTTGTTTGTTCAATCTTTGCTATTTCATGCAAGCCAACGTAGGTTAGTTTTATTAAACCCATCTCATGCTTCATGGGTATTTCATTTGTTTGCCTATTTAATAGGCCTTCATGATTGGTTGAATGTTGAATAGAAGTGCTCTGTTATTCTCAATCTCATTTTCTCTATGTGTTTTGTTTAATCTAATACATTCTTCACATCTAATTGTTCAAGGTGCAAATATTCTACTGCTACCAAACTTAAAATAGTTCTGATGGAAGTCATTTTTACAAGTGGAAAAGATATTTCATCAAAATCAATACCTTTTTGTGCAAACCCCTTTACAACAAGTCTAGGCTTGTACCTCTTTTTGTGTGCATCTTCTTCCTTCAACCTATAAAACCATTTATTCTTTAATGATATTTTACATGTAGGCAACTAAACCAAATTCCATGTTTGGTTATGTACCAAGGAGTCCATCTCCTCTTTCATGCCTTACTCCCACTTCTTTCAGGTTTCTACCTACATTGCTTCTTCATAGATGTTTGGCTCACCAACATCAGATAATAATAACTAATGAAGTGAAGGTGAGTATCATTCATAGAGTCTACTTACTTTGGTAGATATTTTAACTACACTTTTATGAGTTTTAGGTACTTGTTATTGTTGTTATAGTTGTTACACATTCTGATTTTTGGGCACTTCCAGAATTTCATTTCCTATGATTTCATCAAGTATTACATATTTTATATTTGGCTTTTCTTATTTCTTTCCCTGAATTTGATCTTTGTACATGACCTTCTCATTAAATATCATATCTTTGCTTTTAATGATTTTACAATTTTCAAAATCCCATAAATGGAAACCAAAATCATTAAATTTGTATCCAATAAAAGTACATTTATTAGATTTTGATTCAATATTGGTTCTATTTTCTTTATCAATATGGATAAATGCTTCACAATCAAAAGTATTTAAAAAAGAATAATCTACCTTTTTACCTATTCATGTTTCCTCCAGAATGTCACCATCCAAAGAACTTGAAGGCCCTCTGTTAATTAAGTAAATAGTAGTATCTATAACATCTACCCAAAACTATAAGGGTAACCCTTCATGAAATCTCATATTCCTTATATTCTTTATGATTATCTTATTCATCCTTTTAGACACACCATTTTATTATGGTGTTCTTGGAACCATCTCCTCTCTCTGAATCCCATGGGATGAACATTAATTATCAAACTCCTTATTAAATTATTCACCTCCTTTATCTGATCTGACACACTTCAACTCATTTTATATCTCATTCTCAACCAGAGATTTTCAATTCTTAAAACTATCAGAAACATTAGATTTTTTTATATTCAATAAACCTAAGTTTTTCTAATTATATCATCAATAAAAGTAACATAATAAGAAAAAACACAAAGGGATGATACCTGAGATGGTCCCCATACATCTATATGCACAAGATCTAACTTTTCATCCTTCTTTACATTCTCAACTCTAATAAATATTACTCTCTTTTTTTTTCATACATAGAATGCTCATAGAATTCTAAATCCACCTTCTTCAAATTTGGTAAGAAATTCTTTAAGTGGAGAACTTTCATCCCCTTCTCACTCATGTGCCCAAGTCTATGGTGCCATAATTTTTTATTTGTTTTTGTATAAGCTAAAGTAATAAAAGATACAAAATTACCATTAGATAAATATTGTGTACCTACCTTCTCTCCTTTTACTATTACTAGTGATCCTTTAGTGACCTTCCATGAATTTTATAAAAATGTAACTATGCATCCCTCACTTCTCAACTACCCTACTAGAATTATATTTATTCTACCTCACCTCTTTCAACAACCATATATTGTCATTCTATAATTTTTTTTGTATCTTACCCTTTTATATAATTTTATAGGGTTCACCATCAACCAAATAAACCTATCCAAAATCAACTTAAACATAGTCTTGAAAATATTTCTTATGGGGTGTAACATGAAATGAAGCCCTTGTATCTAACACCCAAGAATCATTAATTTTATCTAAAAAAAGTATTAAATCATCTTGTAACAAATCACATGTGACATTTGCTTTCTAATTTTTATCTTTTTGTTCATCTCTTTGTTTTCTTTTTTGAAACCAACAATCTTTCTTCAAGTGTCCTTTCTTCCCACAAATCCAACACACCAATAGTCCTTTGGATTTAGATTTTCCCTTCTTACAATTACCTTGATTCCCTAGGCCCTTTCCTCTATTTTTTTGTCTTCCCCTATTATCCATAGTCAAATCATTACTTGATGTCTCACCTATTCCTTTTTGTTGCATTTCCTCACTAAGAATAACACCAATAACATCATCAAACTTTAAAGTGTTTGAACCAAAGCTGAAATTACTCATAACCATGACCAACCCATTCCAAATTTATGGTAATGAGCAAAAAATAAAAATATCGCTAACCTCATCATCAAAATTTACTCCTATAGAGCTTAACTAATTTGTGACCATATTAAATTCATTTAAATGATCAATAACAGACCCACCTTATGACATTTCTATATTAAATAAATGCTTCATAAGAAATACTTTATTAGAGGCTAAGGTTTTTTCATACACTCTATCTAATGCCTTTATCACATCCACTATTGTCTTTTCTTTTGAAATATTTAAGGCTACTGACACTGTTAGGTACAACCATATTGTTTTTAGTGCCTTTTTGTCAAGAACCTCCTAACCTTCATCCTTCATAGTTACCATCTTATTTTCTATTCTATCCAATGGTATAAAAATATCCTTATGATATAGATAGTCCTCCATTTGCATATTATATAGATGGTATTTTTTCCCAATAAACTTTTTGACCTTAAACTTTCCTTCTTTTGCCATTGCTCCCACTTGAACTAGGAATCCTATTTTCCTAGAAGTTTATCTACCAAATAAACCTTAAGCTCTGATACCAGCTTTTAGGAATATACAACATAGATAAATATTGTTGAATTAAATATAGAAATAAAATGCAAAAAAAATAGCATAATAGAGACACAAATTTAACGTGGTTCACCTAATATGGATTACATCCACATAGATACAACCAGTCCTTCTTATTATTCAATCCAAAAAATGAAAGGAAAAACCTAAAATACAACCACTAAAATATCCTCTATATTCACACATTGTATGTTGCTATTATTACAATGCCCTCATATACATATTAGGGAAAAAATACACAAACATAATTTATACCATTAGATCTATGACTTAATAATGAACGGTCTAAATTTACTACAAAATTAAAATATTTTACAATGCATTTTTAAAAAAAGTTTGCTTTGGGGGCAACCCCCATGGTGACCATAGTGTGGGGGCCATTACCCCACTACACCCCCCTATTAGGAACTGGGCATTATAATAAGATCAAGTTCCACCATCCAACACAATAATTACTAATTATATTAAATTTTATGTGTTTAGCCCAAAATTGACCTTTATTTCTCTAATCACTCCAAATTAGGGCCTTAGTTTGTAAAATTATATCTATACAACATACCAAAATCATATAAAATTAAATAAAAATTTTGATTATGTGTATATCACCCAAAATAAGACTCCATTCCTATTTTATTTCCTCAATACGGAATTTCTTTGTCAATTTTTATAAATTAACAAACTATACAGATAAAATTAAAAAAGAGGGTCAATTGTTAAGCATGACCAATAATCTTTAGATTTATTCCTCACATCATTCCTTAATAGGGCCTTGGTTTGTAAACTATTATATAATAATGATTTATGAACAAATAATAATTATGAATGGGATTTAATTATATGATAATTATCTAAATACAACCTTCATTACTCTTTTTACTCCTAAAAATAACCTTAGTTTGTCAAATTCACTCTAATAATAATTTGTAGACATTGAAAAACAAAAATTGTGTGTAATTTTTTGGCACATGTCCGCAAAACATCATTTATTAATTTGGTCACTTCTCATTAGGGATTTAATTTGTCAATTTTGGTTTAATAATGATTTAAGACCATTAAATATTAAATAAACAAGGTTCAATTGTGTTTGCATAGCCATACAACAACCTTCATTTGTTATATCCCTCATCATTAGGGCCTTAGTTTGTGAATTTTTATACAATAATCAACTACAAAAACAAATTAATGAAAACAAAGAGTAAATGATATGTGCATTACCCCAAAGTAGAATTAATTACTCTAATCATTATTAGTTGGTGTCTTTATTTTTTTAATTTTAGTTTAATAATAACCTACTTGTACTAATATTTAATCATACTCATGAGTCAATTATGTGAGAGTATCCCAAAATAGGATTCCATCACTTGGATCACTCCAAAATTGGGATTTGGTTTGTCAATTTTTGTTTAATAATTATATAGGAATATAAAATAATAGTAATCAAGGATCAACTATGTGTATGTAGCCCCAACTTTCCCTTCATTACTCTAATCACATCTAATTGGGGCCTTATTTTTCAAATTCCTTATACTATCATGAATTTAAGAATAAATATGAAATAATTAAAAAAAAGGGTTAAATGTGTGTGCTTATCCCCAAATCATCATGCATTTATTTTATTTTTCCTAATTATCCATTATTATCATAAAATTTGATGGATTTATAGATAATCGCACCTTAAATCAACTTAAATTTTCATTTTTGGTCTTGAATGACCCTTCTTAGTGTAAAAACTAATCACTTTCATTTTAATCACAACCAATTACCCATAATTAGTAAAATTTATCCCTTATTAGTTTAAACATCATTTGATCTAGGTTTTCCACCATTATCTAACCTTAATTGGTCGTTATATGTCACAATCATCGATTATTAGTGCAAAAGTTAGTCAATTTTAGGATAATTACACTCAATTAACACTCATTGTTCATTATTGGTCTCAATCAGACCTTATTAGTAAAAAATGTTAATTAGGGGTAATTTCAACTTTTAATGACCTTAATAAGTATTATTGGTCCTAATTATCCATTATTAGCATAAACATTGGTTGATTTAGGGATAACCACATTCTTAATATAATTTAATTAGTCATTAATGGTCTTGATTTACCCTTCAAGTGTGAAATTTGGTCACTTTAAAGCTAATATCAACCAATTTCCCCTAATTATAAATTATTTGTCACACTTATTCCTTATTAGTAAAACATTGTTAAATGTACATATTATAGCTGTTATTGGACTTAATTGATCATTATTTTTCATAATTGGTGATTCTTAGTGTAAGAGTTTGTTGATTTAAGGATAATCACATTCAACTATTCCTCAATATTCATTGTTGGTCTTTAGTCCTAATTAGTGAAAATATTTTTTGTTTAGAAGTAATCAAATGCTTCATTAACCTTATTTGATCATTATTAGTCCCAATGTTTCCCTCTTAGTGTAAGAGTTGGTCAATTTGGATCTAATCTCCCTAATCATCTCTAATTGATCATTATTGGTCTTAATTAACTCTTAATAGTGCAAGCATTTGTCAATATGGGGCTAATATCACACTTTACTAACCTTAATTGGTTTTAATTGGTTATTTTTTTAATTATAATTGGTCATTGTTAGTGTGAAAATAACTTGATTTTTAGATAATCATAATTAACTACCCATAATTATTCTTCTAAGTGAAAAACTATTAATTTGGGGATATCTACATCAAAATTTCCCTTGTAGTGCAATAGCTAGTAAATTTTAGCCCAATCACAACCAATTATCCCTAATTAGTAATTAACGGGTATTATTGGTCACAATCCTTGAAATCATGAAATTTTCAAATTTTATGAAGTCTAAAATTTAAAGGAAAGTTTAGAAAAATATAATTTTTGTTATAACTTATAGAGGTTGAAAACCACTCTAAAACATCCTAAAATTACTAAAATTAAAATATAATTATAAATATTCTTTCAATGAAAGGGATCCCATTACACCCATCATTTGAACTAAATGGAAAGACCGTTATAATTGTACCCTTTATGGTCATAAGTGTCATGGATATAATCCTTATGGCCATTAGGGGTACAAATATAACCCATTATGGGAATAAATATACAGTGGCACCAATGTGTGATGGTTATAGAATTAAAAAACTACATGCCCAACTTTAGGACATTGGGTTCTATGTTGGTGCCACTTTGGTTCTTTGAAGAAGTGAGATTTTAATATTTTTGATAAAAAAAATATTTTATGGGGGTTTTAAATCTTCTTCCATAATATATATATATATAGTCTTAATTTAGAAAATTCCTCCTTTTTGCTACACATAATTAACAATATAAATTTTAAATTTTAAATTTAAAAAGAATTAGTTGGTGTTAGATTGAGGTGATAAGATTGCAAAAACCATTTTTTCCCCAAACATTATTTTAATCATGATATATCAAGCATTCAATAAATATTTCTTAAATTATTTTAAATTTAAGTTATAAAATTGATTAAAAATACTTTATATTTAACTTAAAAATTATAAAACTTGTACTTTCTTCTTAAATATTGATAAATTATTATGTTTCCAAAATGATTATCTTAATAATTAGTTTTAATAATATACATGAGTGTGTGAAATTGTCACTCAATGTGCTTATTTGCACTAATGAACCAGTGTCTTACATAAAATTTATATATATATATATATATATATATATATATATATATATATATATATATATATATATAAATTAAACATGTTTATAATAATATTATGCACTTAAAATACTATGTTTAATCTATTTACACCATTAAAAAATTATAAACATATGTATCAATTATCATCACTTAAAGTTTTGTAAAATATCATTTTGAATAAAAAAAGTGTCCCTTTGATATATAAAAGTGAGCCAAATTACCATGCTTTCACCCCAAATTTACTTTAATAATTTGCTTCCACCTATAAGAACACTTATTTATCTTGAAGAAATATCAGTTGTGATTATATTGGCATTTGCACAAATTAGACACCATTCACATAAAAAACCTCAATTTTAGGTGAAAGGGGAAATAATAAATGTCACATAAAATGTGGGTATTAAACAAATAATAATGCCACACTTCATAAAACAAATAAAAAATGTTGTTTTAGATCTCAAATTTTGGTTGGAACATGAAAATCCTTATCTACTAAGAAATTTAATTAGATGTTACAATTAAAGCTTTAAAATAGTTATGTAAAAGAACATTGTATCACATGGAAAATGTGTAGCTAAAATAGGAATGGGACCATATTCTTTATATCATGCCTAATGATAATCAATAAAATGTAATTCCACCTAAAAATAATATTCTATATGTATTGATGGAATATTTGACACTAGGACAAATATGTCTCTTTTACAATAGTGAAGGGGATAATATTCCTTATTTCCTCTAAGGAGAGTTTATCTTTATTGAAAATAAAGAATTTGTTTTTTTTTTAAAAAATCTATTGACAATATTTACAAGAAAAATGTGATATTGGGTTTAATTAATTTATAACTTTAAATAAAAATGAAAGAGAAGGGAGATGAAGGGTAAATGAAGATTATGTCCCTTGTATGATAAGGAAAAATTCAAAATGAGTGTGACATATTGACAATAAACAAAGTATTTCTTGAGAATTTAGTGATACACATTAACCATAGGAATAATTCCCATCTACAAAGATAAATCACAAGACATGGAGTTTTGGGATTTGCTCTATATTATGATGAAAACTAATCTTACACAGCTCTGAAACCATCATATTTTGAGCTAACTTCAAATTACATGCCTATTAGTCAAGCATTCCTTGTAGCCATGTTTTCCCTGTTGATTGGCCATAACTCTTTGTCAGTTAACTCAATAATGAAATTAAAACCATTTATGGATACCCATTAATCCCTTATATAACATACTAAAAAATCTCCTAAGGTTACTTTGTACGGAATTGTACTTTCTTCTTTAAGCCCTATTTCAATTAACCCTCCTTTAATGCAAAACACTTTGTCTAGAGTGATGTACGGACTTTCTAAGCAAAAAAAACATCATTATAGATACCCATTATCATTTTATATGTGAATAAATTATTTTTTAGTGCACTTATTTGAAGAAATTCACTTTTCCTATATTGGCCTATGATCTTTCCTTCACATACACCTAGGATCCACTTGGCAATTGTTCTTTTCCATACTTCTCCATATTGTATCACCTTGAAACAACTTCCAAAAGTTTTATAACATCATCAAGGTTCAAATTCCAAATTTTCAAGAGTTTTCAATCATTAAAACTCATTTTGAGGACTAGAAGCTAAATCAGGATTTTCCCTTGGACAGTCACATGCTGAGAGCTAATTAATTTTTCTGGGAGTGTTATACAATATTTTAAGGGTTAAAATGAGTTTTATATGGTCTGTATTTATTCCATACACCTTTTACAAAAATAATCAAGTCATTTGGATTAATATTTTAGGAGTTATGTCATTTTTAGTGACTGGGAACACATTTTTCTGAACTGTTCGAGAACTACAGGGCTGTATTTTGGTCATAACTTTTTCCACATTGATCCATTAATATAAAACCAATTGAATTGGATTATTAACTATAATTTTCATCTACATAAAAAATTTCAAAACTTTTCATTAAGTAAATCTCGAGATATACCCATTTTTCCAACAGTGGCCTAACTTTTTGTCCACACAGCCCTGAATTCCAACTGTGGAGTTTTTGGACATTAATGGGGTTTCTAACGCCTGTTTATTCCTTTCTTAAGTTCATACCTGCCTCAAGAACCTATTTAGATACCATTTTCAACTCCATCCAAATATTTTCATGTGGATTTTACCTTAGACAATGAGCTGTATTTTTAAATTCCTGAATATCTAGTTTAGGCATGTTTGGGCTTCTTATGACATTCAAAGCTCTTTTAGATCTCTTGTTCATATAATATCAGTTTAAACTCATTACAAACATGCCAAATAACTATTATTCATGTATTTTTCTAAATTTTCTCAAGTGAACTATCATCCACACACTCATACATATACACACATAGGCCTATTTACCAGAATTTCATAAAGAGACCATAACATGAAACAAAACATTCATTCTCCTTAGATCAATTAAGAAACTCACAATTTAATATAAATTTCCATGGATTTCAAAGCCTTGATTTCTCCTTCATACATTATTTACTGCTCCTTCTCTTCTCATTCTCTCTCCTTAATGAATTCTCTCTTTTTTTTGTCTTTTCAAGAATTTCTCTCCTAACTTCTACGCCCAATTTGGGCTTAAGGCAAAACAATATGCTGTTTGAAAGTTTTAACAATTTACTAAGGTTGAAAATAGTTTCAACCATTTCCCCTTTATTTCCTCAACAATCTAACAATCACTTTTCACCTTTTTACTTTCACTTTTTGATAATTACATTTACCTTAAAGGTGAAATTTTGAAATCTCACAATTTGGAGGGAAAATCAAAATTTGAATTTTCACACTAGAATTTGAACTATTGTAGATGCTCCTGCATCATACTCTCCCTCTAGAAAAGATTTGAATCTTAGTTCAAATGTCATGCTTCTTCCTTACTTTAGTCTTCACTTGTATACCTGGATCCCAATGTCTTGTTGTCAATGCCAATGCTTGTCTTTGATAGTCTCTGTCTCTCATCTTGCTGTTCTTCCTCTTCTGGTATATTCTTCTCCTCATCTCTTTCTCAGCTGCCATCTCCCACTTCCATGCTTCTTCATCTTCATACATATCTTCTAGATCTTCTTTTTGTTTTCCAAAGTTTTCATCTTCTATACCTGCATTCAAAACATCAAAAGCAACCTTAGTAGAAAAACATTGAGGCCATGAAGCCCCTTGATTGTCTTCATGTTGTTCTTTGTCCAAATCTGCCCTCACCATCTTTCTTTGTTCTTGCCTCAATTCATTTTCCATCTGATCAATGGTGTCACCATGTTGATAGGTGTCTCTACACAACTCTCTTGGAGGGTTCAACAACTCTTCTATCCTCTTCATCTCTTCACTCAACACAAGCTTATCCAAATCTTCATGTCCTATATCAAACTTAGGCCCAGATTGTCTTTCATCCTCGATAAGTACATTCATCCACTTTATAGTTTCTTCATACAAATCAGCATCTTCATCATCATCAATATACTTATCAAAAATAATAGGAGTACTGTTACCTTGTCTCTCCTTGTTTGTTTCAAACATGTGAACTGATTTCACATCTCTACTTTCATCATCCATCCTCCTGGAACTCCCTCCTTGCTGAATATTAGTTTTCATAGACATTTTACATTCCTCCTTTTCCATAAAAAGATCATTAAATGATTCAAAAATATCATTATCCCATTCATTGCAAACAATTGACTTACCTTTCATCTTTGTATCCTCATGCTCTTTCTCACCTTTAGCTATCCATACCTTCTTCATATCTTTAGGATGACACTTGTTCAATTTACCAACCAATTTCTACTCCTTGACATCTTCATGTTGTCTTGCTTGATAGCTGGCCTTGCTCACTTTGCATTCTACCTCTTTCTTCATGTTTTGTATTTGCTTCTTGCTTGAGTCATCATCTTGATTGAACTTTGTGTCTTTCGTTACATTTGCTGATCCCTTAAGCCATTTTGGTATCACATAGCCATGGTCTATTGCTGGATTTGAAGGCTTATTTTTAATCTTCTTCATCTCCATCTGTACAGCAGTAGTCTTACTCTTATATGCATTTGAAAAATCTGAATTTGAACTTATTTTTACCTTTTCAATGGCTTGATGTTTAGCCATACTCTTCCTCATAGTTTCCTTGCTTGCATTCACTTTCCTTAGGTGCGTTTCCTTCCTTTGTTCTATTGGAATGTTTTTCAAGTCATCATAATATTCTATACCCTCTTCTTCATTGGCATGATGATGGACTTCCACTACTTCCTTGTGGAATTTTGCAACCTGTTCAACAGCTGTTCCATAATTAAGTGGATGAGAAAAATCAATACTATAATTCACCTTTACCTCCTTGATGGGCTGCTTCATGGTTTCCTTCATTTGCATGACTTCTTTGATTACACTATCCTCTTTTGTGCATAGTTTTCCACTTCTTCAAGGTACTCCATGGCATCTTGGGATTCATCTTCATCTTCTATCTCTCCTCTCTCATGCATTAACCAATGCATCTTTTCTTCTTCTTTATCAACAACAGCAAACTCTCTTCTCTCTCTTGCACATTCAATTGTGCACTTGCTATTTTCTCTTGCACCAATCTCTTCACTCTTTAAGGCCCTTCTCTTAACCTTCATAAGGCTGATCATACCTACACTTACCCATGCAAAAACAGCATTAGAAATAAAAACAAGAGACCATAATGTCTCCATGAGTGTCCTCTTCATCAACACTCCCATCTTTTCAAGTGATCTTCCTGGCACTTCATCTATTCTTTCTTCTCTCTTGTTCTCCTCAATGAGAACCTTCTTCTCAACTTCTTCCTCTTGCTGCTCACTTGGCAACCTTCTTACTTTCTTCAAGCCTCTATGGGCTTCTCTCTTCATGGCAATCTCATTTTGCCTTCTTCTCCTTTTCACTAGGAGATCTATTGGCCACTTCAATCTCTTCTTCATTGGCCATATCCATGCTTGCTTATCCATCTGCATCCAAGACTCATATTCATATTTAATCTTAGCTAACTCTCTCTTCAAATTAGCAATTTATTTATCAATTACAAAACTGTTCATACCTTTGATGCTTGCTTTCTTCTTAGTGCCCTCATATACC
Organism: Torreya grandis; assembly: GCA_037957365.1. Taxonomy (NCBI): domain Eukaryota; kingdom Viridiplantae; phylum Streptophyta; class Pinopsida; order Cupressales; family Taxaceae; genus Torreya; species Torreya grandis. The sequence goes on from JARHVA010002016.1 coordinate 76,085, forward strand.
TTGCTGCTCTATAGTGCCTTCAACAATGCTTCCATCTCTGAGATCTCCACCCAAGTATTTTCCACCTTTTCCTCTTGATCCCTTGTCTCACCCAAGTCTTTTCTCCTTGACTGGTCTTTTGACAATCTTCTTGATCTCACCTAGCCCTTTTGCATCCTAGTCTTTTGGTCCTTTTCTCAATCCTGCAGCAACTCTTATACAACACTTCATCAAATACAAATCATAAATTCAAGCTTACCTTGCTTTGGATCTTCTTCTTGAGCATTCACTTGCTCCCTTACTTTTGAGCTTCTGAAGCTTCAAACTCCATCCTTTACCTCACCTAAGTCTATTTCACCTTAGTCTTTTGGCAAACTATCCAAGCTTCTTTTTTGGATCTTCACTAAGCCTTCCTTGGCTTCTTCCCTTCTTAAGCCTTAATGGCTTGGCTGCCTTGAACCTACAACTTCTTCACTTGATTTCTTCTCAGCACAATAACTCAAATTGAATAGCACAATTATGCATACCTTTTCTCCCCAGGGTCTCATAATGCTTTGTCCTGCTGATCCTCTTACCAAATCCTGTAACAACTCATTAGAAATCATAACCATCAACAAGTTACCAATTCCCAAGAGCTTCAAGATTTGATACCAAATGATGAAAACTAATCTTACACAGCTCTGAAACCATCATATTTTGAGCTAACTTCAAATTACATGCCTATTAGTCAAGTATTCCTTGTAGCCCTATTTTCCCTATTTATTAGCCATAACTCTTTGTCAGTTAACTCAATCATGAAAGTAAAAATATTTACGTATACCCATTAAGCCCTTATATAACATACTAAAAAATATCTTGAGGTTACTTTGTATGGAATTGTACTTTCTTCTTTAAGCCCTATTCTAATTGGCCCTCCTTTAGTGCAAAAACCTTTGTCCAGAGTGATGTACGGACTTTATAAGAAAACCAAGCATCATTACAGATACCCATTATCTTTTTATAGGTGAATCAATCAATTTTTAGTGCACTTCTTTAGATAAATTCACTTTTCTTATATTGGCCTATGCTCTTTCCTTCACATACACCTAGGATCCACTTGGAAATTGTTATTTTACATAATTATCCATACTTTATCACATTGAAACCACTTCCAAAAGTTTTATAACATCATAAAGGTTCAAATTCCAAATTTTCAAGAGGTTTCAATCATTAAAACTCATTTTGAGGACTAGAAGCTAAATCAGGATTTCCCCTTGGACAGTCACAGGCTGAGAGCTAATTAATTTTTTTGGGAGTGTTATAACATATTTCAATGGTTCAAATCAGTTTTATAGGGTATTTCTTGATTTCCTACACTTTTTACAAAAATAATCAAGTCATTTGGATTAATAGTTTAGGAGTTATCTCCTTTTTAGTGACTGGGAACACATTTTTCTGAACTGTTCCAGAACTATAGGTCTGTATTTTGACCATAACTTTTTCCACATTGCTCCATTAGATCTGAAACCACTTGAATTTGATTATTAACTATAATTTTAATCTACACACAAAATCTCACAACTTTTCATTAGGTAAATCTCGAGATATACCCATTTTTCCAACCGTGGCCTAACTTTTTGTCCACACAACCCTGAATTCCAACTGTGGAGTTTTTGGACATTAATGGGGTTTCTAACGCCTGTTTCTTCCTTTATTAAGTTCATACCTGACTCAGGGACCTATTTCCATACCATTTTAAACTCCATCCAAACATTTTCATGTGGATTTTACCTTAGACAATGAGCTGTATTTTTAAATTCCTGAATATCTAGTTTAGGCATGTTTGGGCTTCTTATGACATTCAAAGCTCTTTTAGATCTCTTGTTCACAGAATATCAGTTTAAACTCATTCCCAACATGCCAAATAACTAGTATTCATGTATTTTTCTAAATTTTCTCAAGTGAACTATCATCCACACACTCATACATATACACACACAGGCCTATTTACCAGAATTTCATAAAGAGACCATAACATGAAACAAAACATTCATTCTCCTTAGATCAATTAAGAAACTTAAAATTTAATATCAATTTCCATATATTTCAAATCCTTTATTGCTCCTTCATACATTCTTTACTGCTCCTTCTCTTCTCATCCTCTCTCCTTAATGAATTCTCTCTTTTTTTTTGTCTTTTCAAGAATCTCTCTCCTAACTTCTACGCCCAATTTGGGCTTAAGGCAAAACAATATGTTGTTTGAAAGTTTTAACAATTTACTAAGGTTGAAAATAGTTTCAACCATTTCAACCATTTCCCCTTTATTTCCTCAACAATATAACAATCACTTTTCACCTTTTTACTTTCACTTTTTGATAATTACATTTACCTTGAAGGTGAAATTTTGAAATCTCACAATTTGGAGGGAAAATCAAAATTTGAATTTTCACACTAGAATATGAACTATTGTAGATGCTCCTGCATCATATTATCATTAGAAAATGAATGCATTTTTTTCATTCCTTTCAACTAAAATTATAATGAGTGTCTAAAACCCTTGTACAGCAGCCATTTTTCATATTCATAGATTTAGGATGAAATGGGATAACCATTCACATTATATTTTTTGTATTTTTCTAATTATATATTTATATTTTTTATTTTACAAATTAAATATCAAAATTTTAGAATATGAAAAAAATGGGAGGAAAAAAATTATAATATAAGTAGGATAATTACTAAGGAGATTTCCATAAGGGAGTACCTATAGTTGATGGAGGCGGTTGTTGACTAATCATATGACTTGAAACTTATCCTTTATCATGGGGCACTTTGAATATTTTGAGTACTTTCACTACTTTATAAATAGAGTTTCCTTTGGGAATCGAAGTTTTCTTACATCATATCAACCATCTTTCAAATATCATCATCACCATATTGGGGATATATGTAAAGTTTGTTAATTAGGAATTCTTCTCCTCTAGATTTTGTTTATGTGCATACAATGGACCTATGTTGAGATAATTTTTCACATACCCTTTAATGTCAAAATAAGAATGGATCATGTGAGAACACTATTATGCCAAAACTCACACACCCCATTTTTAAAATATTTATAAATAGGGGCCCACTATTAGTTGAACATTCTTTTGAGGACGTTTGGAAGATAAGTCTATAATATCAAGGTTTGAAAGGACCTAAATATAGACCAATTTGTTTGTCACTTAAAATATTCATTTGATTATCTTGGTTGATGAATGCTTATTTAATACAATCCATAAGTTGTATATCATTATCTACAAGTTGTCGATAAAAATAAATTAAAGCTATGCTTATGCCATGCTACATGCCTTACTATTCACCTTTAGTTTTATTGAAAACACTTGTGCATGTGTTCTTACTTGTGATTTTATATGATTAATTATGTTAATTTGTTTGATAGTAGTGGGTTGTTATTTTTATGTCTTAAATAAAATATTTCACACTAAAGCATTTTTTTGGCATCTTTCCATTCATCCTAAAGATTTTTTACCACCCAACATATTTTTAGTCATCCCAAAGCCATTCTTTTTTCCACCTAGAATATTTATGTCATCAGAGTAAGTAAAGAGACAGGATTTCACCACTTTTCCTCCTCCCACTTAGTCAATCACCCAATAGTGATGATAACAAAAATTAATGTATGAAATATTCTTGGTAATGTAGAGCAGCGAGATTTTACCATTTGTCCTTATCTTGATCACTCTATCACTTGATACAAATGATAACATAAATAAATGTATGGATAACCCCAGTAAAGTAAAGTGACATGATTTTTCCACTTGGCATCATCCTTCACACTTGATCACCCAATGGTAATGACAACACAAAGAAGGATTCATAAAATTTTGAGCATGGTCATTGATGTTAGGTTGTCATTGATGTCAAAGAGAGCATGTGGTACTAGTAAATGAATGACAAAGAAGTAGTGGTTGATAGATTGAAGAGATATGGCACATTTTTAGGTCTACAAGGGCAAAGAAGAGGTTGTAAGGCATTCATATATGTCTTAGTGAAGTTTTGGTGTGTCACTTGATCATTTGGAAAGAGAATCATGCATCTTATAGCTTAAGAAAAGCTAGACTATCACTAAATTTCATGTAGATATAAATGAACTAGCAAGTTTGTGCCTTTAATATAGGTACTCAAAAAATCAACTGAGGTTAATGGCTTTCATGAAAATGTTGTCTATAGTGCCAATAAAGTACCCTAAAAATTTGGACTCTTGAAGTATTTTCTATCTCATGTTATAAACCTTCAAATTTTCTCTTACAGAATATGATGGGCTAGAGACCACCAAGTTTGACTACATTGAAGTCTCAGTTTAACTAGTCAGTAGATTTAATGGTGTGTATTAAATCATAAATTGTGATCCAATGGCATGTGTAAATTTAATATGCCAAAGAATGAATGTACTACTGACATGTGTCACATTCATAACTCTTGGATAGAAGATTAATGGTTTATGGGTGTTTGTATAGATAGATATCAATGGTGTGGGTTGAGTCAAAGAGTTAAATGTGCAAAAGGCACATAGAGCTGCCAAGTAATACAATTATGGGAGCTCTGATCTAATATCAATAGTGGTATTTACATGGTAAAGACTAAGCTGATCTAAGGAGATCAATAATGCATATTTGGTCAAAGTTTCCAGGGAGAATGAGTTAAAGTCAAAGTGTTTTATGTTTAACATTTTATCAGTGATTGTTGGAATTTAAATATTCAAATTAATGAGGGAAAAAATAGTGATTAGTTTTTGAGGTATATTTTGATCCAAGACAAATTTCTTGATGAATTAAAATGAAAAGTTGTAGAGGAATTCAAGGCTCATCCATAGAATCTATTTATAAGGTCTAAATGTTTTTACAGTCAAATTTATTGAGCTTCAAAGTTGATTGTGTGTTTGACCATGTTCTATAAGTGAACTGATAAGGATGTTTGAGTTTTTTTTAATGATATTTGGATGTTTTAAGTTGACTTAGCTATTAGAGAGTATTTTATACTCCCTAAGGATTATCTATATGGATTTTGGAGGTTTGAACAATCCATATTTAATATGAAAAATTTCTTAGATGTTGATTGATTGTTCATTCATGATGTTCTTGTGTACAAGACTATTATTTGAGTAGATTGGGCATTTATAGAGAAGTGAAATGATGATTGTAATCATCTTAAGATGTCTAAGAGTTTATTTGGAGTGTACCTATACATTTTAAAGTGGTTATGAGTTATTAATTTTCTTGATGTAGTGTCAAAAAGGTGAATAGGTCTCCATGAGAACTATAAGGGCCAATAAGGCCTAATTGAAAGGTGTAGCTGCTTAAGGGTGACCCATGGATGTTATGGCCAACCTATTAGAGTGGTATTGAGATATGTATTTGTATGATATAAGTATTAAGGGTTAAGGCATGTATAAATGGCCAATAAAGAAGTTGATATTCATGAAGGCTCTTTAAATAGAGAAATCAAAGATGATTATTTCTAGGCATATGTGAGAGTTGTGGAGTGAAGGAAATAAGAAAAGGGTGTTTACCTAGTGGATGGATTATAGAGTAGAGTAGGTTGAGGATTGTGTGTATAACCTATAAGTCATATTTTTTATGTCAAAATAGTGATCTTATAGGTTTGAATATTGAGGATAAGTGAAAGAGGAGAGGGTTTCCTATTTGCATGTTTTGAGTTCATAGCTTGGTGATGAGGGTTTGTGAAGAAGTGAAGAAGTGAAGGGGGTTTTATTTTTAGGGTGTCTTCATTAGATTGAATACAATCAAATTTTAGATCTGTTCTCATATCATAGGTGTTGGGAGGGTGCTCAACATCTAGGTCATAAGGACTTGACCATCCTTAGGGGTAGGTGCTCCTTGTGAAGCAAGTGTTTCACTAAATTATCTTGGTTGCATACTTATTATAGGGCAATTAGTCCATCTATTTTTAAGATTGAGATTGGGTTTTATTCCCTAAGAGTGTTTCCCACATAGATCTTTTGTTGTGTGTGTGATGTTTCATTATCTATTGTTCATTATTATGAATGACTTGTATATTTTATGAATGCTTATGGTAATTTATTAAGAGTTTTAAATGATTGGAATTAAATTTGGAATATATTGAATCACTAATTCACCCCTTCTTAGTGATTATACCTCTAATAGAAAACCCCTGGCAAGAAGAATAGTGGGATTTTTCCACTTTTACTCATCTCTCTCACCCATCAACTCGATGATTATGAAAACATAAATAAATGTATGGAAATTTTTAGGCAATCAAAGTGATGGAATTTTTCCACTTGTCCTCATCTCACTCACTCAATCACATGGTGGTGTTGACATAATAAATTAAAGTAAAAAAACCTTGGATAAAGTGGAGTGATGGTATTTTTACACTTGTCCTTATCCCACTCACCTCATAACCTAATGGAGATGATATCATAAATCAATGTACATAGAACCCTAGGCAAGTGAAATGATGGGATTTTGTCATTTGACACCATCCTTCTCACTTAGTATCCCATTGACTTAAACATAAAGTATGAGGCATATAATTCTAAAAATATAGTAGTATTTTTTCACTTAGAACCATCCCACCAACTTGTAGTAATAAATACAAGGTACAAATGAATTATACCATTTTCATGAGTAGAACAATGATAGATAGATAAGTATCTATTGGGGACATGCATGTAGGTAACAAAGACATCAAGGTTGGGTTTGAAAAGGTGAAAATGAGACACCTATCTTGGTAATGTGACTAAACACCCAATATCATGTAGGAGAGTCCACATAAAACTAAAAATCCATGGATTTAAAAAATTCAAATAAAATATTAAGGTCAAAGCTATGCTAGACACCCATAAGAGACTAGCAAATAAGCTTCCCTATTTATTTGATAGAGCTTTATTAGAATTCAACATCATAAAAATTGATTTTTAGACAATTTATACCCTCTTAATTTAGATAGAGGTAATAAAGCATGAAACTATGGTAAAAATGGTATCTCTAAGCCATACACCAAACTCTCATCTTCCAAAATACATGCTAGTACATACACAAATAGGGCCTACATATGTATCACTTCTAGTTAAAATACATTGTTCAACTATAATTCCAAAATAATGTACAACTACTAGGATTTTACCTTCAATATTAGTGTTAGTTTCATTTTCAACTTCAATTGTAACTCGAGTTACTACATCGGCTATGTTATAATTTGGGTTCTTCCAATAGTGTTCCCTTGGCATTAACTAATATAATTATATTTTTATATGTTCCAACTAAGTTATAACGTTAGTTTATAACTATGTTACATTACATGTATATATTTTATTTTTAGCTAAGGGATCTATTTTGAGTAATCAAGGATTGTGCATGCATATTGTTACATGATTTAGGCATGTTGTCTTATTTTGAGAATTGTCTTTTTAGACTCTAATTGGGAGATAAGGCCTTCCCCATCCCAATATTATATATACTTGTGTCCTCCCAATTCCAAAGGGATGAGAATTTAAGATATTTAGATTAATAATAAATTCAAATAAATTATACTTGACTTGGTATTTATGTGCAAATATAGATTCTTATCCAATTATATAGATTACTTGAGATTTTTCATCATTTTGGTATTTTAGTTATTTGATTATGTATAAATTATATTATTTAAATACATTCATTCATCTTAAGCTATAACTTATTTATATACCTTTTACATGTTGATCATAATCCCACTTGTGGATGTGCAATAGAAATCTAGAAATTTCACAACCTTGGGTTGTGCATGTTTAAATATGTTGTGTTTTGGTTCCTATTGGATATTCAATGTATTTTAGTGTTGGTGTGTTATAGAATCTTATAACAAGTATTGGTTTTGATTCTTTATCTTATCTGAGTTCAAGTTCTGGTCTTGAAAGCCTTTATCTTTTGTTGTCCACAAGATTACTTTTATCCTTAACTTCCCTCTCTTTTTTAGTTTATTTTAAATTTGTACCCATATTAGTTACAAATATCATCTTTCCACTCACTCCAAGTAGATTTAGGTTCACCCACATCCAATTCACCCATTGTAAACAATATGTATCACTTACTTCTATTCTAATAGGTTATTATAAAATTGAATACCTTAAAGCTTGTGATTTGGATTGAAATATTTCATTGATCCTAAAATGTTCTAGGCTACCTTGTAAGGTTAATAGGGTGTGTATAAAACCCACATCAATAGGAACTTAATATGGTGATAGAAGTAGGGATCCAAAATCCACCTCTATTCTATTTGAAAGAATCACTTGAGTTTTACTGGAAGTACCTAAAAGGTTAACAAGGTTTACATAAGACTATATAACTTACTATTACCACCTTTTTAAATCCATAATAAGGTTATATATGATTAAGGAACTTGAAGGGAGCCCCAAGCCTAGTTATCCTCTATAGGTAGATAGCTTCATCTTTTATTTATCCCCATGGACCAAAAATAATAAGTTCCTCCACTCACTCCAACTTGGTTGAGAGGCTTAGCCATTAATGTTACTATAACTATCCATGACTTACCCAAAAACCTTAAGAAATATCTTCCATATGTTTCTCCTTCAGGAGGGAGGACCATAGAATATTATATCGAATCTTTCAAAAATGCCTTGGGAATATTGAATATAAATCATGAAGACATAGCTTGTAGACTATTTGCTTTCAAATTTTAGGATGCACCCTATGACTATATTGTAAATATTCTAGTGGGTTTTATTACATCTTAGACTGATTGTCAAGATACTTTTCATGCATAATTTGGTCAGGTCACTAGTTCATGTTTTGTCTACCAGCATTTTGCCATCATAAAGTAAGAATTGAATAAGATAATCAGAGCCTTAAACACTATATTTTAAAATATGTCTATTATACTTGAAGATAATTATCAACCTAATGAGGTATTATCTCTTGATATGTATAAGAACACCCTAGATGCTATGAATGTTTTTTTCCTTCATTGAGTTTTTTGTAATGATACATTAACTCTATCATATGATAAATTTATTGGAATTGATAAGTAAATCCCTAGATGTAGTCATTATCCCTGCTTAGCCTTGGACCTATCTTCTTAGCCTTCAATCTGACTCTAAATGCAAATCAGAACACTGTGGCCCAAAACTAGGCTTAAGTATACACTCCAGTGACTATAACCCATGATGCACTTAACCATCACCTCACTTTTTTGAATAATTTAACACCTATATATAACCAACAAAGTATGGATCAACCTTTTATCCCATAAATACAACCACTACATAAGATACTAATTCAAATTCCAAGAATACAGAGTTATAATCAATTCAAAATATGGTGCATAAATTGAGCATCAAGTTTCTAAACATGTAAAAGCGTATGAAGAACACTATTGGAAAGAATAAAAATCAAAATTTTGAGATATAAAGGTGTAAATAGACTTCTAACAAGTCTATAACTAATAAATAACATCAATTTCCATCCTATAGGAGACTAGTTATGAATATCATGGATGTAACCCTTCCTAACTAGTGTTAGGTGCATAATATGACACAACATGGTGAGTTAGATTGTATAAATTTCTACAAGGCCTTCAAGGTATTTATTATGGAAACAGATAGGCAAGAGGGATATGTGAATTAGATAGAACCCTCTTCCTCCACTGTATCAGGACATATGATCATGACCAATGTCTTTGAGACCTATAATTATACATTCCAAAAGGAAGATGAGAATGAAACATAAAATAATATAGAAGAGATTCATGCCTTTAGCCAGTATCATCAAGCCAAAAATATTTATAATGTAAGGAGTAAATATCATATAAATACTTCAATGCCTCTAAATACAACTACTCCTCTTAAGGATCTAAGGGCTAACAACAATCCACCACCTAAAAAAAGAGGTGAGCATTTGTAAACTATAAAACCCCATAACAAATAAGGATACAACATTGTTGAAGATATGTAGAAGATCAAAGGCTAAAATCAATCTACATGAGCTAGCCTAGATCCCTAAATAGAGGGAGATGATGCTCAAAGACTTAACTAGAAGGTCCTCTACTGATAAGTCAAAGGTTGTGCATGTGAATGTGATGGTATATAAAGACAACCTAGAAGTACCACTTTTTCTACTAATTGTCAAAATGTTTAAATAAAATACGAAAAACTATTTGGTTGATACTAGAGCATCAACTAATGTGATTCCAACAACTGTATTCCAAAAACTTAGTTTGAATCCTAACAAGTCAAAGAGAGTGGTTATTCAATTAGATAAATCCTTCATCCCATGTGTTGAATAATTAACCAATGTGTGCACACATTTGGCATCTAAACTACATGTGCAACATACCATCTATATCTTGGTTGTAGATATTTTATAAGCATACATACTACTATTGAGTTATGATTGGTCCAAAATTCTCAATGGATATATGGCTATATAATTCTCACACATGTGGCTCCCATGGAAAGGATTACCTAATCAGACTCAAGTAGATTTCAATACAAAAATGAGACACTTGAGCATTTAGTAAAATTTCATGAATGAAAAAGTGGACTTTGCATCTTCACATGTAGATGTGTACACCTATACCATCAAATAGAATAATGAGCCTCATGAATAATGATTTGAAGGTACTTCTCAATTGTGGACCCTTCTTTTTTATAGAGGTAGATCAAAATAAGGTTCTAGTGTTGGAGTGGTCCTCATAGACACATAAGGGAAGCAATACCTATATACAAGGGAAAGTGTAGTTGACATATAAATCAATCCTAACTTGGATAAGATAAATAAAACTAGCCCTTATACTTGTTGGTACATTTTATACAATCAGGGTCATGACCAATTTGAGTATGTTAGACCTAAATAATGGGTGTATTACCACATGATATCACTAGAGAGGGTTCCAAATCCTCTAGTTGAGAAATACCGAATAATAACCATAGATAGGTCTTATTATTTCTAACAAAGTAAATTAAAATCTAATATAGTGCTCACTAAAGCTTGTGACACAAATGGGGGATAATAAACATTAAAGTAAACATGCAAAGAAGAATCCTACTCAAGTCAATGTAGAGGTAATCCTAAGTGTGGAGAGATAAATGCATTCATAAAATAATACATGTAAATATATCTAATAATAAAAGAGGAATAAGAATTAGGAATACTTACCTTAAATATGAAACTAATGAGCCTCAATATCTTACTTGGCCAATGGTGATTTGTAATATGTTTTGGTTCTTAAGGATAAAAAAGATGATTCTAAGATACTAGACTTCTCTTATGCATCTAAAATAATTTTCCTACAAGATAATATTCTTCTCTCCAAAATAAGTATGGAACCCTAATCAATGACTCCTCAAATAGAATGGTGGATAAGTAAATGCATGAATGAATGATTTTCTCTCTATTTGAAAATGGGGTGAGAGATGTGTATATATATGGATCTAACCCTAAACCCTTCCAAAGTTTTATTCGACATAGTCAACTCAATTGACTAAGTTATTTAAGAAATAGAGAAATTAGGTCCAAAACTAAGTTACTTGGGCTAACTTAGTCCTGTAACATGATCATTTCCTAGATCGAGGTCAGCCCATTTGACTATGTTTGGAGGATGGTAAAATAGGTTTTGGATTAGATAGGGGTTATTTAAGGTAGTGAATTTATTAGAGAATTATGTAAATGAGGTGTCATAGCTTAGTTAAATGTATAGTAAGGACTTGTGTTAGTTTTAAAGGTGATATAAGGAACAACAATCTTAAAATCACTAGTGGTATACCACCACTTTCTCAGTGCATGCTTTAAGGCACGTACTTAGAGATATTGAGACTCAATGGGTTCTTGAAATAGAGAAAGCATCATTAATTGATATAGTTTAAAAAACATTGTGTATACATATACCTCATTCAAATCTCATCATGTGTCATGTAGTTACACACACAAGATGGTACTTCAAGAAAATAACACAAAAACACATAATGTTGATCCAAATAAATTACAATAAGAAGCGAATAAGATAAATGAAAGGATAAAATTGAAAAATGCATACCTTTACTTACCTTAGTATTTTAGAGTAGAAATGAATTGAGATAAATGTAAAGGTTTCCAATGTAGAGAACATTAGGCTAACTTGTAAAATAAGGAAAAAATTGATTTTTAAAAAAAATATACATGTAATATATAGAAAATGTATCTATGACTTTGGGATTCTAGAACATCTTTTAGCTTAGGAAAAGAGATAGTATAAATAGATTTATGAGTAAAAAATAGAATCTGGTGGCAAATAATTGATAATTAAAGAATTTTGAATAGTAAATATAAATAGGATGAAAATTAATTAATTTGTAATTTTTACTATTCTAAGAAAATAGATATCTGATAGTCCTAGTTGAGCCCAAAGAGTGACCATGGTGAGGAGACAACATATACAATGTGGAAGATGCCTAGCGGTTGTAGCCAATGCAACTCAGTAAGTGGTGCATTAATTTCAAAAGTTTTAATATTTTTTATTGAAATTAAGATAAGTACAAAAAAATAGGTGGTAAGGGAAATTTAGGTACCAAAAATTGCCCTAGGGAATTTTAAAGAAAACTAGGAACAAAGTGGGATGCTACATATGAAAAATTCAAACCGATAAATACCTAAGGAATTTATGGTAAATGGTTTAAAATTTATCATAATTTTAGAATATATTTATCCCTATTGACTCAATTAGAAAAGGTGAGAGATAAGAAAGTGGATAAATGTAGCATAAGGCTAACATAGTATTGTTGGGTGGTTGACTATGTCACAAGGGGGCTGACTTAGTTAGAAGAGGGGATGGGGCCAACTTAGTGCATTCTATATGATGTGATATGTAGTAGAGGGTTGGTATAGTTTGTTGAATATAAAAAAATACATAACAAAAGGCCAATTTAGTATGCAAAATATGGGAAAAGGTTGAGTTAGAATAAAAAGTTGATTGTGTTTATAAGAATGTGTTGACCACATAATAGAGGGATGACATAGTTGATTAAGAGGGGTGAATGGTCTAATTGTGTAGGAAAAGGGTGAAAAATATAAAGATCAAGTTAATGAAGTAGTTATTTTTTAAATAGTTGTAATAATGCATTTTGATTATTTTTACATTGAGATTTAATACACTCTATGTTTTTTGAAATTTTGTAGAGATGGCAAAGGTTTTGGTGCTTGGTGGATGCATCTTGGCTATCATATTTACTAAAGTGACTATCAGATGTGGATCGAGTGTAACTAGGTTTCTTAGGATTTAGAAGCATCATGAATATGCAGAGGGTCTTTATTATTGTTGATCTAGTCATCATGTTCTTAGGAGTATGGGAGTGACTGACCAACACTTTTAGATGGGAAGTAAATGGGGATACCATAAATATAGGCATCACCTCAGAAGATCTCCATGTTTTACTTGGACTACCCATTGTCAAGACTCCTATCATTTGTGATGCACCAAAGGCTAAGGATGATAGGCAAAGCCAAGACCATTGGGAAACTAGATTAGATAGGATTTACCCTAGATTATAGGTGAGCTTATTTGATGTATATATCTCAACCATTCTAGATATCTAAAATTCCATGATATGATTTATGACAACATGTGTGATATGTCACAAGTTAGATGGGAAGGTACCATTATATGTAATAGCCTTATGTTAGTTGATCCTAAATTAGGGTTCTCTATATGATTTAGGTTTTGTCATTTAGGTGAAACTCATTTATGACGTGTGGTATGTTGACCTGAGGGTAGAAGACTATGGGCCTCATGATTTTGTTGAGTGTTTGGATATATGAGAGGTTTCCTATGTATTTTATAGTTGGGTTTCCCCATGTGGTGGGTGATAGGCTACCTCAAGTGGTGAGATGGTGATAGTATCATGCAGTGCATGTCATACCCCATGCCCTATATTTGTAGACCATTATGCATGGGAAATTTATATGGAAACATTATATTGATATTGTGGCTAGTTGGATGAACTAGGATAATATGGCTATTGGATTGGCATGCATGCTCATTTTTAGACATTATTCCTAGTGGGTGGAGCCACATATTATATCTCTTGTACCAAAAAAATTAGGCTTACCACATATGGTGAGTCCCCTAATAGTGCCTTCTTATTAGACACAACATGCTAGAGATCCTAAAGGTGAAGGTGGTATAAGAGTACCTATACATATACCAGTTATTAGACCTTGTTGAGTGAGACCTTAGGAAAGTTAGGTGAAACAATAAGAGGTATCTAGGCCTAATATATAGGATGTTATAGTGTTATATGTAGAGGTTGAGGATGTAGGTGAGGTATTTGTAGAGATATAACATGGATGATAGTGGCCATGATTACATAGGAGATAGAGACACTGATGAAGGGTATAACACATGAGAGAGCAACCAAACATGGATATCCTACAATAGAGGCTAGACATAGCTAGTTCATAGATAGGTAGATGAGGAGAGGACCACAATGTGCATGAGTGGTGACTCTAGCCTTTGTAATTGTATAGAGGTAATCTATATAGGATGTGTTTGGCATTAAAGTTTATAGGGAGATCATGGTTTTTGACACTAATGTTGGTAATAAATGCTTTAATTTTATAAGTTTTTTATTAAGATTACTAGTTTCATAGTTATTTATGTACATGATATGGATAGGTGGGTTGGAGGTATATTTACTATGAGATATGATGTATATTTGGTTTTTATGTTTTGTAGATATTTATAGAGAGGATTTCATAATGGATACCATAGTTTTATGTGCCCATTGATATATTTTGGATGGGATACTAGGGCATCCTAATACTAATACTATGAAGGACCCTATGGTACCATCTGCCCCAATGTATGCTAGCTAGTTTTGAAACTTTGGATAGGTAGATAAGTGGTTGCAAACATGTGGGGATGGCCTAAATCTACTCGAAGGAGTTGAAGAGGGAGAGGTCCAATCTTGGTACGCATTTTCCTAGAAGTGAGCTACCCATATGGCTATGACTATATAGCTTAGATGTGTATAGGCCTAGGTGGCCAATCTACAAAGGTTGATTATATGAGATCCCAGATTACCTCATTAAAACATAATATTTAGAGGGGTCAATAGTATGCATATATGGGGAGTATGGATCGACCACAAAATAGACATGATGGAGCACAACCTTAGAACTATAGTTGTCATATTTTGTATTTTTATTATGTTGTATTAGACTCATGTTATATATATATATATATATATATATATATATATATATATATATTTCTTTATCTATGAGTTTTACTAATTTTATTGATAGATGTATGTATGTATGTCCTTTAGACCATATGCATTTTACTTTTATTGTATATATTATGGGAAATATGTGATGTACATTTTATTTTCTAGCATTATGT
The DNA here is from genome assembly GCA_037957365.1 of Torreya grandis. Taxonomy (NCBI): domain Eukaryota; kingdom Viridiplantae; phylum Streptophyta; class Pinopsida; order Cupressales; family Taxaceae; genus Torreya; species Torreya grandis. The sequence goes on from JARHVA010002016.1 coordinate 91,457, forward strand.
GACACACATCCATGGTTAAAAATAAAAGTATGTGATTTGGAAAAGTATATAATGAATCACAAGGGGAAATGTGTAAAAAAAAATATAAATAAATATAGTAAACTAAAATGGTAAAGTAAAAGGTAACAAATGTTTCAAACCATGTATAAGTAAAATTGCACCAAATTAAAACAAATATAAGTCATACTATAACCAATTGGGAAGTATAAAAATGTTTTAATAAAGTGTAAATCATGTTATAATAAATGGTATGAAAATAAACATAAAATAAAATTAATCAACCATACTAAATAAATATGGAAAGTATAAGAAATTCAATAGAATAGTTGTAAAAAATACTTACAATTGGAAAATAAGAAGATCAAGTGAAATGTTTATGAAGTAATCATAAAACATAATAAATCAATATGGAAAATATGTAAATGATGTTTAAATCATAATGTAACATAAATTATCTCAAATTTAAAGCATGTGATATTATTGTGACTTGGTCATAATATTATATTTTATTAGAATATTTTGAGAGGAATGCTTGGTCCTATCCAAGGTCTTCTACTAAAACTCAAAAAGGGAACACCAATGAGGTGGATAAAAATGTTGGAATAAAATAATATGATTTAATTCAATAATTTTTGAGGAATTCCTAGTCCTATCTAAGGTCTCACACTACAACTCATAATGTGAACACCAAAGAGGTGAATGGTTATAAGGGAAAAAATAACGAAATATTTTATGAGGAATGTTTGCTCCTATCAAGGTCTTATACTATAACTCACAAAAGGAAATCTTAGGGGTATGATCAGTTAACAAAATAATATTCATCAAGGGAAAATATTAGGATTGTTGTAATGAAATAGGGAGTGTAAAAATCAAGACATGCATTTATGATAAAACCTAGTAAACATGAGGCATACTAGGTAAAAAGGAAAGACGTTAAGAGGCTAGTGACCCTAAAAATACGAAAGATAATTTCTCATAATAATCACAAATTTTTATAGGCAAATAGGTGTAATAATAAGATCTACTCATGAATGTTATATAAACAATAAAATTAAAATGGGCCTACCCTCCCACGAGATGTTCCCCATTTCTTAAGATCTCTTACAAATTCATTGGTCTACTATGAATATTTGGTACTTGTGTGATAATGTAGGTAGCACTATAGATTTTTTATTCCACTATACCAATCTACTGGCCAAATACACCCTAATTGATCTCAAATCTATCACGAGGCCAACTTTAGAGTTTGAGATTTGATTAGGAATAGGAGGTGTGCTAAAGATAGAAAATAATGTCTTTTGGTGTGATTATACTTTAGAATTTTATGTTTGCCTCTTGGATCATTGCATTTTTTTTAAATGGTTTAGATTTTAAAATATTCATTGCTTTTGTGATTCCTCCTCCGTACAGATTTAGAATAACCAACATGAGTGACAAAAGTGATACATATGAATGAGCTTTATATTTTGGTTATAGGAAACTAAGTAACCTAAGATATTACTAACTAAAAAAATTAAGATTACTTGTTAACTGATATGTAATCTCAATTTTCAACCATATATATGCTTAGTATGTGAAAAATAAGTAAGGGAAAAAGGGAGATCAAATAGATCAATGTATACTAGTAGTACAATGAGAAGTCATGTTTTTTAACTGATCATATGGGAAGGATTAAATACTAAGGGAGTAAGGGATGTATAACCAAGTCACAATAATAATTACCTTTATTTGAGTTTGAAAGATAAAAAACACTAATCAAAGATAAATGAAAGGAATCCATGTGAAAGAATTGAAACCATATGCAAAAGTTTGAATCCATAATAATAATGAGAATAAAGCATAATATAAATCTAAAGAGAATGAAACCATGTAAAACACATAAATCATAATATAATGGTTCATGTAAAAGAGTTAATTGAAATCATATTTGACAAGTAATCAAAAAAATATAAGATATATAAATGAAGCACAAATCTAATCCAAATCATGTAATAAAATGATAAATAATGTGAGATAACACTATGTTGTGTTCACAAATACTAATATATCTAAGAATAAATGTCATACATAACATTCAACACATCCCTATGTATTTGAATTTTGATGTTATTCAAAGTCTGATTAATCTTTGTAGAAAGTTGTGAAAAGACTTCCTTCTATATCATCTCTACTAAAGAAGTAGGTGTAGTAGAATAAGATTGATGATCATATGGTACCTATTATGTGGGATAATTGATGCAAGGAATAGGTATCTCAATCTGAATGGTATCTATAGATATATAAAGAGGATAAAATGATAGAGGAGGCACTTTCATTTATGAGTGACTTGTAGTAGGAGTAATAATTGAAGCTAGTGTAGACTGTGGGAAATCTTGGATATGATGCAAAATCACTTAAAATCTATCAGTATGATGGTTATTACACTAATTCCAAAGATAATATCCTTCACCATATTTAGGGATGTACTCTAGAAGTAGTTTAAGAGGTGGGATAGTCTTATATTTGGGTTGTGTAATGAACGTATGTAGTGTCTCAATGTACTATCTAATATTTTATGAATGAGTAGAGGAATGGGTATTTTTATCATGGAAGTAGAAAATACATCTATTAGTAGATGATGGAGGTTTATAGCTAAAGTGTTAGAAAAAGAATCTTGTTGATGCTGATGTAAATGATAATCCTTGGTCTAATGGCCAATAACTATATGAATAAAATAATAAGGCTCATATTCACATTGTGTGGGTAAGGGATCAAAATTAGTTAATGGTAGAAGACCATTACCAAGGAAGGTATAATCTATATTGGAGTCTAGAATAGGCTCATATGTAGGTATGGTTGGCTATGTAATGGGTCTAAGTAGAATGGCTAACATCTATGGAGGAAACATACTAGAAGGATCATGAATAAAAAAAATGCCAAGGTCCTATCTGGTATGATCCATAAGCATAATCCTAAGAGGTTATGATATTATTTGAGTAATAATATGTGTGTTATCTATCTCTAATCTATAAATAGTAGTGTAAAAACTAACATTAAGTAGCATAAGAGAAGGAATGATAGAAAGAGAACTAAAATATTGAAATAAAGAAGAATGATATATAAGAGCCTTGATATTTTTATCTTGAACAAATCTAGTTAAAAATGGGTCATCTAAAGAATAAATATCATCATAATTAGGTGTATGTAAGTTGATAGTACATGTGTGAACTATTTTTTTAGTTGAGGAAGCATGGTAAATGAAATTTTTAGTTTTGGTTAAATCAATCGTTATGTTGGCAAAAGGTTACTAATGGGATTAAAGTTGTAGAGAAAGATGGAGTTGAATGATGATGTTAGAGGAGAGATTAGAAGTTTTGATATTTAAGATTATCTTGTATAGTTCATTATCATTAGAGTCTAAGAGCTTAGGTGGAATATTTATGATTAATTTTGGATGACCTTTATAACCTCTAGTAGAGTTGATAGGATAGTTAAAGTGTTGGAATTATTTAAATAAAATGCTAGTTAAGGGTTCAAAGGTGGGTATTTTAAAGATACATTATTCTTGGACTTATTCAAAATTCAAAATATTTGTGTTCCCTTGAATCTTGTATTTAACACCATTGTGAATGAATTTGACACATTGGCATGCAAATGAAGCAATTACTCTCATGTGATGAGTCTAAGGTTGACTGAGAAAGATATTTTAGGAAAGTGGAAAGTTAAATACCATGACTTTAAAATGAATGGTGATAGGAGGAATGGTGATGGGAAGCCAAACACAACCTAAAGTAGGCATTTATCTTCTATCATAGCCTTGGTATGTAATGCATGTGGTTTTAAGGTTACATTCAAAGTATCCAAGTGTTTTAATGAAGTCAAGGGAAGAAACACAATTTCTTAATACTTCATCAATTAAATCAATATTAACCTGGATATCACCTATTTGAACACTAATGAATAAAGGAGGGTCATCCACACAAAGCAATATCTTATTGGGAATCATATAAGAGATAGGAAACTTAAGTGACAGAGAAGTGTCCACTATTTCATCAACATGGATGGACATCTCTTCACACTGTTAGAGAATGTTATCTTCATATCCAAATAAGGTAGTTTCTAGTCTTATAGGAGGAGGATAAGGGATGTTCATTTTAAACAATAATTGCATTAGGTGATTATGATGGTGGGGAGAATTTATCACAATATATAAGAAGGAAATTTGAGATGGGAGATAGGAAAGATCCACAATAGGATCCCATTCATCATAACCCATGAGAGGATTGTTGGATAAAGGTGTGAAGTGTTTTAATAGATCCTATGAAGGGGGTTGGATGTGTAGAGAAACTTATGTTGATAAGGTACGATTAGTTTGGGTTAATTTTGAGTAGGTTAATTAAACTTAGGTGATGTGGTTATGTTGTTAGGTGTTTCTTGTGGTTTAGTGGAAGAAATATTTTTTTAAGTTTGAGGGATTTTTTTTGAGGTATGGAAGTTGGGGAAAGAGTATAAGTTATATCAATGGTATGAGAGGTATGGTCAATTTGTGTTGTTTGGGGTGATGTTTATATGTGTATTTACTCTTCATGCCCAGATTATATGAGATGGGATGGGTAAGTTTTTGATGCCCTTAGATGTACCATAGGGATTCTTAGTGTTCAAATAACACTTATCATTTTAGAATTCTAGGAATTCAGAGCATGAGTAGCAGGTTGTGGAAACTTGATGTCACTTATGGTGAAATAGTGGTAGAATAATGTATTAGTGTTCCAAAATATTTATAATAAGTGATGTTTGGGATCCACCATGGTCCATTATTTGTGAATTTTAAAGGATCTATGTTAATATGAAGTGAAATATAGACCAATTAAGCTATAGAGTAATCTATATCAATATTTGTAATGAAATCTAAGCTATAGTGATATGGTATAACAAGGAGCAAAGAGAATGGTAGGGTAAAAAAAAAATAAGTGATTACTAATCTTGGACTCAAATATCATGACAATCTTCCAATGATAATTGAACTTGCATTTTACCAGTATATGATGCAAAATAACATAAGCTCAAATTTCACCACACACCATGTAAATTCCTAAGGATGATATGAAATTATACAAGGACTAGATTTCACTTTAAAAGTTTATTACCAAACTCAAATATCATTAGCACATCTGAATATATAATAAATAAAATGAATAAAATCTAAGATACTTCAACTAATTAATCAAAATAACAAATTTGAAACCCTGTATCATAGATGCAAATTCAAAATTCTAAGAAACTATTAAAACTTAAGCATTAGAATCAATAATTGAGAGAAGAAGTTATGTTAACAATTGACACATTCAATCTAGACAATATTTACAAAATTACTTAATTGTATTATTTGCTCGAATTATACAAATTTACTCAAAATTTCTCTCTTATGAACATGGTAGTACTGCATTTTATAGAAAGATAAGGAAATACACCAGTTAGTTACAAGATATAACATATAAAAGATAAGGACACTTGTCCTTCCTTAAAAATTTCTAGAATACACTTGTCTTTTATAAATAGACTAACCTAAAGGCAATATGCTAACAAACAAGCATATGCCTTACAAAAGAATATTCCCTAAATTTAAATATTACAATGTTTTATAAAAGGAATATAAACTAGTGGGTGGCCCAATGATTTGGGACTCACCTATTGATCATAGAGGAGTTCCATAAAATTTTGATGTTATTCCTTGATTATTCCAAATCGAAAAGAAGCTTTAGAAATCAAACATCTTAATGATTAGCTAAATCATCGAAGTCCCTGTCATTCCTAGCCATAACTTCCTTGATGCTCCTAGCCTCTACTATCATTTCCTTAGTTATTAAGATCATTCATAAGATTCTATTATTGTCTCTACTAGACTAGACTTGGCTCTTAATTTTTACTAACTACATCACCAAAGTGACCCTATGTTTATACTCTACATCATCAATAATTCCTAAGGTAGTAGTCTTGGTAGGGTTAGCTAACATGGTGCCAAGTAGTTACTTGATTTGGGAAATCAACTCTTTATCATCCCTAAAGAGTCTATCCAATCCTACTAACCAAGTACTTAAAAATTTTATTTTGTCCACCACTATCCCTAAAGGAGCATTTAGGTAGCATAGTCTAGCAATTTTAAATTTAGGAATCTTGTTCCTAATCAATATACTAATGATATCCCTTAACTTGGTCTCTACCTCTTGCCATTTTGATATCAATCCTTTTTCCACTTCACTTTGTTTGATTATTTCATCTTGCCTTAGCTTCATTTATTATAGAGAATTAAACATATCAAAAAAGGAAGCTTTAAACATGTCTATTATAGCATCAAGCACTGACAAAATGGCATGTGTCTCTAAATTTTCTTTTTCCTTCACTAAATAATGGATCCTCTACTTCATTACTCTAAATCCAACCTTTGCTTGAGGTTACTAGGCTATAATTTATCTCTCAACATCATCTTCATGGATGGGATGTTCACCTAGTTATTGTCTTTCAATTAGAGTGAAACCTACAAAAGATTCCACCTTCTAGAAGGTGAACTCCTTAGTTCCCACCATGGCTTTCCTAGTGGTGACCCTTTCTAATCTAGTTATATTTGGATTTAATTGTATGGTGGTGACTATCTTTGTGAATTTTGAAGGTTCTAGGACCTCAATTCCTATGTTTCTTGATACTCTAGGAGCATCTATTTTCTTTCTTTCTAGCCCTAAAGTGGCCACTATTCTCTTTTATTTTTATTCATTCATTATAACCTTGATCCATGACCTGATGTCATCATACACCTCTATGTTTATAACAATTAAAAATGCCCATTAGTGGGAGAGATAGGGTATATTATAAAATTTTCCATTTATGGACAATTCAAGGATGATTGGTCTATGAATGGGGAATTATTCACTGAATAGGTTGATCTCACTAGTGGGATGTGTGAGAGTCAACCTTGGCCTTTTTGGTCAAATAGGGACCAATGCCATCTCTACCTTCCTCTTCTTCTTGGGTGCCACTAGGAATATATCAATAATAATTTCTTTCCCTTTCCCTTCGTTAGGCTCACCTGCTTAGGCTTGTGCCTCTTCAACACATTCCTCTTCCTCATCAGTGTCATATGCCTTAGTAAGATATCATAGGGAACCTTTAACTATTTAATTTAGATCCAATAAAATCATGTCTAAATTCTCAATTAGAGATAGTGGCCTATGGGGCGATGATGAATATGAGAGTCCCTCTCTAGGTCTCTCTTCTAGCTTTTCCTTTCCATGTCCTTATTCAATTTGTCTTTGAGGTTGTGGCTGTTCCAATTGAAGCTACTCTTGGGGTGGCCTAGAAGGTCTAGGTAGAAAATTATATTGGAGAGGATGCATCTAACATACCTCTCTTTTTGGTTTATCATCACTTTTTAACCTATGCTCAAGCTTAATATTATACCCCTTGAGCCTAGTCAACACTAATTCAAATTTGGTTACCTTGATATAGATGGTGGCATGGACACCAAGTTGATGTACAAATAATGTCTTGGCCATATATTTCATCTTCAAATGATCACCTAATATATTTTTGGGATCCCACATTTTGAGCTCATATAATTGGAACACACATGAGACCCTATGCTTGGAAATAATCTCCACCTACTTCTAATAATGTAGCATGGTCCTTCCAATGATTAGAGGAAAGGGATGGAGAAGGCCCTTCCTCTTCTCTTTAAAAACTCCATCAACACCATTGATGAGTTGAGAGGTAATTTCTTATTAAGCTAACTTATTGGGAACATACATAGGTAATCTATAGGGTGAGGACATGATTCCCTCAATTTGGATTACTATGAAATTTGGATAAAGCCAGATATCCCCCATCATTTCTACATACCTCTTGATCAGTGGGTTAAACTTAGGCATTGGAAAACTTGTAATGAACTCTACCAAGGTAGGGTAGACACAGTCATAAATGAATTGCATATGGTTCCTATATTTAAAGATGTTAAATTTTGAATAGTGGTGGGATATGGTGGTTCTACCTTTAGGAGAACAATTTTTCATGCCTGGGAAGTTGGTGAAACCAAGTAGAGCATCTATCAAGTAAGACATCATAGAGAACTACTTGTTAGTCTTCTTTTTGATGGTTGCAAATTGGCACCCTAGGTGAATACTAATCAAGTCTCCAATAAGAGGGGTGAGCTTTTATTCTACCATGAAATATACATAAGAGACCCATGTCTTGTTTACATATATGGTTGTGGGGGATCCTCGTGTTCTATTTAATAGGTTTATGATTACCTTGATCCCTTCCCTAAACTATAAAATTAGGATCCTTCCCTTAAATTCCCTAAATACATGGTTTACTTGGTCCAACCATGGTCTGAGGATGGTGTTCGAGTCATGTTTGTTAGTCTACTCCTTTATTTTAGGTAGGTACACATGGTGTTTTGGGAGCTTATATTATTTTTCAAATGGTAGAGGTGAAATATAGGATACTTTCTTAGAATTCCTCTCATGGATGATCCAATCATTGTCTATCATACAATCTAAAAAAATTGGAGCAAGAACATCAATGTAGTTAAGTACCTCTAATTTAGTCATAACATAATGAAGGTTGACCATCTGAACTATGACCAAGTCGTAGTGCTTCCTACTAACCATGAAAATTATCTATTGCTCCATAGTGATGATTTATAACTCCTCCATGGTTAAAAAGAGTTTAGACCAATTATTATTTCCATTATTTTGTGCTACAATGTCCAATTCAGTGTCTTTGAAGACTCTTCCCTCATTGTCCATGGACATAAAGAGATTTATCTCCTTTTTCAATTACTACCTATGAACTACCATGGCTTTCGATTACAAATCATTCACTAATGGATAGTAATTAGTCTCTTTCATAGCTCTTTTTTACTAAAAAATTCAATTAAGTTTCTCTTATATTGAAATGTAACCAAATGAATCCACTTAGGGTATATTTTATGTAGGGTTTAGTGTTTTAGAGCTTTAATGGTAAGGATGTATTTAGTCTTCAGCTCATACGTGCCTTGGATTTGATTTAGACCTTTTCCTTTATACTTTCAAATTTTTTAGCACACAAAATCTATTATTTTATCCTTTTTTTCTTGCATGGCACTTATGTGGCATCAATCTAGACCTTTCACAACATTTTCCATAAATGCCTTTGAACACTAGCTATTAGCATTTTAAAAATGCCCTATTTTATTTTACACCATTGGATCAAGATCCTGTGAATGATCGTAAACCATTGATCATGACTTGGGTCCTCATTTTTGATTGGTTCTTTTCGTATCAAGATTTGTAGTTATGCCATTTAACACATTTATGGCCTTCCAAACTCTGTATCCTATGCCAGTCATTTATTGAATGAGCATTGGCCACATGGTGAACTAGTGGGCTTTTGAAAATTCATCGATGTCTTCACAACGTTAGATTATCCTTCTACAATAAAGTGTAGGCCATTATATCCTAAAATATATACAAAATTTAATTAGTGCATATCCATATAAAAGACTTAGGTTAAGAATAAATACCTAACATTATTCATATTAATGAACACAAAAAAATAGGCTAAATTTATTATCAAAGTGACCCTTTGAAAAACATGATTAAATGTATTTTTTGCCTAAGCAAAAGTTAGATGAAATTAAATTTGATGGCCTCATGGGCATCAAATGATGTTCATGATAATGTCAAATTTAAGATCTTGAAGATAGTGGGTTATAATGGAGTGATATGTGGTGGCTTCGTGAGGCTCCCTAGGTCTCTAGATTCATCTTACTCCATTTGATCAAAGATCGTGATGAATCAAGAGCCATTTGATCATGATCCTAGTAGTTTCACATTATTATCTTAATTAAATGTGCAATAGCCCTTTAATTTTAATATTTGAATGTTAGAGTGATGCATGTTGATTTTGTGGGCCCTCTATGATCTTTTGACCTTTCAACTATGCCTCACTCTACTTGATCAGGTTTTTGGTATGAAATAACGACCATTGGATGTAGGCTAAGGGCTTAGCATTATCGAGGCCTTTGTACCATTGGATCACCCTTTTGATATGAATCATAGATCATTAGATCTTATGAGATGCATGCTTTTTAAGTAAAATATTAGGTCCTTCTCACTCCATTAGATCAAGCCCCATGATGAATTATGAGCCATTATATCTATGAAAATAAATGAAACTAAGAAAGGACATGTGATGACATAGAAGACTTAGGATAATGTGTTAAGGATAAGGTATTGTCTATATCAATAAATACTATGGGGTATTAGGATTAAAACTTTGGGCTAAGTTATAAATCAAAGGGACCAAGATAGGAAATATTAAAAGGGGCCCTGTAAAATTGACATTAGACTTAGAAATATAAGGAATTAAAAGAAGAAATAATAAAAAGGACCAAGAATTTTTTAGGTTAATTTTTAGTCATGTTAAAAAACATGATTAAGCTTTAAACATGAAATTTATACTTAAGTCCAAAATGGATTTTAAAAGTTCTTGCCAGTTTAGTTCCCACCAATATTTAAATTTGAATTGAGGGTTTGTGTTAGGGTTCTAAAACATGGATTTCACAAAAATAATGCCATGTAACCTACAAATAATGGGTATGAAGACCATTTATTAGAAATTTTAGACAAACTTAAAGCTAAACAAAATAAGTAAGCTTGTCTTTAATAAATTAGATGATCTTCAAATTCTACCAATGATCCAAACATGTCATATTTTTAGATTAAGCTTCAGGGTTTCTCAAGGGACCCAATTTTCAAAAAATTGGGTTATATTGACCTCAATAAATGGTGACTTCTAGGGGAAGTATATAAATATATTAAAACCTAGAGACTTTGATTTAGACAAACAATTAGGTCATCCACTCCATTTAAACCATATCATTATCTAGATTAGATTATGGTTGAAATAAATTTTTCACTTGTAGACTTAGGGTTAAAAATCACACCATAGTCATACTATGTGTGTGATTTGATTCCACTTACTATTTGTTATGGGATTTAAGAAGTAACTTCTAGGTTTCATGTCATTAATCACTAACACTGACTTGGAGCATGTTTAGATATCCATTAAGAACCATGTTTTTAACTTAAGGAAGGCTTGGGCATTGATCTATTACCAACCAGACATACATAGCCCTGATATAGATGTTTTTAGCTCTACTCAAGGCCTTACTCCACTTCCATCTAGGCATCCATAGCCCTAGTGGAGATTACCAGAATCATATATGCTTATAAAGCTTTTGATTTTGCATTAAATCCTTCTTTTTTGTATTTTCTTTAGACATTTTATTCTTTCATCAAGGTTGGGAACTAGGATAGCCAAATTTAAGGATTTGGTCAAATGTTTGATCCTCAAATAATCACCTATGGTTGTAACCATTATCCTAGGAAAGGATGTTGATTAAGTACAAGTATGACTATCCCTTAATAGTTTGATATCTCACCCTACAAGTGCAAATATTTTTAAAACCAATTTGAGGTCAAGACAACGCTTAAGTTCTCATGGAATGATTGGCCTATTCCATTAGTCTTTACCATTTTATTCTAATTATAAATTAGGAATAAATTCCAAAATCATGGTCAACATATGTATTCAGTTTATACCTACATTTCTAAACTTCAAGCTCAAGTTTGTCCAACAGGACTTATTGAAAAACAAGGAACCAAGAAATAATAGGAAACATAAAGCAAAAAAACAAGAGACAAAATAAAAAATAAATAAATATACACATGATTATATATAAATAAGGGATAGGAAGGAAATATCTTGAAAGAAACTAGCTAGCCTACCTACACTAAGTCTAATTATATTATAGAGCTTATTCCATGAAAACCCCTACTAGAGTAGTAAAAAATTAATACTTGAGATATTTATCATAGGTGGGAAATGTGAATTCTTGTCCTTGAAGGTCTCTCAACTTGAATATATTGCTCCCAAGTGTCTCTACTATTTGATAAGTACCAATCCATAAGGTGGTAAATTTTTTATGCTTCTCCTTTGGTTCAGCTGCTTTATCCCAAAGGAGGACCAAGTCTCCTTTTTTGAATACCTTTACCTTTGACCTCCTATCATATCAAATTTTCACTATGGTCTGATGTTTTCTAAAATGATCAAAGGATTTCTCCCTTGCATCTTCGATATAAATGATGTCCATCAATCTCAAATTAGCAAGTTCTAAGATTTCTTCCATGTACTCTTGCATGAATTTGTATGTGGGAAACTTGAGAGTGATAGGAAAGATAGGTTTTTGTCCATACACCAAAAAAACTCATGAGGCCCTTAAGGATAATTTAATCCTTATTCTATTATCCCATAGTGCAAACTTAAGAAGCTTATGCCAGGTCCTAGGCTTGTCTATAGTAGACTTTCTGATTGGCTTCATTAGATTTTTATTTGTAGACTCAGTGGGTCCATTCCCTTAGGGGTAATGGTTGGATGAAAATTTAATAGAAATTACATTATCATAATCCCATTTATTCATCTCTATAGATATGAATACAGATCCATTATCATATACTTGGGAGACTAGAGTTCCAAACCTAGTACATATGTTCTCCTATAAGAAGTTGATCACTTCCTCAGTCTTCCATTATTTGGTGGCTATAGCTTTACTCCACTTATGTAATATTTTGTGGAATTTAGGACATACTTTTTACCTTTATATTAATTGGGTTTGATCATCCCAAAAAATTCTAGCCCCCATTAAGCAAAGGTTTTATCAATCATGACTGGTTGTAGAGGCATTACTACCTTTAGTTCCTTGGTGATAAAAATATGACATGAGTGACATTACCTTACATGTTTATGATCATCCTTAAAAATATTTGGCCAATAATAGTCAACTATAAGAATCTTGTGGCTTGTGGTTCTCTCAAATGGATGTTCACTACCTAGTTTTTCATGGAAGGTGATCATGATTTGGGTGGCTTATTCTTGTGAGACACATCTTAGGTACACCCCCTCAAAGTTTATTCTATACAATACCCCGTTATTGATTAGATAATGGGTTGTCTTCAGTCTTAGGGCCCTCTTTTGCTCCCTAGTCATCCTTACAGGACAAGTACCATTGATTAGTAAATGGATGATGGAATCATACCACTCACTAGCTTGAAAGTTTTTTTGATCCACTTGCATAGTACTTAGCCTATGTTTAGTATTAAAAATCATTTAGATCAGACCTTGGAACCTTACCTATTTTTTTATTTTCATTTCTATGTAATACTCCTACAAAACCAACATCCACTTACCTCTATGTTCTCTCAAATCAATCTAACTTAACATAAGCTTAGTGGTAGGGTCAGGTAAGATAACATACACCTTATTTAGAATGATATAATTCCTAAATTTATTTAATTCCTTGACTAATGAATATGTATACTTATCAATCAATGAATAATTAAACTCAACATTATTAAATTTAGTGCTCATAAAATCTATTGGGTGATCACACCCATTAATATTCTGAGTTAATACAACAACCATAGTATGGTGAGATGCAAAAGAGTAGAGGTAGAAGTCCCTTAAAAATTTAGGACTTATAAGGACTAGAGATTATATAATGTCCTCCTTAATATCATTGAATGCCTTCCTAGATTCTTCATTCCATGTGACCTTAGCATACTTCTTCATCATGTCATTTAATGGCTTGATAATCTCTGTAAAGCTAGGAATGAGCTTTCTTACAAAGTTTATCTTACCTAAAAATGACTTTAGATATTTTATACTAATTGGAGGATCTATTATAGATATGGATTCCACTCTTTTAATATCTTTAGAGATCTTATCTTTGGTTATGGCATGACCCAAAAAATTTCCTTCAGTAGCATAAAATATACTCTTATTAGGGTTTAAGGTGATTCTATACCTTCTAAATCTCTCAAATACTAGTGTAAGTGTATAAAATGATCTTACCTATTTTTATAAAAAAATGATAGATCATCCATATATATAATAATGCACTTACCAATCAGGTCCTGTAAGGCGTAGTCTATAGCCCTTTGAAAAGTAGCTCCTGTGTTGATTATCCCAAAGGGAACTCTCTTATAATTAAAGGTTTCCCATTTGGTTGTAAAGGATATTTTCATTGTTTCCTCTCTATCAACCAACACCTAGTTGTAACCTAAAAACCCATCAAGAAAAGACATCATAGATGAACCTAAAATAACTTATATGACTTGGTCTAGAGAAGGAAGGGGATAGTTTTCATTTTTAGATGATTTTTTTAAGTTCTTAAAGTTAGTGAACAATATAATCTCACCATTCTTCTTCCTAACTAGCACTAAATTAACCACCCCAATAGAATGTTTGATGGGAAATACTATCCTAGCATCTATTAGTCTCTTGACCTTTTTAAAGATCATTGGTTCTAGGACAAGGTTTACAGGCCTTTACTTTTGTTTGAATGGTTTACATATTTCTTTAAGGGGTATAGTATGAGTAATGACCCTTGGATCAAAGATTTTTTAGGTCATAATAGGACCAAGCTTTGGCATTCTTATTCTCAATATTGTTATAGGCTTTTCCTACATTCACTAGCTAGGGTTGATCTTGGGGACCAAGATCCATTGCATTGTATTCTTTCCCACTTACCTTGGGAATCTTGAAAACTTCAGCCAATTTATCTTGATCAAATAGTCTCTCTAAAGCAATCATCCCTTTGGGGATTTTATTGTCATTTAATTGAATGACCTTACCATCAAACTTGTCCCCCGTAGATGTATTTTCATCAGTCTTATCAATGATATGGGCCCCAAATGATCCATAATTAGCTATGAAATCTAATATCTTTTGATCATCACTAAAGACCTAAAAATGGTTTATAATGTTAGGGACTAAAAGACAAGGTTTCAACTCAATGCTAAAGTTGGGTGAGTCCTGGTTGGCCATGAGGTTGGCTATAGTAGATGCCAACTCATCAGTAGCTTGGTCCTCTTCTCTAGGGATGGAGATAATGTTAAAATCATCAAAGCCATCAATTAGATCCTAGACCCTAAACTTATACCTATTAAGGTATGAGAGCTTGCATTGGTATTTATTTCTTACCTAGTTAACTACTAGTTTTAAATCCCCATAGACTAGTACTTTGACTTTGTTCTTCATAACAAATTGTAAGCCTAGGATAATGGCCTCATATTTAGCAATATTTTTAGTGCAAGGGAATTGGATTCTATAAGAAGATTGGTACTTTCTATTAGTAGGATCAGTTAAGACAACACTAACACTAGATCTAGCCTTACACCTAGTACCATCAAAATACAACTTTCATAATCCAAGAACAACACAAGTACTTATAGGATCACACACCTTGGTAGTCTCGAGGGTGAAAATCCGTAAGTCTATGTCAATAATGTTTACCCTTTCATTTACAAAATCATACTTGGTGACCATGTGTTTCATCCTTGGCTCTCTTTTAACCCTAATTTGATTTAGAACTCCCTTCCAAGGTAGCCACAAATGTGATCAGTTAGTAGACATGTAACCATTCAATGCCTTGATCCATTCTTTACTTAACAAGATCCCATATACATCAAGAATATCAACAAATTGTATATAAATAAACTACTAAATCTTAGGCTTAGAAGCCAATTACATATGAATATTTGATAACTCCCTAACCACATTGACCCTAGACTTGTCTAGTTAGATAACAATCCTATCAAACATAATAGGAGTCAAGCTAAGTTTTTTGCATATACTTATAGGCATGATATTGGTAGATGCTCCAGAATGTAATAAATAACTATGTAATTTCTTACCAAACATCTTGACAGTGATCAGGAAAGAAGGAGACTCTACCTTAGCTTTGTGGATAGTCACATTAGAATGGTTAACCTTGGATGGCTTGTCGGATTCATTTGATAGTTATTTTAGAAAGAGGTTCCTTTTCTCTATAATCTATGTCACTTCATGCAAATTTATTTTAGTCTTTATTTTCTTCATATCCTAATTAATTTTATATCTAGTTATATTAGAAGAACTAAGAATATCAATATTAGGCTTAGAGGTAATCCCTTTAGGTGGCTATGGATTATTGTTTAAAGAAGTGTTAGGAGGAGTTCCAAAGTTATTTAGAGGCATTGAGGTATTCAAAGAATGCATGTAATCTATATTCCTTATGGGATAACTCTTCTTCAAGAATATTTTGAAGGCCTAGATCTCTTCAAGGATCTCATCAAGTTCATTTTCCTCTTGAAATGGGAAATCAAAAGTCTTCACCATGATGGCTTGGTTAGATGACTTGGATCTAGAATTACCTACACCATTATCCTTATTAGAGACCACTTTAAATGTATCTAATTATTCCTAGAAAGCCTCAAAATCCTTGTAAAACTCAATGCAATCAATTTCACCACGGTTTGTTGTATAATTGACTCTATAATAATCAGGTAATATAATATCAGTCAGATTAATGTCCATGGTCTTATTTTTAGAAGATGGCTCATTATTCCTATTATTATGGAAACTATAATTCTAAAATCTATTATTTTGACTATTAAACCTTTAAAATGAGAAGTTCCTACCAGAGCTTTCAATAGTATTTCTAACTTATTTTTTTAGTTGAAGAAAATTAGTGCTCAAATTTTGGACCATTTTTAAGATAGACTCATTCTCATTTTTAGTAATTTTATAATTATATACCTAGTTATTTTTGACACCACAAATTAGTACTAAAGCTTTTTAATCATTTGTATTGAAGCCATTTATGGCATGATGACTCAAGAATCCAAGGTTTTGATTAGGATCAGCATGACTCAAAGGCAATTGGTTGAGGTTTGGAAGTTGATTTAAGGCTGTGATATTTTGGTTATTTTTAGGAAAGATGTTTAGAGTAGGCATATGTGGGTTAATGTTTGGAACAAAACAGGCCATTTGTCCCTAGGGATGAATTTGGTCATTGATGGTCACTACCTTATAATAGGCCCTAAATAATGAATTTATAGTTGGCTGAGACCTTTTCAAGAACATAGAGATCATAGGATCTACTACATCCTTATATATTACTAAAGATAAGACATCATCAATATTATAGGGTTCTATGGTCTTACTATACATTTTCTAAATCCTAGCATTAAAGGACCTTATGGGCTCATTTGCATCTCCTATAATGGTGGTGAACTAATGGTAGATGACATAAAGACTGATAATCTTACCAAATTGATCTATGAACACATTGGTGAAACCATCCCAACTAATGATGTAATTGTTAGGAAAGTTTAAAAACAATTCATAAGTAGCATCTTTAAAGGTAAAAGGAAATAAATTGCATGTTATATCCTCATGCACAACATTTAATAACCTTAAGGTATATTTAAAAGACTTAATGTGCTCTTCAGTAGTTATAATATCAGTTGGAATAAATGTAAGCAAATACTTCTCAAGGTTACATGGAGATCATGTACCACACCTAGCACATTGATTCAAGAGTCTCCCAATCAAGCCATACCTAAATAATGGTGGAATATAAAATTACCTTGAAGAGGTGAAGTTGGAAAATATTTGGATCTCTTGCATCTACCTTTATCATGCTTGGCCTTTTTATGAACCTCAAGTTCAAGCAAAGGCTCCCTTGTCTCTGAGTGTGATATTTTTTGAATCTTTGGAAATTATAGCTTGAAGGTTGAAGATCCTATTTTAAATATGATGTATTAAGCTAATAATTATAAAGAATAAGGATTAAACCTACACATTAAGCTCATTTTGCAAATATTATGTAAATAACATTAAAGGACACTGATCATTAACTAATATAGCTCAAAGATGTGTCTAATTATGCAAATATGATCTGTTTTTATAAGCTCAATCTCAAATAAGCCTAGATCTGTGAAAGATATGTCAACATGTGATCAAAACAAGCTATCCTAACCTCAAATACTATGGGTTTCTAAATATTAAGCTATCTTTACCAAAACGAAGCATTAAGCATTATAAAAATTTGATCTTTGTCTAATGGGAGCACAAAGATGGGTTAAATACCATAAATATGAATGATCTTTACACTCACAAGAAAATAATTACTCAAAAGTGTGAAGAACATCAATATTAAAAAAATAGACAAAGATCTAACCTATTCACAAAGGTATCCCTCCTTCTAGTGCCAATAGAACACCTTCTTATTAATGGATTTAAGCATACAACATGGGTTCTTAGTGTGAAAATAACCCTTGTCATTTTAGAATTCTAGGAGTTTGGAGCATGAGTAGTAGGTTGTGGCAACTTGATGTCATCTATTATGAAATAGTGGTATAATAATGTATTGGTGTTCCACAATATTTATAATAAGTGATGGTTAGGAGCCATCATGGTCTGTTATTTGTGAATTGTAGAGGATCTATATTAATACTCAATTAATTATGTCCAAATTAAGCTATAAACTAATCTATATGAATATTTATAATGAAATCTTAGCTATAGTGATCTGGTATAAAAAGGAGCAAAGAGAAGGGTAGGGTACAAAAGAAACAAGTAATTGTTGATCTTGGACTCAAATATCATGAAAAATTTCCAATGATAACTAAACATGTGTTTAACTAGTATATGATGTAAATAGCATAAACTCAAATTTCACAACACATTAGGCACATTCCTAAGGATTATATGAAATTATACAAGAATTAGAATTCACTTTAAAGTTTTGTTACCAAACTCAAATAACATTAGCACATCTGAATATAGAAAAACTAAAATGAACCAAATCTAATATCCTTCAACTAATTTAGCACAAGCATAAATTAGAAACCCTGCATCATAGATGTAAATTCATAATTTGAAGAAACTATTCAAACTTAAGCATTAGAATCAACAATTAAGAGAAGAAGATATGTTAACAATTAACACATTCAATGTGAACAATATTTTTAGAAGTCCTTAATTGCATTAATTACTCAAAGTACATAAATCTGTTCAAAATTTCTCTCTATTAGGAACATGATAGTATTACCTTTTATACAAAGATAAGGCAATACACTAGTCAGTTACAAGATACAACTATACAAAAGATAAGGAAAAATTTCTTTCCTCAAAAAAATTTAGAATACACTTGTCTTTTGTAATTAGACTAACCTAGATTCAATATGCTAATAGACTAGTATATGCCTTACAAAGTAATATTCCCTATTTTTAAATATTACAATGTTTTACAAAAGGAATATTAACTAGTGGGTAGGCCCATTGATTTGGCACTACCTTGTTGATATTCTATAATTTCCATATTCTTTTGGTGTTATTTCTTGATGAACCCCAAATCTATAACAGGCTTTAAAAAGCATACATCTTCATGATCAGCTAAATCATCAAAGTCCCTATCATTCCTAGCCATAGCTTCCTTGATGCTTTTGACCTCTGTTATCTTTTCCTTAGCTATGAAGATCATTCCTAATATTCTACTATTATCTCTACTAGACTAACTTTGGATCTTGATTTTAATTGACTACATCAACAAAGTGAGCCTATGTTTATACTCTACAACATCAATAATTCCCAAGGTAGTTGTCTTATTATGGTTAGCTAACATGATGCCAATTAATTTCTTGATCCAAGTAATGAGCTCTTCATTATCCGTAAAGAGTCTATCCAATCCTGTTGACCAAGTAATTAAACTTTTTATTTTTTTGACCACTATCCCTAGAGCAACATTTAAGTGGAATAGGCTAGTATTTTTGAATTTAGTAATTTTGTTCCTAATCAATATACTGATGAGATCCCTTAACTTGGTCTCTACCTCCTACCGTTATTATACCAATCCTTTAGCCACTTCACTTTATTGGCTTAATGCATCTTACCTTAGCTTCATTGAATATATAGAATTAAACATATAAAAAAAAGGAAAATTCAAGCATTTCTATTATAGCATCAAGCACTGACAAAATGGCCTATGTCTCAAAGTTTTCTTTTTCCTTATACAAATTATGAATCCTCTACTTCATTCCTCTAATCCTATCCTATGCTTGAGTTGACTGGTCCTTAATCTCTCAACATCATATTCATATATGGGATGTTCACCTAGATATTGTCCTTCAACTCGAGTCAAACCTATAAAAGGTTCCACCTTCTAGAAGGTGAACTCCTCAATTCCCACCATGGCTTTCCTAGTGGTAACCCTTTCTAATCTAACTATCTTTAGATTGAATTGTATTGTGGTGACTAGATATATGAATTTTAAAGGTTCTAGGACCTCAATTCTTATTCTTCTTGATACTCCAAGAGCATCTATTTTCTTTTTATTTGGCCCTACAGTGGCCACTATTCTCATTTCTTCTTATTCCTTCAGTATAGCCTTGATCCATTGCTTGATGTCATCATGCACCTCTATTTTGATATCTTTTGTTAATGTCCATGAGTGGGAGAGATAAGGATGATTGGTCCATGAATTGGGAATTCCTCACTGAATAGGTTGATCTCACTGGTGGGATGTGAGAGAGTCAACCTAGGCCTTTTTGGTCCAATAGGGACTAATGACATCTCTACCTTCATCTTCTCCTTCGGTGCCACTAATACTATATGAATAACAATTTCTTTCCCTTTTTCTTCCATAGGTTCCCCTACTTGGGCTTGTGCCTATTCAAAACATTCCTCTTACTCATCAGTGCAATATGCCTCAATAAGATCTCTGAGGGCACCTTCAACTATTTCATTTGGTTCGAAGGCAATCATGTCTAAATGCTTAATTGGATATGGTGGCCTATGGGGTAGTGTTGAAGATGAGGGTCCCCCTCTATGTCTCTTTTCTAACATTTCCTTGCCATGTCCTTACTTAATTTGTCTTTGAGGTTGTGGTTGTTCTAACTGAGGCTACTCTTGGGGTGGCCTAGAAGGTCAAAGTAGAAAATGATATTGGAGAGGATGAATCTAACATACCTCTCCTACTATTTTAGCATCACTTATTAACCTATTCTAAAGCTTAATATTGTACCCCTTGAGCTTGGTCAACACTTATTCAAAATTTCCTTGATATAGATGGTGTCATGGACACCGAGTTGATGTACATATAATGGCTTGGGTAGATGTTTCATCTTTAAATGATCACCTACTATATTTTTTGGATCCCACATTTTGAGCTCATCTAATTGGAACCCAAATGAGTCCCTATGCTTGGATAGGATCTCCACCTGCTTTTAATCCTATAGCATAGTCCTTCCAATGATTAGATGAAAGGGATGGAAAAGGCCCTTCCTTTTCTCTTTACAAACTCTATCAACACCATTGATGAGTTAAGAGGAAATTTCTTGTTATGATAACCTACTAGGTATATACATAGGTAATCTATAGGGTGAGGGCATGATTCCCTCAATTCTGATTATTGTACAATAAAGATAAAAGTAGATATCCTCCATCATCTCTACATACTTCTTGATCAATAGGTGAACCCTAGGAATGGGAAAACCTATAATGGCCTGTACCATGGTAGGGTAGACACAATCATAAATGAATTTCATATGGTTCCTATATTTGATGATGTGCAATATGGTGGTTCTGCTTTCAAGAAACCAATTTTTTATGCTTATAAATTTGGTGGAAGCAAGTAGGGCATCTAACAAGTAATAAATCATGAAGAACTACTTACTAGTCTTCTTTTTTATGGCTATCAATTGTCACCCTAGGTGAACACTAATCAAGTCTCTAATAAGAGAAGTGAGCTTTTCTTCTACCATAAAATATACATAAGAGACCTAGGTCTTGTTTATATATGTGTTTGAGGGTGCTCTTGATGCTCTATTTAATAGGGCCATTATTACACTGATCCCTTCCCTAAATTGGACAATTGGGATCCTTCCCTCAAAGTACTTGAATACATGGTTTCCTTTTTATAACCATGGTCTGAGGATGATTTTTAGGTCATGTTTGTTATTCCATGCCTTGATTTTAAGTAGGTCCACTTAGGGTTTTAGAAGCTTATAGTATTTCTCAAAGGATAAAGGGGAAATGTAGGCTACCTTATTAGAAGTCCTCTCATGGATGATCCAATCATTGTCTATCCTATAGTATACAAAAATTAGAGAAAGAACATCAATGTAATTAAGTACCTCTAGTTTGACAACAACATAATAAATATAGGCCATCTAAACTATGACTAGGTCATAATGTTTCCTTCTAACTATGGAAATTCTCTACTCCTCCTTAGTGATGGGTTTTATCTCCTCTATGGTGAATAAGAGTTTAGACCAGTTCTTTTTTCTATTATTTAGGGCTATAATGTCTAATTTAATGTCTTTAAAGACTCTTCCCTCATTTTATATGGATAGATAGAGCTCTATCTCCTCTTTCAACTACTGCCTATGTGTTGACATGGATTTTGCTTTTAAATTGTTCACTAATGGATATCAATTAATCTCTGTGATGGATATTTTATGCTAAAAAATGCAATTAAGCTTCTCTCAGATTGAATTGCAACCAAATGAATCCATGTAGGGTATCTTTTATGTAGGGTTTAGGGTTTTAGATCTTTAATGGTGAGGATGTATTTAGACTTCATCTCATACATGTCTTAGATTTTATTTGGACCTTTGCTTTTATAATTTTACATTGTTGAACACACAACATCTTTTATTTTATCCTTTTCTACTTATGTGGCACTTATGTGGCATCAATATGGAACTTTCATGGAATTTTTCATAAATTCCTTTGAGCACTACCCATTAACATTTAAAAAATGCCCCCTTTTGCTTCACACCATTGGATCAATATCTTGTGAATTATCATGAACCATTGATCATGATTCAGGTCCTCATTTGTGATTAGCTCTTTCAGTATCAAGATTCGTAGTTATGCCGCTTGGCATCTCCATAGGCCTTTGTAAAATTTGTGCCCTACATTAATCATTTTTTGAATGAGCATTAGCTATGTGGTGAACCCATAAGCTTTTAAAAATTCATCAATGTCTTCACATCATTGGATTGTCCTTCCATGATGAAGTGTAGGCCATTAGATCCTGCAAGATATGAAAAGGTTAATTAGTACATAGCCATATAAATGACTTAGATTAAGATTAAAGAGTTAAGGTTATTCGTATTAATGAACACAAAAATCTTTTGTTAAATCCTTTATAAGATAAATTTATTAGCAAAAGTGACCCTTTGAAAGACATGATTAAATGTATTCTTTGCCTAAGCAAAAGTTAGATGAACTTGAATTTGATAGCCTTGTAGATGTTAATGATAGCCTTGTGGGCATCAAATGATGTTCATGATAATTTCAAATTTAATCTCATGAAGTCCCTAGGTTCTAATGAGGGAGTGTCATGTAGTGGCTTCATGGTACTCCCTAGGTCTCTAGATTCATCTTGCTCCATTTTATCAAATATTATGATGAAGCGAGATCCATTTGATCATGATCATGGTATTTGCACATTATTGGCTTAGTTTAATGTGTGGTACCCCTTTATTTTTAACCTTTGAATGTTAGAGTGATGCGGGTTGATTCTATGAGCCCTCTGTGATCCTTTGACCTTTTAATTGTAACTCACTCCATCCAATTCGGTTTTCATTATGAAGCAAGGACCATTAGATGTAGGCTAAAGGATCATCTTTGTTTGGGCCTTCATGCCATTAGATTTCCCTTTTTTGATGAACCATGGATCATTAGATCCTATGAGATGTATTCTTTTTAAGTTAAATCTTGTCTCCTCCTTGCTCCATTGAATCAAGCCTCATGATTAAGTGTGACCCATTAGATCTACAAAAAGTAAGGAAATTAATTTAGGACCCGTGGTGACATAGAAGACTTAGGCTAAGGTGTTAAAGCTAAGGTCCCATTTTTATTAATAAATATGATGGGTCTTTAGGATTAAAACTTTAGGCTAAGGTATAAATCAAAGGAACCAAGTAAATATTAAAAGGGGCCCTACAAAACTAAAATTAAACTTTGAAATATAAGTAATTAAAGGGGGAAATAATAAAAAAGACCAAGCATTTTTTTGGCTAGTTTTAGTCATGTTAAAAAACATGATTAGTATTTAAACATGAAATATATGCTTAAGTCCAAAACAGATTTTAAATGATCTCGTCAGTTTAGTTCTCACTAATATTCAAATTTGAATTGAGGGTTTGTACTAGGGTTTTTAAACATGGATTTATTAGTAAGAACACCATGGAAATTGCAGCTAATGGATATGAAAACCATTTATTAGAAATGTTAGACAAACTTAAAATAAAAAAAATAAGTAAGCTTATCTTTAAAAAAAATGGATGATCTTTAGATTCTACGAATGATCCAAACATGTCATATTTTCAAATTAAGCTTTAGGGTTTCTCAAGGGTCCCAATTTTCAAAAAATGGGGGTATGTTGGCCTCAACAAATGGTGACTACTGGGGGAAACATAAAAATATGTTAGAACCTAGAGACTCTTATGTAAGCAAATAATTATGTCATTCACTCCATTTAATCCATATCATTATCCAAAGTAGATTATGGTTGAAATAAACCTTACACTTACAAATTAGGGTCAAACATCAGGACATAGCCATACTATGTGTGTACTTTGATTCCACTTACTATTTTCCATGGGATTCAAGAAACAACTTCTAATTTTCATGTCCTTAATAACTAATACTGACTTGGATAATTTTTAGATATCCATTAATAACCATGCTTTTAACATATAAAAGTCTTATGTATTACTCTACTCATAGCCAAGTATTCATAAACCTAGCAAATATGCCTTTGGATCCACTCAAAGCCTTCCTCCACTACTAGCCAGGTGTCCATATCCCTAATGGAGATTACCATAATCACATATGCTTACAAATCTTTTAATTTTGCATTGAATCTTTCTTTTTTTTGTATTTTAGTTAGACCTTTTATGCTTTCAGCAATGTTGGGAACCAGGATAGCTAGGTTTAAAGATTTGGTCAAATGTTTGATCCTCAAAGAATCACCTATGTATAAAACCATTATCCTAGGCAAAGATGTTGATTAAGTGGAATTATGACTATCCCTTAGTAGTTTGAGCTCTCACCCTATAAGTGAAAATATTCTTAAAACCAATTTGAGGTCAAGACAGTGCTTAAGTTCTCATGGAATGATTGGCTTCTTCCATTAGTCTTTACCAGTTTATTCAAATTAAAACTTTAGGCTTACATTCCAAAACCATGGTCACTATATGTATTAGGTTCATACCTATATTTCTAAACTTTAGGAGTTTTCAAGCAAACTGCCAAACTTTGAGATTAAGATTGTCTAAAAGGACTTTTTGAAAAATAAGGAACCAAGCAACAAGAAACAAAAAAGAAATAGAAAGCAAAATAATAATAGAAAAAAGAAAAGATAAACAAATATACACATGATTATATATAAATAAGGGATAGGAAGGAAAGAACTTGAAATAAACTAGCTATCCTACCTACACTAAGTCTAATTATCTTACAAAGCTTATTCCATGAAAACCCCTAGTGGATCAATAATAAAGTAATGCTTGAGATATTTACCATTAGTAGGCAATGTGAATTCTGATCCTTGAAGGTCTCTTAACTTGAAGGTATTATTCCCAAGTGTCTCTATTATTTAAGAAGGACCAATCCATAAGGTGGTTAATTTGCCATGCTTCCCCTTTCGTTCAAATGCTTTATCTCAAAGGAAGACCAAGTCTCCTTTTATAAATACATTTACCCTTGACCTTTTGTCAAACCACCCTTTCACTATGTTTTGATGTTTGATAAAATGAGCAAAGGCTTTCTTACTTGCATATTCTATCTTAATGATGTCTAATAATCTTAAATTAGCAAGTTCTTATATTTATTCTATGTACTCCTACATAAATTTGTTTGTGGTCAACTTGAGAGTGATAAGGAAAGAAAGGTTCTTATCTATACACTAATAGAAATGGTGAAGCCCTTAAGTCTTACTTAATCCTTATTCTATCATCCCATAGTACAAAATTAAGAATCTTATGTTATGTCATGGGCTTGTCTACAATAAACCTTTTGATTGCCTTCATTAGATTTTTGTTTGTAGACTCAGAGACTCCATTCCCTTGGGGATAATGGTTGGATGTATATTTGACAGAAATGTCATTATCATAATACCATTCATCCATATCTATAGACATAAATTCATATCCATTATCACATACTAGAGAAACTAGAGTTATAAACCTAGTACATATGTTTTCCTCTAAGAAGTTGATCACTTCCTCAGTCCTACATTATTTGGTGGCTAAAGCTTTAGTCCACCTTATGCAATAGTATTTTATAAAGGACTTAGGTTAAGAGTAAAGATATAAGGTTATTCATATTAATCAACATGAAAAAATTAGGTTAAATCCCTTTTACACTAATTTTACTATCAAAGGGACCCTTTAAAAGACATGATTAAATGTATTCTTTACCTAAGCAAAAGTTAGATGAGCTTGAATCTGATAGCCTCACGTATGTCAATGATGGCCTCATGGGTTTCAAATAATGTTTTCAAGAACATTAAATTTAATCTCATGAAGTCTCGAGGTTTGAATGGAGTGTCACATGGTGGCTTCATGGTGCTCCTTGGGTATCTGGATTCATCTCACTCTATTTGATCAAAGATCACGATGAAGTGAGAGTTATCCAATCATGATCCTAGTAGTTTCATGCTATTTTATGTATTCAATGTGTGGGACCCCTTTAATTTTAATATCTAAATGTTAGACTGATTCATGTCAATTATATGGGCCCTCCATGATCTTTTGACCTTTTAACTATGTTTCACTCCATCTGATCGGTTTTTCATGATGAAGTGAAGATCATTGGACGTAGGCTAAGGGCTCAGTTTTATCAAGGCCTTTGCACTATTTGATCACACTTCTATGATGAAGTGTGTATTTTTGGGTCCTATGAGATGTATGATTTTTAATTTAAATCTTGGGTCCTCTTTACTCTATTAGATCAATCCCCATGGTGAAGCATAAGCCAGATCTACAAAAATCAAAGAAATAAAGTTGGGACCTGTGGTGACATAGAAGACTTAGGCTAAGGTACCATTTGTATTAATAAATATTATGGGGCCTTAGGATTAAAACCTTAGGATAAGGTACAAATCAAAGGGACCAAGATAGGAAATATTAAAAGAGGCCTTGTAAAATTGACATTAGACTTAGAAATATAAGGAATTAAAGTTGAAATAATAAAAAGATCGATCATTTGTTAGGCTAAGTTTTAGTCATATTAAAAAAAATTATTAAGTTTTAAACATGAAATTTATGCTTAAGTCTAAAATGGATTTTAAAAATTCCCACCAATTTAGTTTCTTGCAATATTAAAATTTAAATTGAGGGTTTGTGCCAAGGTTTTGGAACATGGATTTCTCAGCAAAAACACCATGGAACCTAAAACTAATGGATATGAAGACCATTTATTAGTAATGTTAGACAAGCTTAAAGAAAAAGAAAAAGGTAAGCTTATCTTTAATAAAGTGTATGATCTTCAAATTCTATTGATGATCCAAACATGTCATATTTTTAGATTAAGCTTCACAGTTTCTCAAGGGTCTCAATTTTCAAAAAAAGCGGGTATGTTGGCCTCAACATAAGTGTATTGAATAATTCAAAATGTTGAAGAGGTGTGATGGTTAGGTGTTATGTTTGAATTAATATAGGAAACTACTTTTTTCATGTAAGTTGTGTTAACCACATTTTCATCATTGGTGTTAAGGTTTATAAGACTTTCAATGTTGCTATTAGCAAGGGTAAGTTGATCAATGTTGTCTTAATGATTAGGAAGGGGATCCTTGTAGATAGATAAATGAGCATTATCTTGGTTTAAATATTTATTTTTAGTTGGAGTCTCATGATATTTAAGTGTTATGTCATAATCTTGTTTATGTTTATGTGTAATGGATTCATGGTCAAAATTGGGACCAAGGACAAATCCCATAAAAATATTTCTTAATTATCTACAAGTTTCATGAGAATGGCACCAAATTGCATGTTACCAATAAAATTGATTTAGATCATACCATTTTTTCATAGGATGATTGGGGTCAAGATATCATGGTAAAGGTCTTGTAAGGCATTTTTGAATTACTACTAATGAAAATAGTTTGTACATATTGGTATGATTGTTTTGATAAAATACGGGATTATTATTATAAATGTTGTTAGGGTAAGCAACATGGTCTATGTTATTTTTTGGAGCAATTACTTGGATGGTGTGTATGGTGTCATAAATGTCTATAAAATCATCATTGGTTTCATTAAAAAAAATAAAATTGATAAGCATGTGAGTTCCCGTTGTGGTTGGGGAGGTTTAAATTGATGTATGAGAAAATCTTGGCATTTGTCTTGGTTAAGAGCCTATTCCAAATTTTTTGGGGAGAGAGTCTTGATACAATATTATAGTTTAGGGTGGAGATCATTAGTAAATAGGTGGAAGATGTTTTCATCCACCATATTTTTCTCAACTTTGTTAGATAAATATTTCCATCATTTGATGAAACTTATGACATTTTGATTTATAATTATTTAAAATTATTGAAATGACCTAAGCTATTTATGGGAAGATCACTAGTTTGAAATTATTGGACTAGTGAATTAACCAAGTCTTATAATATGGTAATGGAGTGGGATTTGAGTTGTTTATACCAATCTAAAGCATCTCGTAAAAGTAATTTATCTAAGACATTAGTGGTAATGAAAGCATTAATCTTTACCCAATCTTTAGTAAAGGTTTCCAAATGTTTTTAAATTTAGGGTAGGATGCATAGATCCATTATAAGTGATGGTGGGGTTAATACCTCCTATGTTAATGTTAACAATTTGAGGTACTGAGCTTCATTTTTTAAATGTTTGATAAGTTTTTTATAAGTGGGGGTTATAGTATGAGGTTACCATGTGAATTCCTAAGGGGAGATGGGGGGAATTATGATTTTTTCTCCTCATTGAGCATGGTGGGGTTGGTTTTGGAGATATATTAGGTGATTTTGCATTATTAGTTTTAAATGTATGCATTTGGTTAAATGTTTGTAATAAAAGTTGATTGGTTTGAGCAATGTTTTGGCTAGTGGAAGCATCATGTGATGAATTAATGTTATGTGAGGTATTAAGATCTTGAGATACACTATGAATGTTAGATGAGGTAGTGGCTTGTTCCACATTAGTGGCATGATAATCACTATTAGCATGATATTCATTAGTAGCATGATATGAACTAGTAACATGAGTAGAATTATTATCATGAGATGCACTATTAGCATAATAAACATTAGTAGCATGAGGTAAACTAGTACCATAAGAATAATTATTATCATGAGATGCACCAGTATCATGGGATGCACTAGTAACATGGGTATGGGTGTGGGTATTTTTAAGAACCCTACTAAAGGTTAAACATTCCATATTTATATAAATACTTGGCATGGAGGTGGAAGAAGACATAGATGATGATGTACTTTTTGTGAGAAGGAGACACGATATAGGGGAAAGGTGTGGATGAAAATAAATGTCTTACCCCAAATCCTTGTGAAAAACTAGGTGAAGTGAATCGAGTTCTCTTATATGAGGTCCCATCATGAGGTTATAGATGATTGTAGGATCATTTCCTTTATGTTGAGGATCTCTATTAATGAAAAATATCATTTCAACCATGTATTCAAGTTCACACTCATATTCTAAAATAATAAAGGGTTAAGTGCCATGGAAGAATATGGAAGAGTCCCATAGTTGGTAGTGTGGGTGGTAACATGGACATTGCTTTGATCCCTATTAGGAGCCACCAAATTTTTTATAAAAAAGCTATTAAAATTATTGAAACTCATCGTGTTTATTTTATTTAATACTATATTATTGTCAAAAAAATTCATGATGAGAGATGAAGCAAAATAATTGTTTAAAAATGAGGATAAACTGGTATAATACTAGGTTAAACCAATCAACACTGTTCTATAAGATAATGATTAGTATAGGCTAAAAGAGACACAGTCAAATAGGTTAATTATGTTCTATAGATGGTTAAACTAAAAATATATATGTCACATAATTATACAAATTGACTATGTGTTTAAGGTAAATAGAACATGAAGTATGTAAGATATTGGGTTGAATAGGGTGATTGTGTCTAATGAGACCATAAAATATCTCATTGTATCCATGAAATAACATCTTGTTTCTTATATCAGAAGTGGATCTAAATGTATATTCTGAACTTATGGTTTATTTAGTATAAAATAACAATATATCTCATGGTTGTATTTAGAATCTATTTTTATCTATTTCTAATTATTATAAGGAAAAAGATGTCAATGTGGGGATACATAGTTCATACTAAGATATAATGATTCAAAGTATGAAGAGTAACCATTCAATTATAATGTTGGATTAGTGTCAGAGTCTTCTACAATGGATCCAACATTTTGGTCAAGTTACAGACTCTCATAAGCTTGTTAGGACTCCCATAGGCTTGCTACAAATTCTCAAAATAGCTGTGTATTACATCATCCTAGCTAAAAGTTACATCAAACCAGCTACATATTATATTAGATAAGATATGGATTGCATCATGCCAACTATGGATTATATCCGACTAGTTATAGATTACATCAAATTTACTATAGACTTCATCAAACTTGTTACGGAATTCATTAGACATGATAGAAACTGCATCATAACTATTACAAAATTCAATAGAAATATTATGGACTTATTTGGAATGTATTTATAAATGTATTCTAATGATTTTTTGGTCTATTTTAGCTATCACAATAATGCTTTCCATTTTAAGTCTTTCTATGTATAGATTTCTATATATAGACTTTCCATTTATAAATTTTATTCAAATATAGATTTATGTAATTTTATTTCAATAAATATCTCTCTCCATATTTTGTGGACATTGAGATAGATTACATTCTTATAATAAATATATCTCTCCATAATTTGTTGAGATTGAGATAAGATAGGATATCTAGGTTGTTACTCCTAAATAATGTGTTGGTTGGAAGAATGAGATTATAAATGTAACCTCCCACACTTGAATGAGATGAATCTATCACTCTGAGTAATCTATTCTTAAGCTTATGTTATGAATAAATATTCTTATAAGGAATGAGCTAGACACACATTGCAAGGAAGATGGATCAATTTTTTTATTTATTTCTTTATTTTGTAATTATTATTTTATTGTAAATTATTATTTTATTTCTTTGTTTTTGTAAACATTTATTTTCATATAGTTTATTGTAAACATCCAAGGGGTTTTTTTTTCTTTTATTTTCAATTCAACAATTTACCATTTTCAAATGTGCTTTAATTTTTGTAAGTGTGATTTTCAATTCCTGCAACTGTAGATTGTGACTTTCCAATGATCTCTTTCTCTTATTACATACAACATTCAGACACCAACCCTAGATTGAAATTATTAAATGAAGAGGATTGATAACCCCCATCAATGTCTAGTAGAAGATAAAATTGACTAACATGTGAGAGAGTATGTTAGACATGATGATTGTGTCCTATAGTAAGGAAAACTACAAGAGACATAGTCGAGTGTGTTGACTATATTCTAAGGGTAAAGCTAGGTTTTTGTAGTTATGAATTTAACTAAAAACTAATCCAGTCAATTTAATCTATTTACAACACATATCACAAAACTTGTACCAATGTTGACCAATACAAGCTTTAAAATAGAACATATAATTAATAAAGAACAAGTAGTAATGTTGAAAATATAAATGTTAATCTATGTGGTCATTTGTGAATGTTTTAAATTATAACTTTAGAAATAATTGTGATAGGATGTTTGATTTAAAAATTAAACAGAAAGTTAAACTAAAGATAATTTTATGTTGTTAAGGGTGAAAGGAATATGTATTGGTGATAGTACTAGCTTGGTATTAGGGCCTACCCCTTCACTTCACAATCCTACAATGATAAAGGTGTTAGGTGATTTCCTAATATATACCATCAACCACGTATTTATACTCAACTAGAAAACTAAGTTGGATTCCCACTTGGAAATCAAATCCAAGTAGGTATACCTTGGGTAAAATTATTTAATATTTTTTTATATTTTGTGGTTTGGAAGTGTGTGAATAAAATAAAATTAGTGTGACTAAATTTATATATTAAACCTTCCTATTTATTCTACTCTGATCAAACAAGTATTAAAGTGAAAGATGAATTAAATACTTTCAGTGTGAGTTAATTCATTTTTTTGAAGAGTATAGGTTCAATTAGGTCAACCAAGTATGGAAACAACATAGAACAGAATCAACTAGGTTGACTCTATCTGTCAAATCAAGGGATAAAGAAACATAGTCAAACAAGTTGATTGAGTCTCTTATGAAAGAGGAAAATATAGAACTAATTCAATCCAATTGACTTATTTGATTGTAGGGTTACAATTTTTTGGACTAAAAACTATGAAAATAGGACTTAAATGAAAGGAAAATAAAAGACTAAATTGAAGAGAATGAACCTAATGATCTTACGCATGTTGAATTTGTTGTTTTTATAATATGTCATATAGATGAATATTTTTAACCTACTAGTAGATTCAACTAGGTTCAATAATTTTGAAAAAAGTTAAGCAAAAAAATGAATTGAGTCAATCGGAATAATCTAGTTACCTGTAGTTGAAGATGACTTGCACAATGCCAAATAGAGTCAATTGGATCGACTGTATGTTAAACCTATGCATATAATGGTAGATGAGTTGATATATTAGATCTAGTGATGTAAAAATAAAATAAAAAATAAATGATAATAAATGAAATTGTGAAATAAAAATTACAAGGGTTAGTTCACATTAGGTTCACCAAAATATATTTAAGGGAAAGTGAAGCAGATCTAGAAATCAATATTACCTTTGAGAAAATAAATCAAATTATCCATTTTGATTTTTGGTACATTTAGACAATTAGGTTCATGACCAATATATATATTATATACCTAATTAAGGGGTCCCTTACCACAAAATATCTCAAGTGAGGGTTCCAAAGACTCTAATCAAATAATACCACACAATAACCCTAAATAGGTCATATGGTTTCAAACAAAGTAAATTAAAATTTAATCTAGTGATCACTAAAGTTTGTGGCAAAAATGGGGGATAATAAACATAAAATTAAACATGCAAATAATACCTCTACTCAAGTCAATGTAGAGGTGATCCTAAACATGGACAGATAAATACATTCATAAGCCAATAAATGTAAATCTATCTACTAATAAAATAGGATCAATATTTAGGAATACTTAGCTTGAATATGAACCCATCGAGATTCAATTTCTTGCTTAGATAATGATACTTTTAAAGAGGTTGTTTTGGCTTATAAAGATAACAAAGATAGGTCAACTCTAGGCTAAAAGATTTTTCCTATGCATCCAAAATACTTTTCCCACAGGACAAGATTCATCTTTCCAAAGGAAGTATGGAACCTTGGGCAATGACTCCTCAAGTTGAATGGTGGATAAGCAGATGCACAAATGAATGATTCTCTCTATCTCTATTTTAAAATAGGATGAATATGTGTACATATACTTAGATCTAACCCTGAACCCTCATAAATTTTTAACCAAAATAGTTGGCCTAGTCAACCTTGTTGTTTAAAATATAGAGAAGTTAGGTCCTAGACTAAGTTGGCTAGGTAGACTTAGTCCCATAACATTCTCATTTCAAAAAATATGGTTGGTCTATTTGACTATGTTTGTAGGATGGTGAAAGATGTTTTGGATTAGGTAAGGGATATTTGAGGTGGTGAATTTCTTAGAGGAGTGTGTAAGGGAGGTCTCAATTTTTTTTGGTGATATAGGGAACAACAATATTACAAAGCACCAATAGTCCCCACACCTTTCCTAGTGCACCCTTTAAGGCATGTACATAAATAGATTGAGACTCGATGGGTTCCTAAAAAAAAGAAAACATTAGTAATTGATAGAGTTTAAAAAAATATTGTGTATATAGTACTTAATTGCCTACATGTTACAATTTCCATGCACCAACAATAGAGCTGAATATGAAGCTCTAGTTCTAGGGCTATAGTTTGTAGTAAATCACAATGCCAAGTAGCTATAAATTTTTAATGACTCTGAACTAGTTATGAACTAAATCATAAATAGATATTTGTGAAACCTCACCTATATAAATAAGTATAAATACCAATCTTGGAACCTAATTGAGTCTTTTGAGGAATTTAACAATAAGCCCATCCTAAGGGAAGAGAATATGGCCCCACTTTAGGAATAAAAATGTAAAGATTAGTAGTAGAGTTCGTTCCTTGTCTTTTTGTTCCTGATAAAATAGATAATTTCTACATGTTTGAGGATGATCAACAGATCTTACAATTATTACATATTTATGGGAATTTTAAAGCCCAAATAATCAATGAAGGGGATATCTAGCCAATGAAAATTGAAGACATAAAAAAGATGGTGTGTTATAACTAAAAGAGAATCAAAACCCTTTATACATGGTTTATTTAAAATGAGATTTGAAGTAGACCCTCATGCCTAGAAAAAGAAATAAATCAAGGCCACTAAATTTGACTACATCAAATAGAATCTAGGGACCCTTCAACATCCCCAATTTGTGAATGTGGACTTGAGTTACACAGAGGATGAAATCATATATTTAAAATGTTGTTCATAGAATAAAAATGTCATTACATGGACTTCTGATGATTTAAAAATCTTTGACCCTAGGGTGATCTTTCATACCACCCCTATAAATCCAAAGGATAAGCCTTTCTGGTAGAGGTAGACACTAGTGAACTTAATCCTGAAGATTCTCATACACACTAAGGCAAAGAAGTTAGTAGATGCCAAAATTATTTTCCCAATCAAGCATTCAACTTAGGTGGCCAATCTTGTACCAGTCAAAAAAAGAATAGAGAAAATTAGATTTGTATTGATTTTATAAATTTGTATAAAGAATCATAGAAATAAAACTACCCCTTGCCTTCTTTAGATGAGGTAATTTAGATTATGAGTGGCTCTGAAATGATGTCTTTCTTGGATAGATTTTTGAGCTATAATTAGGTATTAGTTGAATCACAAGATAGGATTAAGACTGCATTCACCAAAAAGTGGGGAAGTTTTGCATATAAAAGGATGTTATTTTCCCTAATCAATGCATAATCCACCTTTCAAATGGAAATGAAATTTTCTTTTCATGGAATGGTATGAAAGTGTATCATCATCTATTTGGATGACCTTGTGATATTTTTAAAGAACAAGGATGACCACATAGATCATATAAAAAAGGTTTATGAAAAATACAAAAGGCATGTAGGCTCTATAAATATAAAAAGATTATTTCTAGGGTCACTAAAGGAATGTTATAGGGTCACATCATTACCCAAGACAAAATTTCCATCGATCTAGAATAGATCTAGGCCATTTCCAGGCTAATTCCACCCAACAACCATAAATAACTAAATTCTTTCTTTGGTAGATTAACTTTGAATGGAAATTCACTTCTAGATTTGTAGATATTGTCAAGACATTGAATTATATGCTGAATAAATATGCCAATATATAATGGATGACAAAATCTTGGAAGGATTTCTAAGATATAAAAATTATTATCACTCAAGCCCTAGTTTTGATTAGTCCAATCTTCACCAAGGATTTATATCTTTACTCCTTTGATTTTGAACATAAAATTGTTGTCATACTAACATAAAGGGTAGAAGATAGATAACATCCCATTTCCTTTATGATTACCAATATAAAGGATGTTGATTTAAAATACTCAATAATTGACAAGAAGATATATGCCTTGACTAAATTTGTTTAGAAATTTAAGAACTATATCTTAAGGAACAAGACATTCATTATTTTTCCATACCCAAATGTCAAGATCACACTCACCCAAAATGATTTGGGTGAAATAAGAGGCAAATGGATGGCCAAACTCCAATAATTTATGCTTGAGATCAGGCTAACCAATATGGTAAGAGGCAAACGTATCATCTAGTTAATGACTAAAATTGATCCATGTTATAGTATCGAGCACATTAATGAAACTTAGATATTAATTGATGAGTGGTACTCACACATCATTTGTTATTTATTCATAGGGACTTGACCCACTAAACTAAATAGGGAGCAAATATGAGCCCTCATGCTGAAATCAGCTCACTACATGATCAAGAGAGGATTCCTATACCATAATAACTACAAGGGCATATATCTAAGATATGTTTTCAAGGAAGAAGATAAATATATCCTAGATAAATTTCACTAAAATATTGGTAGTGGACACCCCTCATGAAGAACTATGGCCCACAAGATTTTGAGAATGGGATTCTATTGGCCCATAATCTTTAAGGATATGCATAACCAGACCAAGACCTACTTCAAGTCTCAAATACTTACAAACAAAGAAATTAATGATACCATGTCATTACATCCATATATTTAAAGCCATCCCTTCACCCAATAGGGACTTAATTTTATTAGGACAATAAACCTAGAATCATCAATAAAACATAAGTTTATCTTCATGTCTACTAATTATTGTATTAGGTGGATAGAGGTCATAGCAATAAATAATTCTAGATCAATTGATGCCATAAAAAATTTGGAAGAAAATGTACTAACCAAGTTTGGAACCACACTTTTTCTAGTCTGTGATAATGGTCTAACATTCTAGTCTATTGAATTGATAGAGTGGGCCTATGATAATCAAATTATAATCAAGTCCTCCTAAAATATTACCCATAGGCAAATATAGTGGTTGATTCTATAAATAAGAATATGATGAATTCCATTAATAATTATACATAATATAAACCCAAATAATGGAACCCATTATTGAAATATACATTATACACAGACAGAACTAGGCACAAGCACACCTTTCAGACTTCTTTTTTACTAGTGTATGGGTGACAACCAATCTTACCTATCATTATAAAATTAAAAATTTATAGATTCATGTAAGAGAGCATGGGGGAAGAAGGATTACAATCTAGACTATTAGATATAGTCCAGATGAAAGATTCAATAATTAAAACATTGTAAAGCTTTAACAAACATTAGGATATTCTTAAAATATGGTTTGACAAAAGATCCAAGATTAAGGCCTTCAATATTCAAAAATTAGTGTTAATATGGGATAAAACACATGTAAATAAGGGGAAACATGATAATTCAACTCCCCTATGGATTGGACCATATCAGATATCAAAACTCTTTAGCAATAATGCCTTTTGATTGAGAAATCTTTAGGGCAATGACCTCACCTTTCCAATCAATGAATGATTTTTTAGGCATTATTTCATGGTTGCTCCAACTATAAATACATCAAATCAAATTGTAAGTAAAGTTTTATAGTTAAGATTAGATTATATTTACTTCTTTCTAGATTAGATTTATTACTTTCTTTATTAACTTTACTTCTTTCTAGATTAGCTTTCATGTTTTAAACATTTTATTTTCAATAGATTAGTTATCATGCTTTATAGGATAGGTTATTAATATTAAAAAATATATCATCCAATTTAATGAACTAAAAACAAAAGGGAATATGTTATAAAGGGGATGATTTATAAGGAAACACAATTGGTTTTCATAGGAATTTATTTTGATAGTATTAGATTTTCTAGAATCAAGGTATGTATGATGATTGAACTTTGTTTTTCTTAGATTAAACATGTTTGTTTGTATTTTAGGACTTGATCTAATATAATCATGTAAGATTTTAGAAAATATTTCTATTTCCAAATATTTATTACACTAATAAAGGCTAAAACTTAGATTAAACATAATAAACTAGATTGGATATATACTGATAAGGACATATTGATAAATAATTTTTATTATATATACAGCCAACTAATGGTGGTCCCAACCCTCCTCTATCCATGACTTCAAAAAAATCATACAAATTGATAGAGGATGTGTGATTTAATTAATATCTACTAGGGCTATGGATTCTTGGATGGCATTAGAGCAAGGCTTTTAGTGGAACAAAAGGTATCTTTTCTAGGGCTATGGATTCCTAACTAGCAGTAGTGAAATACCCATGCTTCCTTTAGTTGTTTGGTTTTAAAATCAAAATTCAAAATGAAACATATAGTTTTTATTAAAGATTTTTCTAAAATTTTAAATACCAATGGAAATTAATTTCTATAGATCAAACACAAATCCAAGGAATGGGGAGATTAGTATGTTGTATGAGGAGGTATGAGTTTGTTCTAAAGTTTGGGTTCCTTGTTCTTTCTTTGTTAAAACTAAAGTTTTCTTATTATGTATTTCTAAGATTATAGGTTCTCAAAACACTCAGGAGTATTTTTTCCCTATGATTTATCATTTGTTATTCCCTAACACACACACCCCATTTTTTAAAATTTTCAAATAGGGGCCCACTATTGGTTAAACATTCTTTTGAGGCCCTCTGGGAGATAAGTCTATAATATGGATATCTAAAGGGACTTGAATACAATCCAATTTATTTGTCACTTAAAATATTACTTTGATTATCTTGGTTGACATATTCTTGTTTAACATGATTCTTAGGTTATATGTCATTATCTACAAGTTGTAGATGAAAAAAAACTTAAGCTATGCTTAAGCCATGATGCATGCTTTACCATTTACCTTCAGTTTTCTTTAAAAAAACTTATGCATGTGTTCTTACTTATGATTTTATATGAATAATTATGTTGACATGTTCACTAGTAGTGGGTTTTTCTTTTTGTGTCTAAAACAAAATATTTGACACTAAGACATTTTCCTAACATCTTTTCTCTCACACTAAATCTTTTTTTTCCACCCAAAATATTTATGCTCATCCCCAAGCCATTCTTTTTTCCACCTAACATATTTATGCTCATTAGACACAAATCAAGGTATGAAAAAACCCTATCAAGTGAAATAATATGACTTTTCCACTTTCCTCATCTCATTAACCTAGAAACCTAATGGTGATGATAGCATAAATAAATGTATAAAATATTTTGGGGAATTGGAGTGACTAGTTTTTTCCACTTATCCTCATCTCAATCAATCACCTAGTAATGATGATAGCATGAAGTAATTTATAGATAACCCTAGGTAAGTGGAGTATTAGTATTTTTCCACTTGTCCTCATCTCACTCACTTTGACCCAGAAATGATGACAACATAAAGCAATGTATAAATAACCTTGAGAAAATGGGGCAATGTGATTTTACCTCTTGGTAGCACCCTACTAACTAGGTAGCTTGATGACTTAAGCACATAATATGAGGCACAAAATTTAAATGAGATATTAGGATTTTTTTCACTTAGTACCATCCCTATAGATTGAAATAATAGAGACAAAGTACAAATGAACTATACCACTCTCATGATTGGAACAATGATAGATAGATGAGTGTTCATTGAGGACATGCATATAAGTAACAAGGACATCAAGGCTAGGTTTGGAAAGTAAGAAATTATAAACCTTTCTTGGGAAGGTGACTAAACACCTAAGATCCCATGGGAGAGGTTGCATGACACTAAAATTTGTGGATCTATGAAATCTAAATAAAATATTGAGGCCAAATCTATGCTGGACACCCACAGGAGACTAGAAAACAAACTTCCCCAGTTATTTGAGAAAGCATTTCTAGAATTGAATACCATATAAGTTTATTTTTAGACAATTCATACCCTATACCATCAGTTGTAAGTAACAAAGCATGCAACTATGGTAACAATGGTATCTTGAGGCCCTACACAAAGTTCTCAGCTTCCAAAATACATGCTAGTGCATATGCAAATTGGGATACATATGTCCCACTTATATTTATAGTATAAAGTTCAATTTTAGTTCACATGAACATAAAACTATTATGATTTTACCTATAGTATCATTTTCATCTTCAAATTTGATTTTCACTCTAGTTACTACATTGACTATGCCATAATTAGGGTTCTTTCAATAGTGTTCTTCCAATACTAACTAATTATGCTTGTATTTTTGCATGCTCCAACTAAGTTGGAATTTTAATTTTTAACTAAGGTATATTGCATGTATATATTATATTTTTAGGGAAGGAATCTATTTTTAGAAATCAAGGATTGTACATACATCTTGTTGCATGATTTAGGCATAGTGTATTATTTTGATAATTTTAATTTTAGACTTCGCTTGGGAGATGAGGCCTTACACATCCCAAGCTTACATATACTTTTATCCTCCTAGCTCTAAATCATGGATAATTTTGGTTGTTCATATCAATATAAAATTTGAAGAAGTTTTGCTTGACTTGATATTTATGTGCAAATTTGGATTCTTCTCTAATTCTATGAATTAGTTGAGGCATTTCATCATTTTGGTATCATAGTTATTTGATTGTGTATGAATTATATTATTTAAATATATTAATTTATCTTAATAAATAACTATTTGAATACCTTTTTCATGCTAATCAAAATCCTTTTTGTAGATGTGTAATAGTAAACTAGCAATCCAACAACCTTTGGTTATGCATGTTTAAATATGTTATGTTTTGGTTCCCTTTGAATCCTCACTATATTTGATTGTTTGTGTGCTATAATAACTTATATAAAGTATTGATTTTGATTATTTTTCCTATCTGAGTTCAAGTGTTGGTCTTAAAAGGCTTTATCTCTAGTTGTCTACAAGCTTCTTTTCTACCTTACCTTACCTCTCTTTTTAAGTTTCTTTTGAAGTCCTACCCACCTTAGTTAAAACCATCATTATTCTACCCATTACAAGTATATTTAGGTTCACCCACAACCAATTAAACTATGGTAGCCAATTTGTATTATTTACCACTATTTCAACAATAAGTTATAAAATTGAATACTCTAGAACTCATGATTTGGAGTGAAATCTTTCACCGATCCCAAAAAGTTAAAGGCTACCTCATAAGTTTATTGGGGTGTGTATAAAACCCACATAAACAAGTATAACATGAATTAGGAAATCATAGTTTTAATATTATAAACATTAGTAGTATTATTAAAAGTGTAATGACCCAAGGTGATTGAGAATACTACAACCATCACATGTTTCTTCCTACATATCTTATGCACTTTTGCAAGTTTCCTTGACATTTCAATAAAAAATTATCTCTCAATAGTCTTGGGAGCCTCAAAACATAACCTTAAAAATCCTTATACTTTGCATAATTTCTAAAACTAAATCAAGTAGTTTATGCATTGGGATATGATATTAACTCCTTCATTAAAGAGGCTAGCTCCCCAATATTATTTTAATATCTTCACAAATACCATGTTTATGATG
Organism: Torreya grandis; assembly: GCA_037957365.1. NCBI lineage: Eukaryota > Viridiplantae > Streptophyta > Pinopsida > Cupressales > Taxaceae > Torreya > Torreya grandis. Next base: position 132,611 of record JARHVA010002016.1, read on the forward strand.
TAGTTAACCTATATAAAGTGTTTATTACTTTATTCCATATTTAATTGTGGATATAACTCATCTACCTTAGTTGTAGGTCCTACATTGTCCAACTAACTAAGACCATAATAGATTATATGTTGGTAAAACACATTGATAATGATATTTCCCTAGTTAATATATTTATTTAAAGTACACATAATGCTAATAGACATCAACATATATGAATAAAACTCCATAGTGATATTGGTACTAACCACCCTATTTAGAAGGATGATCATGTTTAAAAATTCTTCTTTACAATTTGACCTAAAAATTTTCTTTGGGAGTTTTTATAGGCCTTTTATCTTATGCTTCAACCATCCATTGTTGATGGTTGTGAGATAATTCTTTGTGTTTTTATCCCAAAATTTTTTGTTCAATATTCATGTTCATCATCACATAAATGTCCCTTGATGGAATCCTTAGGGTCATATCCATGTAATCACCATCAATATTGTATATCAAAGTCCCACCTATTGATCATATTTATCTAGCATTTGGATTATAATGTTGGGTGCATGTAACCACTAGGTCTAAGCATTACATATAGGTGGCAAATCTAGTTGAATCTAGTAGGTTACTTAGGGTCACCATAACATAATGATATTTTAAATTTATTATATTATGGAACACCTCCAAATCCACATGTTTGATATATGAGTCACTAATATTTGGGATATCAATCTCTATAATTGACATAACCTCAAAAGTCATGTATTTGAACTTCATTTTAGATGTTTTGGTGGCACGTAAAGTTTCTTCAGTGAGGGCACAAATATTTTCACACATGTTTGATGGTATAAAATGTTTATGTGGTTGTGAATTATAAGCCAAGGTGGTCATGAAAAAACTTAATTCACCTTGAAATACCTCATTAAGAGATTATAAGAGTTAGGTGGAACTCTGGTATACCTAAAATACATTAATCTTCCCTCATAATGAAAAACACCTAAAACATAATTTAAATCATATGTAACTCATATCTGTGTGAAGTAATTATATAAATGAATATTCATACTATTTTAATGTATTTTCACTTTTATATATGAAAATGGTGCAAGAATGGAGTTTTGCTATCATGTAAGTACAACAATAGTGAATCATTATGATTTTGGCATAATTTTTTTAACAAATGGGTACAATTTATGAGAATTTATAGGTCATATTGGATTTTTTGGCATACTTAGGACAATGACACCCATAACTTTTTCACATTATTCCACTAAAATTAGGTTAGATGGACCCTATAAGTGCAGTATATGTGACACCAAATATCTACTTAGTTTGGCAGTGGTTTCATGCTCATTATGACCATAGGTCAAGATGATTATACTACATGGTGTGATGGGATATAATTAATGCCTACACACTTTAGAGTTTCTTTTAAATCTAACATGCTTATGAGGTTGGGATTGCCTTACCTTCTAGTCATGTAGGTTTTGAAAATCACATTTTTAAATTCAATAAAAATATTAAATTCAAGAGACAAATATCTTTTGGAACTTATAACTAAACTCTTCATTTTGATAGAAAATTCGAGAAAATTTGAACATGTTTTTTTGGGGAAAACACCTAGCTCTAACTAGGGACATGGAACTGTAAGAGTACATAGGGTGAAATTAAAAATCTCGTGGTTTCAAGACTAATGCATTATTCATTAGGATATAAAGTGAGATTACAACAACCTGATCGAGAAAGAAAAAAATAAACATGATAGGAAAATAAAGACATCATTAGGATAAAAGACACACAAATAAAAATAGAAACACACCAATAAGAAAGGAAATACATGATAGGAAACAAAACACATCAAAATCTTTAATTAATTAAGTGTTTGGTAGGGTAATACCTACCTTCAATTTTTATAATGTTTCATATATTTCCCACTATAAGGAAACAGAAGGTGAGTTCCATAACAATAGGACAAACAATGTGTGTTCTCTCCACATAAATATAAAATTTTGAAAGGTCCCATCTATAAAGAGCCAAAATTTTCATGGGTCCCTCTCAACTTTCTTGTTTTATTCCACAAGAGGACAAAATATCCAATTTGAAAATATAATTATCTTGCCTTATGATTAAACATTTATTTCCCATTCTCTTGGTGAGTTGTAATATAATTAAATATCATCACTCATTATTCCTCCAACCTTGTCAGGTACAAGATTCCATTTTCCAATGAATCCTTAAATTGATCACCCCCATAACCTAAGTTATTTAAAGATTTGTTATCTCTAAATAAATGAGAATAAAGGAATCTAATCCTATAATATATGGAAATAATAAACTCTAATTTATCTTTCAAGAGTTATATGATCTACCCAAATAGCATCATAAATGTTTATGCATCATTCATTTGATTTTTGTCCACTAATTTGTGAACAATGGTCATGATATTATCATTTATTGATTATTCCTAACTATTACCATGAGGTTAATAATCATAAGAGTGAGCCAAGGAGATACCATATCCATTTCAAAAACCAATAAGTTTAGATAAAGAAAGGTTGGAATATTTATTTTTCACTATATTTTGATAAGACGTGAATTTAATAAAAATATTTTATTTGATAAACTTAAAGACAAATTTAGAATTTTTGGACCTCATAGGGATGTCTTCCACCCATTTAATTAAATAATATATAAATATTAACACATGATTATGTTATTCACTTTAATAATAATTCAAGGTAATAGTTAATTCTAGTTCCCACTACTAAAAAGGTTTTTCAATCACTAAAAGTTGTAGAGTCAATGGTGTTATCTTTAATTTCCCTGAAAAATAATAATAGGATTTACACTTTTAAACCCACTCTTGTGCATCTCTAAATAATCTCAACTAGTGGTAGTAAACCAAAAAACAAGTATATGTAATAACATGAGTAGATAAATGAATGTTGTAATCCTGATCATGAAAGGATTTTAAAAACATATTTTTTTTGTTCCTTATTTATGCATATCAAAAAACTTCCATTGATGGCTCTTTGGAATATGGTTTATCCCAAATTATATAACTTATCACTCTAATCTTAACTTACCTTTTATTTTTGGCACTAAGGTGAGGTATAGATTATACATATGATAATAATTAAGCAATGTATAAATATCATTCATCAACTGAATCAATGAATACCAAAAGTGGAAGCTCTTTTGTTTCATTTCATTGAGATTCCTTTGTTTGGTTTCTCTTTGAGAATCAAATCCTTATTTTATCAATTATAAAATAAATTTTCCTCTTAATAATTTGGTGGGTTCTATGTCCAAATCATACTATTTCACCTTAGTGATCTACCCTCATTTATTGTAACCAATTTATTTCCATGTCAAAATAAACTTAATAATTGAAATGAGAACCATCACAACTATGTGAGAATTAAAGATGTAAAATATGAAATGTTTTATAGTCTTAACCGCAACATAGTCAAGTTTTTTCATGAGAGAGTATTTGAGTTCACAATCATTTAATTTGTAACTCATTAAGGTAATTAGAGATTCAATACCATCTTAATTTTAATCACTAAGATGGATAACAATGTATATTATAAAAGAGTGGGGATTTTTTTGACCTAGAGCAGATTAAAGGAATCTGGAGAGATGTCTTATGTTGCATCTGTGAGTATTTCATACTTGATGGAAGAAGCAAAAGAGTCCATAAATTTCATTTTGTCTTTCTTAATCATTTTAGTTAAAAAGTTAGAATCTCCTTTCCTTTCTATTTGCACTTCTCACTGCTCCAAAGTTTGTTCGCTCATAGAAAAAAGGAGTCTCGTCTTATATTGCATGAGGGATTAATCCTAATAATTGAAGGTTTCTGAAAAAACAAGGCCATTGTCCTGAATTCTTATTCGGATAAAAATAAGGACTCATAGAGTAAGAAGAATGAAATAGTAAAGGGGAAATAAAAAGCTAAACCCAAATCCTCCAGCTTCAAAAAATAGGTTGTTGATGAGGAAACAGAGTGGGAAAGCACTGAAAGTTCTAAGGAGGAGAGTATGGAGGAAGAGGAAGGAATAGAAAGTGGGGAATCCAGCTCCAGCAAGGAAGAAGAAGATAAAGGTAAGAATGAGAAAGAAGGGCTCACTATGGATGAAAAACTGAGAATAATAACTATGATCTTGAGGAAAATTAGCAAGTGGTAGGGGAAACTGAAAAAGATATGGATGTTCTATTTGAGGATCCTGCATCGAAAATAGAGAAGGAACATCTAGTTCAGGATGCCTATCATGCAATGGAAGCTAGAGATCAAGTAAAGGATGATCTAATCCATAATGAAAGCCCTGTTGAAACTAAGGAATAGAAACAAATGGAAAGGGAGGATTATACGAAAAAGGATGAAGACAATCCAAAAGAGAACACAGAAGATTTAAGTGATATAGGGCAGAATGACAGGAGGCACCCCTTTATGAGCTCGGCCAAATGCAATGCAGATGCTATCCTTCAAGTTAACTCATGGATGTATAAGGAGATAATGGGACTCAAAAAGAAAATGGAAATATTGGAAAGTAATTAGGAAGCAGATCGAAATAAAATCAATAATCTAGAGAAGTGGATGAGGGATATTCCTATCAAACTTAAAGACTATGAGAATAGTCTTAGGGAGCTCATTAAGGAAAGTAGAATGAAGATGGAGGAGGTAACCTCTAGCATATGTGCAACTACTGTAAACATTGGAAAATGAGCAAATGAGGAAATTAAATCCTTGGAGGGGCCTAGCAAGAGAACCAGATAGAGCTCAAGGAAGAAAGCAATGCAAGAGGTTGCTACGTTGGCAGCTATATCTATATAGGACACTACTATGATTGGAAAGGAAGTGGTGAAGATGATTTTGGAGTTATAATAATAGGTTCTTTCAGTTCTTACTATCCTAGTCCTTTTAGTTGGATGTAATAACTGGTTCCATTTTCTAGTTTTTGTTTTCTTATCACACTGGAGTTTCCAGGTCTTTGTAAAACCTGGGGTCTGTCTTTTGTTGTTCTTGAATTGTGGTTTTAGGTCCCTGTAAAAATTGTTTTTGATACCACTTAGAATTAGGTAAAATGTTTCACATGTGGACATTATTGTTATATCTTTCTTCCTTTGTTTCAGGGTTTCGGGGTCCCTTCAAAATCTATTTTTACCTTAATCTAAAACAATGTATATTATAAAGAATAATAACATGCAATGAATATTTATAAAAATCTACGTACACTAATACTAGGGAATCAAATTAACTTATTTTATTTCCTCAATAGCCTTATTTCCCTCTTAAATTCATTTAAATTCATAATTTCCTTGCATCATTTAATCAAAATGCTTGGTTAACTCAATGAAATCAGGCATGAACCTTCTTAGAAAATTGAATGTGTATCAAGTTTACTATTAATTAGAGATAATTTTTCAATTTCCATTACCCTTTTAGGGTCAATATTTCTACCTTCCTTGGACATTATACATCCTATGAGTTTTCCTTTTATTAATACAAATATATATTTATTTGGGTTCAACAAGATATCATAATCTCTACATTTCTCGAAGACTATTTTCAAATGCCCATATTTATCTTATCTCTTTCTTAAGAATACAATGAGATCATCAAAATACATCATTATAATTTTATCCTTTATTTTAGTAAAATCTAAATCCATTATTTTTTGAAAAGTAGATCTAGCATTTGATAAGTTTGAAGGGAATAATTTTATAAGAAAACTTACCCCATGGAGTGATTAATTGAGTCTTATGTTGGTATTCAATTTCCAATTACATTTGATTATACCTAGAGAAAAAATCTAAAATTGGCATCATTTCAAATCCTAGTAACTCTTCAAGAATCTATTCCATTATCAATAATGGATAATTGTCTTTAAGTGAAGCTTGATTTAGATTGTGAAAATCAACACAAATTTAGACTTCTCCTTTATTATTTCTTACCATAATGATATGTTCCACCCATGTGGAGTGATGAATTGGAGATACAATCATAAAATTCAACATTTTATTAATTTATTCATAGATGGTACTTTAAATCTTTGGGTTATAATTCTTTAGATCATGTCTTAAAATTTGGATACCTTATTTCAGAGGTATATTATGTTGCATGTCTTTTGGTCACAAAATTTTTAGATCAGCATATAAAATTTTTTAAATATCCCTATACAAATTTAATATATCTATGAACATAATGAATTCATAAGAAAAGCATTTACCAATATTCACATACTATGGTTCCTCTTCAATTCCTATGTTCATTTTCTCATAGTAAGGATATCCCTTGGGTTCTTATAGTTTATTATTTATGTATTGATCATGATTATCAAAAAACTCTTCAAATGATGCAAACCTATTTAGATTTTTGTTTCTTTTAATTTTAATCACCCTAATATCATATTATTTTTTCTCAACACTTATCAACTCCCAAGTTTCCTTTTTATCCCCACCATTAATTTGTTGAGAAGAATAGTCTATTTATATTATTGAACACCCTTCAAAATGCATTTTTTGAAATTATCTCTATGTTACATGAATACTCAAATTTTCACATAATTATTTAACACCTACCATTATTTTTGGTTATGTTTTACACTTGTGAGGTATAGTATTTTAATAATATACTTATCCTTATCTATCACAAGTGGGGAATTAGTAAGGATGGAGATACATGTAGAGAAGTTGATTTAATATTTTACTCCCTTATCACAAATATAATATTTAAGGATTTAAAAGCTTAAATGAAATCTAATAAAATGTTTCTATAGTGATTTAACCTATCATTATTGAATTGGTATTGGTTTCATACCTATTTCACTATATGTTCCACATTTCCCTACCCATAAGATTTTTAATTACCATTTTTTCTACCACTTTAAGCTTTTGAGAAAAAAAGATTAATATTCAAATATATTGTTGGTGAACTCAAATTGTATATTTTATGATAAATGGAATAACTAATCTGATAAGAAATCAAATTACTCTAACACTTAACTTGTAGAAGAACAAATTTAATCAGTTTCAAAGGTCTAAAAATCATTTATATCTTCGTAAATAAGTTTAGGAAATTTTAAATATTTTTATATAATTATCATGTAAATTTCATGACATTTATAATAATAGAAAAATATCTTCCTTATGATCTTCTAATTTTTAACTAAATGCTTAGATTTTAGTTTAGGAAGATGCTTTTAATTAACTCCCTTTACCAAAATTGTAGAATGAGTCCAATCCATCTAAAGTTTTCCAATACGATCTTTAAAAAGGGTTTTCTCAATATAATCTTGTAACTTGGAGGGATATATATTAAAAAAATAGTCATCTTGACCCTTTTCTATAGAAATGGTGCTATAGAAACTTATGCCTCTTTGAATTTACTAATAAGGGGAACCTACTTTGCTTCCATGGAATAATAATAACAAAACATATTAGTGCCTATCAAGTTTAATGGATGTGCCACCTTAGATGGTGTTATTTTATTCACTTGGATTTTCACCCCTTGCGGAGATGCCTATATTTCCTCATCCAAGTGGCACAATGGAAATATATCTTTTGTTGTGGGTAATAATTTGGTGATATGAATCTATAGAAGGGCTAATTCCCTGATGCACTCTTTGAAACACTCTCCTATTTATTAACTTGGTATGAAAAGGGTTAAGAAGAAAAAATAATAAAACTAAAATGTGATGTAAAAATATTTAATTACCTCCTAATGACTTAAATAATAATACTTAGAGCAAAACAAATCCTTCTTCACACAAAACTCACAACACAAGATAGATCATTACATCAATATTTCATAAGCTAGGTTCAAAATGTATTTTGATACTTAGGAGGGTAATGAATGATTCCTTTGGAGAATAAATTCATGAACCACTTCTAATACACTTTACACTTGAAATATAAAACTAAAAAAGACCTATAATAATTACTCTTTTGCACACTTGGTGAACAATCAAGGATAACATGCTAGAAAAGATCATCTTCTACTAGACAAGACCAACAAGATTGCAAAAACACTCAATTTTATAGCATGTAAGTAAAAAATTTCAATTTTTTATTGCTTAAATATAAATTCAATTACAAAATTTTCTAGGGTTTTACCATCAACCAATGGAGTTTGCCAAAAAGAGAAAAAAGAGTCAATATTTACAGCTTTTAGGAGAAGAACAAGACAAGGGTAGTCTAAAGGTCACATGGACACTTGTTAATATGAGAAAAGAGGTTAAATTTTCATGAGAAATAGATGTGAAATGAACCATGTCTAATGATTGGCATAAAACTCCTTATCTTGGCTCAGAAAATTACCTTCATGATTTGGACATATTTGAACATAAAAAAACTAACTAGGGATAGGTCTAATGATTGAGATTAGAGGGAAGGATTTCATACATACCTCTCCAAGAATTAGTTTTAGTCCTACTCATCTGGAAACTCCTAGAAAGAAGTTATCACTACCTATAGTCTAAAAAACTCTTCTTTTCTATCACCCCTCACACTTGGCATCAAAATTAATATTATTTTTCCATGAAAATATATGGGATGGAGTAGATGACACTTGAAAAGACCCTTCATGTCCTTAGAATACTTAGGTGAACCTTAAAATGGCATCCACTTCTCACCCTTATGTTCACTATGTCAGTTTTGACTGGCTAAGGTGAGAGTTATATTTTGAAAACTTAGGAGTTGTTTACTTGGAATAAAATGACCATATGGAGTTATTACAATTACATATCTTCCTCCCAAACTTTATTTCATCTTCATAACACTTATAACACTTATGAAACACATAAAATGGTCAGAAATCCATATTTTACCCCCTATTTTTATAGTTTTGTATATCTCAAAATTATGGGAGGGATCCTGAGTGAGTCTTATATAAGGTAAAATATCTTTCATGATCAAACTATGTCATCTAGATAGCTATCCAAGCTTGTTTTCTCTATCGGGTCTTGACTGAGGGTTTAGTAAGTTTTTAGTCTTAAAATTTATTCATAAATATCTAACATTGGAACTTCCAAAAAATGCAAAAAACATGGTATTAAGGTACCCTACTAACCCCTCTAAACTCCCTTTTTTTTCCATGTAAACTCTTAGAGGAGATATGAAAACTGGAAGTCATCCTATCAAGCTTGTTTATACCTTTCTTGCATGCTTAAACTCTCTTTTAGATAAAATTAGATTTCCTATAGGTTTTGTTTCATAATACAAGTTAAAAAATGTAAAATTTCATCTCTCTAACATTTCCCAATCAACTAGATAGCTCACCAAGAGTTGGAGATGAAGATGAGCCCCCAATTGGCTCTAGGTCCCTTAAAGGCCTAAAGGGTTCAGCATGTACCTTAAAAGTTTGAGATACTTGAAATAATATCTCATGGTTGTTCTGGTATATCATGATTATTAATTATTTATTAAATCTTTTAAAACCATCACATAACCTCCTAATCACTCTTCATCATCCTTTTCTCTCATTCACCAACTAGGCCTAGTGAAAGTTTGTCTAGTTGGACTATGTGTAGTGGTATTTTGGTCATTTTGAGAGGTCTAAGACTGAAATAGTGTTCCCTATCACCTATTTGTCTTTCATACAGCTTAAAACATGCTTATATATGTTTCCAAAACCTTCTATCAAGTTATTTATCCCTTTTTGGCCTCATTAGCTTGTTTTACCAAAACTTGATTTTCATTGACTGACTGACCTCTGAGATAAAATAGTGAGGTATATCCCTCTTACCAAAGGAAAATTGAATATTTTTTGAGCTTCATATGTTCCCAATTATAATTTTTACCAAATTTTTTATCTGAATTACTTGATTTAGGTGCTTAATAAACTCGAAATGCCAAAAAAGGCACTCTAAAAAGCCTATTTTCCTACATTCATTGCCTCCTCCTAAGAATGGTCTCTCAATGCTAACTCCAATTTTTTTACCTTTATTAAAAATTTTACCCATATCCAATTAATTATATTTAGGCTTTTTATTCACTCCAAAACATTTATCTTCTTTTAATTCTTTGTTCTTACCCATTGAGCAACATAGGTTTCTTGGAGTAACTGTATGGATTGATGACTTTTGGGCAATAAGAAGAGTGGGTAATAATATTTGAATGGGTCATAGGTCTTATGTGATAAATTTAATGATAAATAATGACCATTTTAAAATGTACTATCAAACCCTTTCATAAGCATATTCATCTCTTACCTCACCTTCACTAAGACTGTACCCTATTATAGGTGCATACAGGGTTTCAAATACTCTGTTAGACTTCTTTTACATTATGTAAGGATCATGAAGGTTATCATAGTTATCCTATAGTTTTTAACCTAATTTTAGCATCATTAAAATTTACCATTTTCTATTCATATTCACTTTTTCTTTAAATTGATTCCTCTATCACCTATTGACTAAGACAACCTAACTTTGATTCATGCCTATAGGTTACTTTTGCTTCATGAGACCCAATCATGATGTGAAAAGACTTAATTTTAACCCTAATAAGGTCACACAAAATTTAACCTCCACTCTAATTTTAAATTCTTAAAACACCACTAAGCACCTTGACTAAGTCACTAACTACCTATTGACTATGAACTCTACCTTTCGACTATTATAGGGACACATGAGATTCAAATGAGCTTGGTTATGATGTTTGGAGACCCCCTTTTAAGTTTGATAATAAAATAGTATATATTTTTGCCTTGGATCCATTTTTGGTGAGATAATACATCATCAAACCCTTTTCTTTAGTCACTAACTAACTTCTAGCTCTAGGTGCCTACTTTCTCCATAAGACACCTGTAAGTGTCTATGAGGACTAAAAAACCACATTCCAATATCATGCTGATGATATTCATGCCTATTTTCACATTTTAAAAATGGTTGGATCATTATAACTATAATAATATGCTTTTATTTATTATTTTGTATTACAATTGTCACCCAAACTTTAAAACCTATAAATAAGACACCATGCTTTTAGTGTTTTTGAGGGCCACTTTGAGGCTTTCAACTCCAACCTTGAACTAACCTTCTAGAATCCATTATATGTAGAGGTATTGTATGTACTATAATTAAAAACGTTCATCTCTTTATATTATTTTATACCCTTATCAAGCATGACATAGGAGGTCCACAAGAACCCTTTGGACCTCCATTTTGACATTTGAGGGAAAGCTCCCCTAAACTCAGTCTCTTGTCTCTTCAACATGGTTGCACACTTATATTTTCCCTTTGGAACTTTATATGGGTATTTAATGGACTGATTATCATACCAATACCTTAAGGAGGTGTCAAGTTGTTTCCACCTCTCCATACAAATATCTTCATCCCATGCTCAGCCACTTGTAGGTGGATATTTTGGTGCATAAATCGTGAGTTGAATATGTGGAGTATTAAAAATATCCATGAATATGAACTTTGTATGATATCATAAAACATGAAAATACACTTTTATTAATATTAAGATATTGGAACCATATCAAGATTTACACCTCTCAACATGATGTCAGTAATGGCTCATGTAGGTGATTATTGGTTATTATATAGGCAGGGTATGGAATGGAGATAAAAAATGTTTATTAATGACATAAAAATAACTCAAACTATTTTAAACCTTAAAAATACATTATTACCACCAATTTAACCTTTAGAAAAGTTCCAAAACATCTTCCAATGTAAAATTCACTTGCAAACACCTGAAACAAAGTAGACAGGATATTTCATGACTATTTTGGCATAGTGAATGAGCTTATGAACACACTTGCACATTTTATAAGCATATAAATGAAATATTTTAAACTATTTATGGATTTTACATCTGATACACCATGATTAAAACTCCAATATCAAGATGGGCAAGCTCATACATGTGACTATAAGTGAAAATGAGTAAAGGTTGACTGTGAGGAGAAGTAAGGCTGTAAGATACCCAAGACATGATATAGTGAAATAAAAAAATGGAAGGGGTGAATATATAGATTTAAAACATATTTAAAATCATTTAAAAACTACATGAGACCCCTACAAGAAAACAACACTCTACAAATAAGAACTTTGACTAAAACTGAATATGCTGGCACCTTCCTGCAGCATGGACTAACTTGCTCATCAAAACATTATGAAACCTGAAAATAAGAAATAATACCATATTATAAGGTATCCAACATCCTATAGAGTCAACATCACCAAATTTTTATACATATTTGACCAAAATGGTGCAAAACCTATAGGGTACATGAAATAACTAGCAAATAAGTATACTCAACTTCAAAAGGATGATTCATAAAGAAAAGTAGATCAATCCATGTACTATTGATATGAAAATTAATGTATATAAGTTTTATATAAACTCCCATAATAATTTATCTTAAAACCTCCTCAGATGTTTGTACAAATCAAAAACATAAAGGTCACTTTTGTATGTCTAGAAATACAAAAAAGAAGAAAAATGGTTTTGGATTTAAAATTGCACTTATAGTATAAACCAAAAATTGAGATGAGTTTTAAGAAGGTTAAGAGGCCTTCCATGATCTTCTCCCAAATGTCACACTTCCCCATGAGTCATACAAGTGCCATTTGCTCCCTTTTTTAGTTGGTTTCTTGGGTTTTAGTTAGGCAACCTATAATATTATAATGTAACTAACATTATTGATAGTTAAACTAATCTATTAGATTTTTTAAAGTAAAAAAGGATGCCTAGACACCTTAGGAATTATGCCACTAGAATTTATGACTCTTAAAATCACACTAAATGACCCAAAATGATAAATAAACAAATGAAACCATGACTAAGGCTAGAAATACACTATATAACATCAATTGAACCATAGTATATCCTATGAAAAATATTTAGACCCCTAGAACATCTGAAAAATTAAAAAAATTACCTATAGGGATCTAGTTTTGACCTAAAAGTCAATCTTGGTCAATAGTTATGTTGTTTGAAGACCTAAAATCAATGATATAATTATTCAATCACAATACTCATATGAAAAGAAAAACATAGATTAGATCCAACTTTTATCCATTCTATGTAAAGTAGGCCATATGATTCTAGGGATTACAAATTGTTGTATTGATCAAAACTTCTTGAGGGGATGTTTTAGAGGCATTTGGTCCATCTCTTTGAGTGAATATAATAAACCTATTAATTTGATCTAGATTTAACTTGAGGTATTTATCTTGAGTGATTTATAATTTTTTATTCATAATATCAATATTATCAAAGCAATAAGGATAAAAAGAATTGATTTTTTTAGAAATTGAAACCATATGTAGAGATCTCATATTCCATGTCTATTCAATCAACTTATCTTTGGAAAATTTGAGCAAGGGCATGTCCTTTTTGAGGATAAATTTTGGAGGTATTCTTGGAAATTATTACTCTTTTCTTTCCCATTATATTTATCTATTTTTTACCTTTCTCGGTTTCCTTTAATTATTCATTATGATCTCTTGTGAACACATCATAAGAATTATTTTTCATATACTCTATTATTTCATCATGCTCATAATTATCTCACTTATATTATAAGTAACTTATAGTGGAGTTACAATCAGGTTCTTTTATTCCAGTATTAAAGGTTATTGAAACATATTCCTTTGGTGGTTTTGTCATAGTGCATAATTTAATAAATATTATATTATCTATATAGTTGGAACCAACATTATTTTTATTAGCATTCAAACTAAATTAAAATTGAACCCATGTAGTATTTGCTTCAGTAGTGAGATTTGGAGTTGGAGCTAGAAGGTGAGGATGAACATTTTTGTATGAAGAAAAATGTCTCTAAGATATATCCTAATAAGGTGCATCTGAAGTGAATGGGGAATTTATCAATTGATCATTTTATAATTTCTGAGATAGCAAATCTATGATAGTATGTCATTTACTTTTGAATTTATCTATTTTAATCTTCTCAAAAATTATCATGTCATATTATATTATATATCTTGAATATGAGTTTGTTCCAAGTTCTGCAGTTGATTATTTCATAGGAAGAAGCTAAATCCAATCATTTGTGCATTCATAAAGAAACACTTCTAATTTTATAAGGTAAGAAAATAATTCCAAGGGACCATATGTACTAGCTTGTTTAATTTAGCTATGAATTTTATCATTAGATCATGACATTATTTTTTTATTTTCATAATTTAAGCCAAGAGTGTATGCTCATCTTTAGATAGTTTTAACCTTACTTAAAATTTATTTCTCATCACATTCTAGTTTACATTACAATTAGGTTACAGATGATGAATCCATTCTATTGCTCCATCACTAAGTATTTCCAAAAAATAACACGAATGACACCATCTTCATGATCTACACCTAGAATATTACAAACTGATAAAAATTCCTTTTTTGTGATTTTATAGATGTTTTCCATAACTGGTAAACTTGGGAAAAAATTTCTTTGACCCCCAAGGTAACTCATGAAATTAGTCACTTAGATCTAATGGTGCAATTCATGGACCCCATGGTATTAACATGTCTGCCATGATTTATAAATTTATGGCCCTTGGATCTACATTATTAGGTATAAATAGTGTTCATCTTAGTATCAAACTAGCTCTATTTATCTTTTTTGGAGATATTTTAAAACTAAATTTCCTCAAAATTTAAATAACATGTAAGAAATACCTCTATTATTACTATCTCTAGTGGATATTTTTTAATCCAAGATGTTAGTTGGAAGGATAATAACTATAAAAAAATACTTCTATTTAGTAATTAGATGATGGGTGTGAAAACAAACCTCACCTTATGGCCTCATGTGATTGTTTGAGAGATGGTTTTGGTGGGTAACACAAAAATACCTTAAGGGAACCAAAAATTGTTGGAAAAATATTTAGAAATAGGAAAAATATGTCTCCTTCATAATAATGAAGGGGAAAAATACATCATATATTATAAGTTGAGGTTCCCTTTAAATAAAATAAATAAATAGAAATAGAAATATTTAAAAAATTTACAAGTAGAATATAATACTAGGTTTTATTCATTTATACCTTTAAAATAAGTGTGAAAGAGAAACAAGATGAAGGGTCACATATGAACAAGTAAACACATATCTTTTCCCATGCACAATAATAAATAGTTTAAAATGAGTTTTATAGTTTGACATTAAACCAATTATTTTGTAACAATTGATTTATACACATTAAACATAAGAATAATGCACATCTAAAAGGAGAAACCAAAATACATAAAGTTTTAATATTTTCTTTGTATTGTCATTGGAGAATGAACACAAAGTTTCTCTTTCCTTACTTTCACAAAAAATATAATAAGCATCAAAAAACCATTCTACATTGATAATTTATCCTAATTATATATTTAGGAGGGAATAGGATAACCCTTCACATTCTATTTTTTGTCCTATTCTAATAATATATTTATATTTAACAATTTTCAAAAAAAACCTAGAATTTTAGAATATGAAAAAATGGGAAGAAAATAGGTCATAATAGAAGATATTTCCTAAGGATATTTTCCTTAAGGAGGATATGTACTTGAAGAAGTTGGGTTTTAAGCAAATGTCTAACTTGTAAGTTTTCCTTCATCCTAAGACACTTTGAATCTTTTGAATCTTTTCATTATTGTTAGCATGGTTATAAGGAATATGACTTTATCAACAATTATATAAAAAGAGATAAATCATGTAGAAATAAAAGAAAAATGAAAAGGCATTAAAAATCCAAAGAGATAAGTGAGGAACTGAAGAGACAAGTGGGAAGTTTAAAATCCTATATAGGTAAGTGTAAGAAGAAAAATTTAAGCCATTATTCTAATAAGATTTCCTTGTATAGATTCACTTGATTCATAGTTTGTTATTATTGTTTATTACTCTTGTCATTTAATATTTTATAGCTTTTATTTTGTTATTATTCTTCCTATTAAACTACAGTCAATAATGGTGAGGTTATTTTTATTCAATCCATGGTCTCTAACATTGTAGGTTCATCCAAGCATTAGGTATTATAGAGGATATGCTTTATCCATAGATATGGTTGTGTTTATACCAACTTAGGGCTCAAAATAAGGTGAGTCTACTATGTACTTTAAAGAACAAAATTTTATGACATCTTCAAAGCTCAGCTAGATTAGTGTCATACTCAACTAAATGAGTCTTAGGCTTAGTACATAGGCCACAACATCCATGTAAAATAAAAGTGATTGGATGCAAGGAAATGGTTTGAGTAGTTAAGCATAGTGGAAGGATTTAATTCATAAAATAACGAGGATTTATCATATCTAGAACATAAGGGATCTATAATATATGTACATGAAATCTTAAAAGTGTGGTCTAAATATCCTCAAAAACTACATAATTCTCATTCATTAGAAAAGGTAGATACTTTTATTGAAACAATATACATATAGAAACCTACTACACATTATTTTGGATATAATTTTAGTCCTGTTAACACTTTGTCTAAAAGATTTTTAGTCAGATTAGATGATGATATTAAATATGGTATTTATATCAAGGTAAAACTACCTTCCATCACTATAAGATACTATTTTAAATGTCTTCATTACATGTATTATTCTAGATGAGGTTGATGTTCACTAGATATAGGGAATTTTAATAATTTTTAGATTCTTTTATAAAGGAATTTATAGTGCAACCAAAAGAAGAACAAAATGAAATGGTAATGATTTAAGTATTGTAAATACTGAGGAGGATCCATTGATTTGTTTCCATAAAGAAGGCAATTATGCCACAATATACATAACACAAACCATTAATATAATATGAATGAAACTTAGAGGTGCACTAATATGAATATCAATATGAATATGATTTTATGAAGAGGCATGACACATAAAAAGTGAAGAATCAAGGATGAATGTACAATATTGCATGAGGAATCTAAGAGATGGTGGTGTCAGCCCTTACACCTATAAATAACCTTGTGTAATTTTAATATGGTTATAGTTACAATGTGGATAGCCTATCATGATTCACCTAGTATGGGTCAGAAAGATCTAATACATAGTAAGGCATTAGTGAGCAATAATGAATATTCAAGTAGTAGTGTTACAAAATAAATAATTGATAAGTTGATACCTTCATCAATTTTCAAACTTTTTCCAATACAACTTCGTATAGCTATAGTAAGTTCTTCATAAACAAGCCTATATCTTCATATTTTTCTCTCTCATCTCTCTAACCACCACCACCTAGAGGTACTTGGGAGAGTTAAATACAATATAAAATCACTTAAACAATAATTACAAACCATCCTAAGTACTTTTTAATCATATCTTCAACATCGGGTCACTATTAGGGTTCTAAGAGGGTTTAATCACACTTCCACTATTAATGATTATTCATAAATCATAACCCTTCAATCCAAACACTAATTCATATAATTTTGATCTAGGAACCTTCCCCATAAACCATGAATATATCATTTTCCTATGAAAATATTTTATGAGCTAATAAGCACAAGAAAATCCTTCTCAGGTTGAGAACCCTTCATTATGAGCATTCAAGAGATCTCAAAATAAATTTTCATGCTTTGTACTTCAAACTATGACCAAAACTATATGAAAAAACTTGAAACAACATAATTCACCTATTAAAATTATTACATGATCTTAAACATCTTGAAATCTTATCATGACCCCTCATTAGGTCACACTCTCTCTTTGCTCTCTAGACATTGACCTGCAAACCATATTAGGCCTTAAAACTAACCTTCATGCCTCTTTCCATATACTCTCTACCTTAATCACATACTAAGTCAACATATCTCATTATTAAATAGTGTCCACCCTTCATATTAATTGAAAATATATCATGATGCCTCATTAGTCCAAGTAAGGTCTAGGAGTGGTCTAGGTACAAAGTTATTCTTGAAGGTATTACCCCTATAGGCTTACCCTAAGACTCTCATGAGTGATCTAGTGCCTCACATACATGTTTAAAAAACATCATAAAACCTCTCATTATTGTGTGCATTTATATTACCAAGTGACCATTGTCATGTCCTCTCACAAGGACTTTACATGCCATGACTAGTGCCATGTATAGGATTCTTAAGCACCTAAAACTTGACAACTGACCTTAAAACACTTATAAAAATATCTATACTTTAATTAAATGATCACATAGTGATATAAAATGATAACACTCTTTATACAACACTCCCACACCACTACAATAATCTCTTTTTGATCAACAATCTCTCACATCCTCATGTAAACCTAGAGCCTCATATCCATGCTTCAATGCTCACTTAACCATCATACCTCTTTGTGACAACATTGAAAAATTCAATATGAACTGAACCTTGACATCAACCAATAGAAAATACATTAAGTTGACTTCAAATTCTCTCTTTCCTTCAAATTATCTAATGTCACATGCATTCCTTGTCACATCAATGACATCAACATTGACATCAATGCCAACACTTCTCAACAAATTCCCCCTTTTTCGCTTATGGAAAAACATTCTTCAATATGATCACTCTCATCTCCCCCATTATAATCTATCTCCCTTCTTGAAATTTCTCCCGTTTAACATTAATGACAAAGTGTCATACACACTAAATAGCTCCCCTTAAAACCAAGCATCCATCACGATTATGCTAACTAAAAAGTGTCTCCATGAATCCTAATAGAGTCATCCCTTTCCATATGGCACTAAAATATCACAAACTTAATAAAATCCTAGATCTCCATGCTCTCACAAGATTGAATCTCCTTTAGGATTCTTTTAGGCCTAATTAGTTTATTTTGCTTGACCTCTTCATCATTTGTGTGGTAAACAATCTAAGTTAATAATTATAATTCCTAAATTGATTTCATATTTGTAGTATGCTCTACCATAGAAAAAAATCCACTTTTGATTGTATAGTGATCATGACTCACCTTTACTATCTTCAATTTCCATACATTCATTTTCCTTCTTTCTTGCACTCCAGGGGCTTCAAACATCTTTTTTTGAATTGATGACCTTTTAACTCTATTAGGACATAATCTTGTAATGTGTCCCACATTATGACAAATTTAGCAAACATCATTCATACCTCTTGACTGATGATTCCTTTTATAATCCCATTCATATTCATTATTAGAGGGTCTTCTACTCTCTCTTGCTCTATGACCAAAGTAATTACATGAAAAATAGTAACCATTACATTAATTAACATACCTCATAGCATTAGGATGTCTAATTGTTCTTTCTAGGATGGCCTTCTTATCTTAATTAGCATTCTCCTTGAATTGAGTTGCCTCTTTGTGGTCTTATTTGAAACAAAGACATATCTTATCACTTTTAGACTTCTAGCTACTCAAGATGTTGTCTAGAGCATCAATACTCTTTTTAAACTTCATAAAGGTCTTCAAATTACTATATTTTTGATCCAACTCAAATTTTAAGGATTCCACCTAAGTTCTATACCTGGTGAAATTGTCCTCTTTATCTTTTAATCTAGAAATGACTATCTCCACCAATGCTTCAATATGATTGATGATATCATCATACCTCTTAGATGTGTTACTCAGTCTCTCCTCAAACAAACTAATATGCTCTTCATATTACTTAACTAATGAATTCAATTTATGATTCTTCCTTCTTTGGAACTTCAATTCCTCTAAAGCACTCACTAATTCTACCTCAAGGTTCACTTTATCCTCTTCTTCATCTGATTATTCATCATTCATAAGGGATTTACACTTTGAATATTCCTCATGGTCTATTTCTATAGCCATAAATAAGGTTTCATTGTTTTCATGTTCATGTTCATTATTGTAATCATCACTATCATATGTACTTATGTCACTTACATCAGATGAGTTATTATCTTCTTTAGTATAAAAACTTATCTTATTCTTAAATGACCCTTTCCTACCTTCATGCTTCCTAAAATATGTTTTCCTTTTGTAAGGCTTATAGACCTTCTTATCATCACCATTATGTTCATAATATTCTTCATCATGCTCAATATTATCCTTGTTAGGACACTTAGATGAAAAGTGACCAATTTTACCATAGTTGGAACATTTGAAAGGCAACTTACCCTTGTACTTACCAGATCCAAGCCTTAATTCCTAGAAAACATGGATATCAATCCATCATCATCAATATTTGAACAAAGTTCATCCTTGACCTTCTTGGATTTTTACTTCTTCTCATCTTTAAAATCTACTTCAATCTTGAGAGGTCTTCCTTCATTTGTTCTCATCTCATAGACAATTAAAATGACATGAAGCCCATCCATCTCTAGCTTACCCAAATCTTGAATCTCATCTACTATAAACACCTTGTAATAAAACTTAGAAGTTAGTGATGTCAATAAATATTATTAAAAATTAGACTCTTTCACTTATTTTCCTAATCCTCTAAATACATTGATAATTTCATCGACCCTTAACATGTAAGAATCAGTGCTCTCATCTTCTTCCATACTCATGCTTTCAAACTACCTTTTGTGAGTCTATAATTTATCCATATTCACCATGGTGTATCCTTCATATATAATCTTAAACATGTCCCATATTACCTTTTCTAACTCATAGTACATCACCTTCATAAACTCTACCTCTAATAGTCCACATAGAATAGCATTTATTGCCTTGGAATTTATCTCACTATCCTTCTTACCTGTTATACCAGTTGGTGGTGTAGGAGGTGGAGTGTATCCATCCACAATCCACTACCATATGTCATGGCCCATTGACATTAGATATTTCCTCTTTTCTATTCTATAAAAATCATAATTAGTCCCATTGAATAATGGATCCTTACTAGTAGATAAATCACCTTGAGCTTGTTGACTAGCCATCCTTGCTTCTAGGATCTCCTTTAAGATGTTAGGCCTATTTCAAAGGACCTAATTTGATACCTAATGTTGGAAGAATAATAAATAAGAGTGGAAAGGGGTAAATCAATGTCTTAAAAACTTTATTTCGATTCCTCCTTATACATGAACCATTATATCAACATATAGATCAAGCAATACATAAGCAATCAACTATACAAGCATGAAACAATATTACACAAGATAACACATCATATATGTGAGAAACCCTCAAGGAGAAGAAAAAAAACTAATATATACAAATTTAATACATTCCTATAAGTCAAAAAATCATAATTTATTAAAGCACCAACTCCATATGGAGCACCAGTCCTAACTATATAAGCACCAACCTAGCTAGGATTTATCAAGTACCAACTTGCAAGGAGGAAACAACCCACTAGATGACTCACCACCAACTTAGCCACCTAAAACATTTTATTACCTTCAAAATACATTATTTTTCATCTAATATATGATGATCACCTTATTCAACTATTCTCTCTCTTATACCACTCTCAAACTATCTTCTATGCTTCTTGACTCAACTATCCCTCTTCTTGACTTGATTAGGTCATATGATATTGATTTTTATACATAAAACCTATATCAAATTTTCATCATAGTTTATACACATTTTTTTAGATGTTTTTCAATACCTTATTCTACTTACCAATGTATTATTGTTGTATAATTGTCAATGATGTCATGGTGATGCCATAAATGTGTCCTAGTGAGTGGATGATGTGACTTGATAGCCTAAGTTACAATGAAAAAGAGTGAAATGTGCTTGTCCTAGTGTGATTAAAGTTAGCTTGGTTTATCTTCAGTTTTGGCATGGTTAGAGATGCTCAGGAATGATTATGGAGTTTTGATCATGTGAAAAGGGTATTATTAGTGGTCAAGGATGATTGAAGAGCTTGTGTGCATATGTAGAATTCACTCAGATATTCATTGTCCTCATCTAAACATTCTAAGTCTAATGGTAGAAAATATGAATAGGTAGTTTGTTTATGTCACCATTGCCACATGTAGATGAGTTAGGGGGAGTCGGTCATATGATTATGATCACATTAGTCCCTAGTTTATATGTCATTATTAGTTGATCATGCACCTAAGTGCAATCAAAGATATGTGGGTGAAAAGTTAGGCTATCAGGCATTTTAATAGTGTTTTCTATGCTCAAATAGAACTGAGTAAGTATGTTGCTGATGTCAGAATTTGCATACATGAAAGTTTTAGGAAGAAATGGTCACATGGGTTTTTTAACTATTTTTATTATTTATTATGCACTAAATTCTAGGTCATGCACCTAAGCATGACAAAATATATGCAAGTGTAAAGTTGGGCTCCCAAGTAGTTTGATATTGCTTTCCCATACTTGGCCAAATTTGTATATGGAAAGGAAGAGTTGAGTAAGCTTTTTGATGGTAGAATATCTCACATGTGTGTATGTTTTGAGATAAGGTGTTCATATGGGTTTATTATATTTTATTCTTAGTTTATTTGTGTTAGCTTTTAGTTCAAGCACCAAAGTGCAAAAAAATATATGCATAAGCAAAGTTGGACTTCTAGGTAGGTATAAACATAGTTGGATCTATGGAAGAAAATTCTGAGTGATCATGTTGATGATGGAATATATTACACATTTATAGGTTCTCGGAGTAGATTTATATATGGATAAATTATCCTATGTAAGGAGATCATATGGTCCAAATTTGAGATCATGCATCTAAGTGGAGTAAAAGTTATTAAGGTTCAAAATTGGCTTCTTAGATAGTTTACAATGGTCCCCATACTTAGTCAAATATGCAAGAGGTAAAGTTTGAGCAAGTCTCAAGGAGATTGAGGAGAATTTTAACTCCAAGATGTTAGGAAGTAGTAATATGGAAAGAAGTGTATGTTATTTAATGACTGAGCAAAGGTAAAGGATAAATTTCAAAGATGAGTGCATGATTGTATAATTGAAGATCTATAGTGTGTGGTAAGTCAAATTTGTCAACATGATAAATGTTTAAGGACCCATAAATAAGTTAAATAGAAATAAACTTATAATAATATTATCTATGTGTGATTGGCTAAGCTAAGAGAAAGCATGAGATGAAGGAAAGTGGTTAAAGATTAACTGTGACTTCTGGTATTTAAATATTTGAATTTAATAAAGGAAAAACCAATTCTCTATATTTCATCTATAAAGTTTGATACAGGACAATTTTCTAATGAATTAAAAATAGAATATGAATAGGAATCCATGATTCATCCATTGAATCTAGTTAGGTGGTTTGAATGTTTGTATAGTCAAAGTTATAGTGCTTCAAATTTGATTGTGTGTTCATGCATGTTATGCAAGTAACCCGAGAAGGGAAATTGAGTTCATTTTGATATCTCTTCATTAATTAGTTCTTTGATAGTGTTTTAGAATCCATAATTATGTTTTGCATTCATTATTAAGATTTGATCAATCATATCCAATATGAATAATTATTTTGAAGCTGACTGTGTTTTCATTCATAATGATTATGTGTAAAGAGAAGTATTTGAGCTATTTATGCTTAAGCTAAAGGGTAGTGTGATGGATATGGAAACTTAAGGGGGACCTATACATCATGAATAATGGTTCCATTCTTTTAGAATGTGTTCTTATTTTCTTTGTTTTCTCAAATAACTGTCAAAGAGTTGAATGGGTCTCCATAGGACCTCAAAGTGACTTAGGCCAATTTGAAAGTGGATTATGCTTAAGTGTGACCTATGTGAGAAGCCTTAAGGGTGAAGGCATGTTTTTTGTATAAAAATGAAATATTTTTATATTCTTAATTCATGATTTCTCTATAAATTATGGAACCAAATGAGGAGGTTTTTAGGCTTATGAGAGAGACTTGTACAAGGTGGATGTGAGATTTGTGGAGAAAAGAATAGGTAGAGTGCCCATTTGATGAATTGATAAGCAGAGAAGATTGATGACTATGTGTATGAGCTATAGGTCATATTTTTGATGTCAAAGAAGTTATCTTATAGTTTGAGGATATGTAAAGAGGTTTGTGTGTGTATATGATGATAGTTTGAGTGAAGGAGAGAGATTATAGCATACTTATGTAAGAGGCCTATTTAAGATAGAGAGAGTTTATGTAGGGGTTAGATAAATATATATCCATCATCAGGTGTTGAATACATCATTTCTAATGTGTAGGTGTTCAAATGATGGATTAAAGGACTTGGTCTTCTTTAGGGGAAATTACTCCTTGTAAAATAGGTGTTTCACTAAATACCTTTGGTTAGGAGGATATGATCAAGGTTTGCTGGTAGCTGATTAGTCTCTTATTTATAATTTATTGTAGGACAATAGTCCATTTATGTTTTAGGATTTGGAGTGGGTTTTATTCCCCATGAGGGTTTCCCACAAGGACTATATGTTATTTGTTTGATCTTGTGTATGCATGAGCTCTCTTGTTAATGTTTCTTGATCAAGTTGATATATGTTAATTGTGTTGTTCCCAAAATCCATCACTTGTTTTTGGGGACAACATATGAACTATTTTGGTCCTACAGGCCAAAATTCTTCCTTTCCTTCTCAAAAAATGTTTTGAGCACTCAAGTTCTTCAATTATTCAAGCATTTTCAGTCAAGGGACTCTCAGGTTCCACGGGTTCAACAACTTCAGTAGGCGAGCTCTCACAAAGAAAAAGTTCCCAACACTTAGGCATTTCAAGGCTGGCTCAACACCAAAGTTCAATCAAAACACTTAGCAGCGGTCTTCAAACAAATGGAATGAACCAATGAGCTATTGAACCATTGAAACCACCTCCAAAGGTTCAAAGGTTCAATTACATCGGTAGACATAAAGAGTTAAGCGCTTCGACAAGTTCAAAGTTCAACCGCTTCACAAAGTTTAATGGCTTCGAAGAATTTAAAGAAAAGAATACTTCAATGAAGAAAGATTGAACCATTGAACCATTAAACTTTGAACCAAAAGAATTCAAAGTTAAAAGGTTCAATGAGTTCAATAAATTTTGAGAGACTTAGAAGAATAGAGGATTCAAAAAGATAAGAAAGAAAGGTTGAACTGTTAAACCTTAAACCTTGAAAGGTTCAAAGTTTAAAGGTTTAATGAAGTTCAATAAAGTTAAGGATCTAGAAACTTCGAAGGACCAAAGGATTCTAAGAAAGAGAATGAACCATTGAACTTTGAACCAAAATGGTTCAAAGTTCAAAGGTTCAAAGGTTTAAGGAATTTAAAAGTTTGAAAGGGAGCTTCAAGCGAAGGAAGGAAGCAGAAGATTCTAGAGACAAGATCAAAGAGATGGTTCAACAAATTAAACCAAGGAGCCAATTAAACCAAGGAGCTGATATGAACTATTTGAATTGTTGAACCATTTAATTGATGCACTTCAAAGGTTTAAAGTTCAAATTAGTTAAAGAAACTAAGTGACCATGATGCCCTCATGGATGTCAAATATAAGGTAATGAAATGCCTGTTTATTTTCAAATATGGCATGGAACCTGAAGAACAAAACTCAGTGAACAGCTAAAGAAAGAGTTGAAAGAGCCTGTTGAATGTAAGAAGATAGCCTGAGAGCTCAAATTGCAATAAGAAAGAGGGAAAGCTATAGGAGATACTAAAATATTTATAGGGGAGTTATTCTACTAGGTGGAATCATCCACTAAGTAAACATCTGAGCATGTAAACATTCAAAGGCATGGCCTATTTTTCTCCCTTTGAATAAAAGTGAGTGGACAGCCGCATACATATCTAGAAATAAACTAGATGACCCATCCTAAGGAGAAGACATTTGAGATGATTCTGTACACCAAAGTCAAGGTTGATGCCCTATTCCTGCATGGCCCCTTCACAGAATTGAAAATACATTCAAGGCATTGAATGTAACATGGGCCATTCCATGATATAAATCACCCAAGTCTTTCTTGGAGTGTTATATATTGAAATATTTTATTTTATGCAAAGGAGATATTTTGGTTATCAGAAGCAAAACTCTGCCCAAATTGAAAGGCATTGCTGAGACTTTATTTGAGCTCAGATTGTTAATCATATTTCATTATTTAAATGAGAAAGCAAGTGACCTTTCATAATTTATTCTTGAATAGCTTGTGTTATTGAGGAAATTTTTCTTATGTATGTTTCCTGAATGCATTCTTGTCCATTTAATTAAATAAGCAAAACTAGTGGAACCTAAAGCTGACTGTGGAGAGACTTTGTGCTACCAAAATTATCTTTAGTGTGTTTGTTTTTTTTTGTGTAAAGGATCTTGGGATGAATTTGTGCCCCCATTTTTCTTCATATTTCACTCTTTGGCAGTTGAGGTGGAGACTTTGTGCCACACCTCATTCTACTGGTTATTACATCCTGTTACATTTACTTATCAGTTACTTTCTAGAAAGAATTCTTGCTATTTGATATCGACCACTTCTAAAAGAAGAGAAGTGACTTCAGTGTTTTCACCAAAATTCTCCTATGTCTATGAACATCATCTCTAAAAAAAGAGAGATGGATGGTGTTGTCCTACCCCTGAGTGTTATTTTCAACTTATTTATAGTTTATATATAGTATATAGTACCTTATAGTTATAGGGAACCTCCCCTTGATGAGAGGAGAGATTTTCCCCCTTTTGATGTGGTTGACCTACATATTTGGTTGATAAATCTCCCTATGTTGTGGTTGAAACAACCTATTTTAACCATCAATTAGCTGGTGACAAAATATTCACCCAATAGATTGTTTAATAGTTTGAAAGGGTTTCAAATGTAATTGAAATATCTGAGCTCACTAATTCACCCCCTCCTC
Source organism: Torreya grandis (assembly GCA_037957365.1). Classification (NCBI taxonomy): domain Eukaryota; kingdom Viridiplantae; phylum Streptophyta; class Pinopsida; order Cupressales; family Taxaceae; genus Torreya; species Torreya grandis. The sequence goes on from JARHVA010002016.1 coordinate 159,206, forward strand.
TTATTTATTTTACATCTAACAATTATTATTAGAGTGGATCCTTTGGTAAAGGCTTTGAATCTTGAAGGTGATCCAGGGTACAATGACTAGTTAGAATGTGGAAGTTGGTTTCTCTACTAAGAAAGAACTAATGTTTAATGGATCCAATTATGAATTTTCAAGTCCTAAGACAAGGATATACATTATGTCCCTAGGGTTTGATGTATTTCAATGTGTTTTGGATGGTTATGTTGCTCATTCTATTCCTCCATCTAGTGTTGTAGACAAGAAGCTATTTGAGAATAATTATAAGGCAATGAATGCCATTACTTGTGGTCTTATAAATATTGAGTTCACCAAAGTAATCTATTGTAGATCTACCAAGGAAATATGGGATAAATTGAAGATAATTTTTGAAGGAGATTCAAAGGTTAAGTTGGCAAAGTTATAGACTCATTTAAGGCAATTTGAGAGTCTCAAGATGAAAGAAGAAGATTATGAGGCATATTTTATATAGAGAGTTGATGACATTGTGAACACCATTAGAGGTCTTGGAAAGAACCTTGAAGAGGCTAATATAGTTCAAAAGGTATTAAGGTCTCTATCGCCCAATTTTGATTCAAACATATCTTCTATAGAAGAAATTCATGACCTTAGTCGAGTATGGATCAATTACATGGCACCCTTACTACCTATGAGATGAGGAAGAACAATGATATAACACCAAATAAAGAAGCAACAGTCAAGATAGAGATGAATCCAAATAATAATTTTCAAGGTAAGAAACCCAAGGAGGATGAAATTTTTAATATAGATGAGGATGAATTAAGTGATTTGATTTCAAGGAAACTAAGAATAATTTTAGGCCAGTATAAAGGTAAACTACCCCTAAAATGCTTCAATTATGGTGAGATAAAACATTTTATTGATAAGTAACCTCATAAGTATAATAAGTATGATGATGAAGATCATGATCAAGTTTATGATGATGTCAAGAAATCATTTGGGTCTAGTAAAATCAAAAAAATATTTAGAAGGTTTGACAATAAGAAGAATTATTTTAAGGACAAGAAGAGTCTCTACACCAAAGAAGATGACAACTCATCAAATGAGAGTGAAGTCAATGACTCAGAGTATGATCATGAATATGATAGTATTAATGAATATGAATCTCTCTTCATGGTTGAGGAAGGGAGTTTCTCACATCAAAATGAGTCTAATTGTAGTGATTCAGATGATGATGAAAATGAGGTGGACTATGAGACTGATTTGATAAATGCTTTTGAAGAACTAAAGATTGAAAATAAGATTAAAAATAATATGAAGTCTCAAATCAAATACTATGAGGAACAATTCATTATTTTTGAGGTAAGAATGAATGAAAATTCCAAGGAGCATGAAGATATGGCCAAGCATCTCAGTTGTTAATTGGAAATTCTAGTTACAATATTGAAAGATAAAGAAGATGATTGTTCAAGTTATGCTTTTAAGGTTGTAGCTTTTAAAGATAAGTTAGAGAAGTCTATAAGAAAGTTGAAATAATTTTTCAAATTTGATAAGATTTCTAATGATCTAGATAATCTCATAAATAGTCAAACTTTTGTTAATGACAAATTTGGATTAGGTTTTAATAAAGATCCCAAAGTTACTTCTCAAGTTGACATGAATGTCAATAAGAGAAGGGTGGATCAAAATTTGAATAAAAATCATTATACAAGGAATTAAGGTGATGTCACAACCATCACAATAAATACAAATCATATTAGACAACCAAATGTCATGAGTAATGCAAATTTCAATAGTTGTTGTTATACATGTAATTAGTTTAGGTATAGAGCTCGAGAATGTAAAATACTTGGTAAAAATTAGTTTGCATAGAATTATGATGGGGATCATCAGTAAAAATGAGTAAGGTTAAGTTCTTCAATTTTATTAATGAAGGAAACTTTCCTAAGTATTTTCTAAAAGAAGAAAAGGCAAGGTAAGTTTTCATTAAAAAGAGTAGTTTGTTTCAGTTGTCATGACATTGGACACATTGATAGTTTTTATCTAAACAAGTTAAGACAACATAAGTTTACATCAAGGAGTGTGTTTTGATATAACTATAAACAGAGAGGTCACATTTCTATTTTTTGTAAGTAAAGGCCATTAAGTCAGAATAGATTCTATCAAGCTCCTAGAGTTCAAGGTAAAAGGCAAGTGAACTCATAAAGACTAAAAGTGGTAAGTAGGAGTTATGATAAGTTTGTAGGTCAAAGTAATATTTTTGTTATGGCAGAGAATTATTTAGAAGTTAAGGAGTGGTAAGGGCTATCATTATCTGATTATGTTGAGAATAAAGAGATCAAACTCAAAGAGAAGACCAAGGTGGTCATTTACGCTGGTTCAAAAGTAAGTAAGAATCCAGGTGAACATCATATTGTTGATGAGAAAGCTTCATGCAAAGAACATCAATTGTCAATGTCTAGTGATGAGATTTTATATTGCAAGGTGGATTCTTCAGATGAAAAGGTATGCCATGAATCTATATTATCTCTATGTATTACTAATCCAATCCTAGAAGAAAATGATAATGTTATATTGGATGAGAAAGTTATTCCTCTTAAGCCCAAAATGAAGAAGAATAAAAAGGATAGTCAGTCCTATAGCTATAAGAGGATTCTAATGGTTATAGAGGATATGTGGGCCACTCTTGGATTCACTTTGTTTTAATATATTATGACAAAGAGATCTCTATATATGCTTCTTAAGAGTCTCCTTTTAGAAGAGAAACATGTGTTATTGTGTATACAATATCTACAATGTTGGAATAGGTGTTTTGGATGGCATAATGAGTTTTATGGAATTACAAAAATTAATTTATTGCTCAAAAGGTCTATGTACTTTTATGTGATGTGTTTCAAATGATTTAGTGTCTTAATGAACTTTTTTTATCTTTTGGAGGTTTTTGTGTATTCTCAAGTTTATTTGTCTTATTATAGGACAAAATCCATGATATAGTAAATCAAGGTTCCCAAAGGTGTTGAATCTCAATTCTTGGTCCAAAAGTGTGTGATGATTGTATCCAAGTGTGTAAGAAATTTTAGCATTGGACGTTGAACAAAATGAGGTTTATTGACCCTATTTATTTTGAGATTCTAGGGTTTTCAGATATGGTAGAAAAGTGGTTTTCCTTATGAGTTGAGATTTTAGGATTCCTAATATATTGAATGGGCCAAATGGGTTTTCAAATATATCTTCATAGAGATTTTAAGGTTTGTGGTTTTCAAATTATTCTTTTTTTTGTCAAGATGGAGGCCTAATTGGCTAGTAGTTTTGTGAAATAATTATGTTACAAATAGTGAGATATGTGATGTAAATTGGTTTGATTGAGGGGGTATATGAGAGTTATATATATATATGGATTTTCAACTCATTAATTTGTATATAGTGAAAGTTATGGGCTCTACAAATTCTAGGTAGGGCTATGTAGACACAAAAAATGTTCACATCATGAATCTAAATGTCGAAATTCCTCTAGAATTCCCTAAGACCCCCTTGGGACCAATTTGACCCTTAGACCCCTAACCAAGCCTAACCTATGGTTAGTTTTCTCAAATAACCTAACCTACCCTTTTACCTACTCTTTGCCTTCACCTTCGATCATTGATGGTCAAGATGACCACTGATAGTCACCTTGATCATCAATGGTCAGGAAGCACCTCCTTAACCACAAAAATGCAAACCATCTACCTTATTTTCCTAAAAATATCTCATTTAAATCCATGTGCAAGCCATCACATACATGATTTAAAATTAGAAATCCTAGTTAACATCTTGTTATAACTCTCTTGCCTTGCCTATAAGAAGAGATGAACAGGGAGGTGAAATCCATTTGTAATTGTTATCAAGAGCTTGTGCATCTAGAGTTCCTTTGTTTTGAAATTCAATCATATTTAGCAATATAGTGATCTAGCCATCATGTTAGAGAGCTAACTTTCCATTTCCACTCCACCAAAGTGTTAAGTACCATTACTCTACCAACATTATGTCAAACTACACCAACAAGTTAACCACCTCAAGCACCCACCTAATCAGCCTTTTTCAAGATAAGTATTTGTTTTCCAGTATTTAATTACTTTATTTTCCTTTTGCACTCATCCTAGTGCCAACCCATCTCTCAGATTCTAACTTTATGATCCCATCAATCAAATATTTACCAACACAAATCTATATATAGTAATTATTGATGGTTGTCTCAACCATCGATAGTCTGTCTAACTACTGACAGTCAGTTTGACTATTGAATGTCATATAAACCACTGATTATCACTATGGCAAGAAATAATAAGAAGTTATCTAGACCTACCTCCCCTCAGCCTAATCTAATTTTTTGTGTCTCTGCCTATTCATAAATCCTTGCCTAATTTTCTAAAATAGACCTAAGCTATTTAGCCTTAGTGTTAATTTAATTATATCTATATTAGTCATTTGTAGTCTATTTATTTAGAGATAATTTCTTGTGTTCAATTTTAGTAGTTTTTTACTATTGATACAAGTACTTTCTATTCTATTTATAAACTTAATTGTTTAAAACATGTGGATTGACAACCCCCAAGGAAGCTCTTGCTTTTGAGATCTAGCTATCTCTAGGCAATCCACTCAATTATCTATCTAACCAACCATTTTATTTAGTGTTGTCTTATTTTTAGGTCATCCTCCCAAGCCAAAGAGAAGTTCTTCATAATCATTTGATTCAACACACACATATCCAAAAAAGTTTTTAAACCATACCCATATTTAATTTATTCTTCTTTCTTTCTAAAATATAAGTTAAAATTCACTGAAACATTTTGACACACATAGTGGGACCTTAAGTCTTTACTTTGGGTTTATTTTATTTATATATGTATTCTCTTCTCTCTATCTGTGTTCATTAACAAAACTGAAATTTCTTTTGGGTTTAAAATCAACTGTATCCATTGATTGCTTATAATTTTAGCTCACTTTTAATCAAAGCACAATAATTGTATCGTAGATTATTTTTATTACACACACTAAACCAAACCACATTCATCAATTAAACATCAAACAAACTTGAGACAAGGCCTAACTAGGATTTTATCACCTATCAGTCACCTTACCCTTTCTTGGTAATCTTCATTAGAGGTCATTACCAAGGGGAGAACCCAACTTAACTCTCTAGTTGAGTATAATATCTAGAAATTAGTATATATTGGCTAAGCACCCAACACCCTTATCGCTATGGTGTGTGAACTAAGAGGGTAGGCCCTAATATCAAGCCACTTATTAATTTTCAATAGAAATATTTTTGAGCACATGAATAACCCAAAACCAACTACAGATTGCTTCTATAGTACCTAATCTACAAGCCAACTTCTATCACACATTCTCATAACTTAAGGCATAATCTAAAGGTGAGATTAAAATTAACCACAAGATTTTAATGTACTCTAATGTGTGTTGTGTTTTTATTGATCACTTTCTTGCTTTCTCTTTGTTTGAGTTGTAAGATTCTTTGTGTTTTCTTCTCATCCTACTTACATGGTTCTTACTTGTCAATAATGAAGAGACTTAATAGGTCAAGAACCATCTATAAATTATCCAGTCTCCTCTACCTCTTCATCTTTGGAGTATATATCAGATGTTGAGAGTTCTCCTTGTGACTCTAACACTTCTAGTGTGCCTTAAATAGTTTCCCAAGGTGACCCAAATTTTTTTACCTTTTTGGATAATAACCTGATAGCTTTACAACATTATCTTAGCAAAGTAGCTCACCATACACCTATTTTGGCACCACATACTAATCCAACCTATGACATGACATTGGGATTTATAGGTAACTCTTTTGTTATCATTATCACCACCCAACTGTTATCTACTTAGGCATCTACCTCAGCTAGCAACTCATTTGACACAACCATACAAAACTAATTAGCTCAACCTTCTAACACCCAAATACCTCCTATCCTGACTAACAATTCTTCCAACACAACCACCACCCAACCTTTACCTACCCACACCCTAATTACTATTGGGGTACCCACTACCACCATCACTACCATTCCTCCATCTACCCTCAATATGATTTAGAACATAGTAAAACCAATACCTTCTACATTACCACCTATATCTACCAAGGTTACCACTTATCCCTTACCTCTAACCCAACCATCAGTGACCACATGTTTATATGTGACTTTAACCCAACCACCTCTAACCACTTACCCATATGTGGTAGCTTTTCATCCTCTAAAAGTTTATCAATATGTCACTCAACCCTAACCATAGTATTCACCTCAAAACCCTTTAGGTACACCACCCCAAACAAACCTAATCAAAGTGCTCATGGATAAGATGATTACCTTAGAGTCATCAATATATGGAACTCATAATATTCTATCATATGACTAGATCTGTAATGATCCCATCCATCTATCTGTGCTTATAAGGCCATATCCTCCTCAATGGGAACTTCCCAAGTTCTCCATGTTTTAGAGTAAGGAGGATCCCTAGCAAAACCTTAGCACATTTAGGCATTCCTATTATTTGATTACCTATTATAGTCATATAAAATGTAAAAATTGGTAACTTGAGCATGGCTAATGACACCCAGCCTATAGGTCCCTCTTGCTTACTCTCCTAACCCTCGTAGGCTTATTTTCACTAATTCTTAGTCATTTGTAGCCTTCTAGACCTAATATTAACTAAGCTATACTCCTCTTTTCATGACAAATAAATCCCATCCAGGTCCTATCTACTCATAACAATAGCACCACACTAAGACTATAGTGTTGGTGCCACTCCTCTCCACTTTTGGCACTCTTGTCCAATTCCATTTCTAGCCCTAATAGTCAATTTATTCTAGTTCCCCATCCTTCTCCTTGTCGGCCTAAAGTGATTACATTCAACCCATGACCAATAGATCCCTATAAAAGCCCATTCAAAGATCATTTGGAAAGGGTTGGCAATTATCAATAAGCAAACAAGAATACAAGCAAGACTACTCAAGTAATCTTCCATATTATCTACATACAACCAACTAATACACCTAAAGGATTATTTAAATCCTTATAACAGTCCCTAGCCATCTCAAGTACATCTAGTTTAGCATTCTACATCTTCATGCACATAGTTTCATAAAGCACATCAAGTGGGAGAATTACATATGGCTTGATCCCTTTTCAAGTATTGGTATGTAGGTAGTGTAACCACACAAGGGGTGTGGATACATGTCTAGTGAATATTACACACACTAACCCACCCCCTCTTGCTGAAAATTGGTCAAAACATAATAGAAGATAGGTTTTGAGGAGAAAAAATTCTCTATAAGGAGATCTACAGAATTTCAATAGCCAAAACTTCATGGACAATGTCACACAGACCTGGCGAATAAAACCCAAAAAGATCAAATCCTCAGGACAATAATAGTAGATATAGATTATAGCACCCATGCCACTCCTTTCTAGTTATGGGGCTCCTATCCAATCATAAAATAAATTTTAGGTCTCAATTTGTGATAGTGTCCCAGTCCTGCATAGTGAATTCTATCCCCTATCTTAGTTAAATCAATCAAATTATAGCTAAGTTTTGTTTCTTCACATCATTACTATTTTTAGAAAGGTCAAGATTGCAATCTAATTTACACATATTAGTAGCTTAATTATTTCATATTTATTTATTGATTTTAATACTCAGACCCTTTACTTAAATTAGGAATAATACACTAATATTCCCAAAATTGTTAAATCATTTGGTGAACCTGACTTACTTCATTTATGCATAAAAACCCTAAAAACACTAGGGTAAATTTCCTACTAATTTTCTTTATATTTTTCTAATTTATTACTTGCATAATTAAATCAAAAATTTGCATTAAATTTTAAAATTTCGTAGTAATTTTAAAATAATTTTTTATCAAATCCTAGTTGGCCATACTAGGTCCCAATATTTTCCCAAAAAATTTTCAATAATTTTCTAAATTTTTACTTGCATATCTAACTCAAAAATTCATTTTAAATTTCAAAATTCAATATTAATTTTCAAAAACTTTTATTTTTCAAAACCCTAGTTGCATATTCTAGGTCTCTTTAAATCACAAATTTTCTAATAAATTTTTGATTTTTTACTCTCATATCTAACTCAAAAATTCACTTTAAATTTCAAATTTTCATACTAATTTTCAAATTAATCATTTTTCAAATCCTAGTTGCATACACTAGGTCCTATTACTTTCGATATATCACCTTACATCTAAACTCAGATTTCACATTTAAAAAAAATGGATCCCACTTAATTTTAAATATTTCTTACATTTCTTACAAATAATAAGGGGATTATACTTGGTCCTATCATGTACATGAATGATGAATTTTACCATATGTTAATGTAAAGTTTAATTATTTCCCTTTCATGCTTAATTTTCATAATCAGGGATGATATTAAAAAAAAATTATTGTTGAACATGCACAAGATTTCAATATTTCTTTTGCATACTCTCTCTCTCTCTCTCTCTCATGTGGAATAATTTTCAATGTTATTTTTCTAAACATGTTAGAAATATTATGTTACAAATCAAACATATTTATTCATTAATTCATAATTACATGCTCTCTACCCTTTACTCTTTATCTCTCATATGGAAAATAATTCAAGTTTATCGTACCACACATATTAGACATATCATAACACATGTAAAATTTCTTTATGAATTAGTGCACAATTTCATGCTCTTTATCCCCTGTTTGCCCTCTCTCATATGGAATATTATTTATAATCATATTGATATACAACTTAAAACTCCACTTACATGCATTTCATCCCATATACATGGTTTATACCTAGATATACTTAACTCCTTGGCTACATTGTTTTTACATAAGCTAACTACCACCTATCAAGTTTTAATGTCATATATTATGCATAGCAAAGAAATTCCTTATCCTCTCCCCCAAGAGGGTGATAGCTACTTTCCCTCTAACTAAGTCCATGCTATCACCCCTCCAAAATTTGAGACAACCTATACTATTATTCGTAATGCATACATTCAGCCTATAGCTTCTTCAAACCTTCTTCAACATATATGCTTACATGTTCAATTAAAAGCAACTAGGGTTTGCATTTGTAAGACTCTAAGGGATCGAATCACTAGTATGAACAAGTTAATTTCAGATTTAAAAACATAGAATACACTATTACATGAAAAGATAACAACATTGGAAAATAAGATTATAATACAAAAGCCTCAAAGGCACCCTAATGTCAATCATGTATATGCACATTCACCTAGTCAATTGGTTGAAAGTAATGTTACATATCAAAACAATAAATCACAACAAAGTCACTCTATAAGTAGTAATTCAAAAAACATTCAAAGATCAAATAAGAATTCAAGTGAGGTAGTAATGGAAATAATTAAATCTAAATTGATCAAACTATGTCTTCTACATCTAGTGAGAAGATCCAAATATTATTTTGCATATCATTGAACGTATGGGCATCACACAGATTCATGTTTAGCATTAAAAAAATATATAAAACAGATAAGTCCTAATAAGGATCCTAGACAACGTAAATCAATCAAGCAATCCACAGTGACATGGGAACACATTCACAATGGGTCAAATTCAAAAATAATATAAAAGTGGTTACCAAAGCATAAATTAGAACAAGAAAAGGATCAAAAATCAAAATTACAGCAAGGAACAACACCACAAAAATAGGTAAATCATGCAAAAAATGCAAATATACCTTTCCAAAATGAGGCTCAACTTTCAAAGTAGAATGGGCTTGATTAAAAATATCTACAATAGTTTGATTATCAAGGTCAAGGTTTGGGCAAGTATGCTTAGGGAATTACTACTCCTATTCTAGCAGTTGACAATGTTTGTCACCAAGGTTTGGGATTTATTGAACATACTAAGGCAAATCATTTACAAACACAATTTATCAAAGGTAAAGATCTAGATATAACAAAATTCAACACTAGCATTCCATTGGTTCAAAATCAAGATGATCATGATGAGTGAAACAATATAAGTTATTATGATTTACAAGATATTGACAATGAATCTAAATATTTAGAGTCTTATTCACCACCATTCCCTCATGCTTCACAATCATGCATGATTTCTTTTTTTGGTATAGGAAACCATGATAAGAAGTCTCCCATGAGACTCATTACTTATTATCATTCCTTCCTATCTTGTACATAATTTCTCAATTTTGTGTACATAGTCTCTTTTTAAATTACTTATACATAATTTATTTTATTTACTTGTACATAGTTGCTCAGTATTTCTTTTACATAGTCTTCTTATGATTGATTGTACATAGTTCATAACATTTCAAAATACAAAAACATTCAAATATTTCAAAATAAAAAAACATGTAATAATTTAAAAACACCAAAAATATTTTGATTGTATGCATCATCCATGCTTTACATTTATAATATCATGCTAGACTTACATTTAGTGTTATATTCTATTATTTTTTTATTTATCTTTAGTACCACACTTCACTTGATCTTCTTTGAGTGTGTGTAGTGACGTCCAAATCCTTGATTACTTCACTTTACCCATTGAGGGGGCATCCTACTTCTACATTCGAGACACACATCGATATATCTTCCCCTTGGGGGCATCTTATACATGACTACACCATCTAGGTTATGTCATTCCTACACTACACACTATATTTATCATGTTGATGTATATTATTTACTAGATTATATAGATTACTCTATCGACACTCAATAGTATATAGCACTTGTGTATTTATTAGCATATACCTATTCTTTTACTATCTTGTCTTGCATACTTTTTCTTCTCACTTTGATTAGTTAGATGTGATTGTATTTCTAGTTTTAACATGATTTCCTTCCTTGCTTTATGTATATATATGTGATTACATTTGTTAGTTCCATTCTTGTTTCTTGTATATGCCTTAGGACATTTGAAAATGTCATTTACTTCTATTCATGTGTGTGCCTTAGGACATTTACCAATGTCCTTTGTCTATACTCTTTTATGTGGTGGTTTGCATGCCAACCTTGCTTTTTCCATTTATATGTGTATGTGGAATTTGAACATGCTTTGTATGTTTTTTTCTAGTATGAGTGACATGTGCACATGTCCCTTATTTTTTTAGTCCCTTGGCCACTTTTGTACACTTATTATTTCTTGCCTTGTATGTTTGATTGTCTATTACTTATCCATTGTTTTCAATGCCATGATCCACATCATGCATTATCTTTATTTCTTGGATGCCATGATAGACATCATGATTCATCCCTCCATAACACCTAACAACTAATAACTAACTAGACTTCAAATTATAGTTTAGTAAATTTCACATGCTATTACATTATTATATCTATCTATGCTATATCTTGAGATATCTTGTCAATTATCATTGGTATATCATGTATCTTTACAACATAACACAATTGTAGGGATCTTTCTTCTGAGGGCATTCATTATAGGGTCTTCATCCCTACTCTTAAAAGAGGGGGAAATAAACAAGGGTTTTGTCCCAGAGATCAGAGCTCCTAATGGTTAAAAAATTAGTTTTTAGCACACCTAGAATAACAACCAAACATCAAAATAGTCAGAAAAGACAAGGTAGATAGTGAGAATATCAAAACATTTACCATATTTGGTTTAGGACAATAATTATCAACTTGGACTATAACATTGGTGCCACTAATGTCCACTTTTAGTAATCCTATCCAAATAGAAGAAAAAGACCTTCTAAAAGTAGGCAAAAAAGTAGTTTCAACTACAATTTTACATAGCTAGAACAATTTAGAATTAGTGGTTTTTAGTATAATTTCATTCATAATTTATATATAGGTGGAATCATGCACAACATGATAGCTCTCACTTCTAGTTTTAGATATGATATTTGGTATAACTTCTAGATTAGAATATATGTTTCAGACACCAGTGATTGGGGGCAATGTGTGTGGCACATTTATTTTATTTCCCTTTTGAGTTTAGAATTACCCATTCTTAATATTTGCTTGTCTTCTTCCACCTACAGGTGGTTAGAATCATTTTGGAATGGCTTTCATACAAACCTAACTTCCACATTCCTAACCTCCTAAGTTCTTGAGTGGCTTTTGTGTAAGCCTAGTGTACTAATTTTAGATTGGCTTTCATACAAGCCTAATCTCTATCTTTCAGAATGGCCAAGAGTGGCCCAGTTTCTATCATACATTAAGCTATCCATGCCAACATTTTTAGATCATAGTACATTCATGGGCTTCAAGAGCCATCTCATAAAACACACATTTTATACTGTTATTAGTTTATAGCTTCACTTTACAAGCCAAAAATAAAGCTAAAGGACTAGCTAGCCTTTGTATTATTGAGTCACCTATTCAAAGGGATTAGACACATATTCCAAACATCGATTAGCACATGTATGATCACCTATCTTCACTTAGTGGGTAATGTTAGAACCAAAGGGTTAGCCTTTGCATTCTTGAGCCACTTCTAAGGAATTGAACACTTAGCTACATTCATGATATTACTCTTAGTACAACATCATCTAGCTTTACTCAGCATTACTCAGTAGCACAACATGTTTTATATTAGTTCATGTACCTAATGAGGTGTATTTATTCCTTTCTCTTCCTCTCCCTCTTATCTAGCTTTGTACATTCTTATTTTAGATATAACGTATCTAGTAAGAACTGATCTACTCTTTATCTTCTCTTGCAAATTTCATACTTCATAGCGTGCTCTCTTTATGGACACCCAACATCACATAGCTTCATGAGCTTCACCCTTGTAGGTAACTTCAAGTACACTTTCTATTTTCCTTTATCTTAATATTTTGCTTTACTACATCATTATAATAAAGTTGGTGGGGGGGGGGAATGTATTCATATAAAATGCAAAAATTGGTAACTTAAGCATGGCTAATGACTCCCAACCCATAGGTCCCTCTAGCTTGCTCTCTTAACCCTCTTAAGCTTATTTCACTAATTCTTAGTCATTCCTAGCCTTTTAGACTTGATCCTAGCTAAGCTAGACTCCTCTTTTCATGACAAATAAATCTCCCTAAGTCATATCTACTCAAGATAATAACACCACACTAGGACTATAGTGTCAATTCCACTCCTATCCACTTTCGACACTCTTGTCCAAGTCCATTTCTAGCCCTAATGGTCAATTTTTTTGGTTTACCCATCCTTCTCCCTTTCAACCTAATGTAAGTACATTCAACCCATGACCAATAGATCCATATACAATCCCATTCAGAGATCATTTGGAAAGGGTTGGCAATTATCACTAAGCTAGCAAAAATACCAGCAAGACTACTCAATCAATATTCTCTATTCTCTATATACATCCAACCAATATACTTACAAGTTTATTCCAATCCTTATCTATATCAAGCACATCTAGTTTATTATTCTACATCCACATGCACACTATTGCATAAATCACATCCAGTGGGAGAACTACATATGGCTTGATACCTCTTCAAATTATTGGTATGTAGGTAGCATGCCCACACAACGGGTGTGGATCTATGTCTAGTGAATCTTACACACACTAACACCCCCTCTTACTCTAAATTGGTCAAAGCATAATATAATATAGGGTTTTAAGAGAAAATATGATCTATAGGGATCTCTATAGACTTCTAATAGCTTAAACTTCATGGATAGGGTCATACAAACCTAGAAAATAAAACATAGAAAGCCTAGATCCTCAAGACAATAGAGGTAGAGATAGACTACATTGTTAGTGCCACTCATGTCTAATTTCAATGCTCCTTTCAAATCATAAAATGAAGTTTACATCTTAGTTTTTGATCGTGTCACAATCTTGCATAGTGAATTCCAACCTCTATCTCAATCAGATTAATCAGATTCTAGATAAGTTTTATTTTTTTCCCATCATTATTATTTTTAAAAAGGTCAAGATTGCAATCTAATTTACATAAATCGGTAGCTCAATTATTTCATATTTATTTATTGATTTTACTACTCAAACCCTTTACCTAAATTAGGAATAATACACTAATATTCCCAAAATTATTAAATCACCTATGATTATTCCCTCCTTCTCCACACTTTTCTTATGTCTTTATCATGATCAGAATTGGATTGGTATAGTGCCTTAACCAACAATTCCATCTTCTACTTCAACTAACTGGCTCAAACTTTCTTAGATCACTTTTTGATAAATATCTCCAAGAAGGTTTCTATCACTAAACTCTACTTTATCTGGTAGTTTGATGATGAATCTATTATCGATTTTGTATCTCATTGGAGGGGCCTAATCAATCAACTTTATGTCTCCTTACCCAAACCTAAATTGATTTAACTCTTTTCTCAGGCATGTGCCAAACACATCTCTTCCACATTGTATGTTCAAAACTTCAAAACTTTTGATGAAGCTTTGACCATGGAACATAAATTAGAGAATAGAGCCATCAACAAAGGAAAGCTAAAACTGAAAAATAATAACTCTACTTAAAAAAATAATGAGGATTCCTCAAACTAAAAAATAATAACTTTACTTAAAAAACTAATGAGGATTCCTCTCCAAACTAAGCAACCAAACCAACATGAGGACCAAAATCAAAGGCACTATGAATGTTGTTCTCCTTAAACCTACTTCTCCATCATCTACCAACCAACCAATTTCCTTTGGTTCCTCAAAGTAGAATATGAGAAACCAAAACTAGAACACCCAAAATCAATTTACTTAACCTGGATAATCCTATGATTCTATCCTAGATAAGATATTGAAAGCTAATATCATACAACTTCTTCCTATCAAACCACCTCAGTAATTTGATTATTCTCATCCTACACCAAGTTGTTACAATGAGAAAGATCTATGTGCCTTCCACCAAGTAATAGGTCATGACTTTGGTTGGTGAAACACCTTCAAGAGCATTTTCCAATCCCTCATTGATAAGGGGGAGCTTGTGTTGGATAGCCCCAATACACCTCAAAATTAGTCCTTGACTTATTTAAGTAGCCTTTCTCTAATCATGCACCTATAAAAAAGGAGAGCAACATAGTTGAGTGCTCTCACAATGCCCATATTATTAACATGGTTCTTGGCATGCTCATTGCTGAAGAACCTATTGCCTAACCTATTTGTTCCTCACTCTCTTCATTCATTGGGGTAATGGAGTTACCTTCTCCTCTTTTAGGGACCTAAGTTGAGTAATCACCTCTTTTTCCTCAACTTATTGACGTATTAGAACCATCAACCCATCCTTCAACTGACATACTAGAGTATGCACCCATTTTACCCTCTCCCTTAACCATAAAGCAACTTACTACCCCTTCAGAGATCCTTCTCAAAGAGGAATCCCCCATGTCTACACCTCTCATAGAGGAATCACCAACTTAAACCTTGAATATTTTTATTAAGGAAAAGGATGGGCTTACCAACCCTCTATCTCAACCTATGAGCTTATCTTTTAGGTCCACTATCCAAGGAAGAAAACTAACCTATAAACTATTCTCTAGTTTAGTAAAAAAATTAGAATTTGTCTCCAACCCTGACATGAATCAAGCCACCTTATAGTAACAATTAGGGATACCTTATATCACCAAGAAATAATCTCCAACCAAACCTTTAGTATACCAACATACCCCCTCAGTTAGCTAGAACCCCATTTTACCAACCTAATAATTCCTCAACCATCCAAGGCACCTAACCCCAAGCAACCAAATCACCTTCTCCAACCAAATCAGCCAAGCCCACCAAGAGCCTTGGAACCTACCCTACATAGAGTTTTAATCACCCATCTATGAAGGTAGAGCTTACCTCATTGAACCTAATAACCAAGCACCAACCCAAATCAACTAAGGGAGTAGAAACACCAAAAGGCCAAAGAGCCAAATTCCTACCACCCTCAACACTACACTCCATCTTAAGACCTCATCCCTCCATTCTAAGTAGGAATCTAATTTTCCCAACTAAAACCCAACCACCACTATTAGTTACACCATCACAGTTGCTTTTAGACACACTTATTTTCACTAAACTATCAATAACTAAGCTACCTATCCATAAACTTCCTACCTTTGCTTTCTCAACTACTAGCTTACCAAAATCAAAACCACCAACCAAATTCACTACCTTACCTAAACCTTCCATCACTAAACCTGCTCCCAAAAAGAATTTTACCTTACCAACCAAGACCAAAACCTCTAAACCTTCTCCACCTTTAGTTGAGTCATGCTCCTCTATTTTCCAAAGGTTATTGCAATATTCTTGCTTGACCTTACCCTTTATCAGGATGTTTGATGCTCTCAATTAAAAAATCATCTTGGTACAACAACTACCAAGTGTGTTCCTATCATAAGACACTAGATCATGATATAGAGAACTACAAAAATCTCCAAACCATCATACATTAGCTCTATGATTAGGATGATCTATTAATAGATGAACCTACCATGGGCCCATTGCCAATCTAATAACTAACCACACATCCTACCCAACACCTACCTGCTCTTTCACTCTCACCTTAGAATGATGTGGAATCAAAGCAATCTCCTACCCTAACTCTTCCCTCTATCCATACTATCCATGTGGTCACAAGAGCACAACAAAAGGATAAGGGGAAGGCCAAAGTTTCCATCCCATAGACATACCCATCTTCTACCTCCCAACCAAACCTTACCTAAACATTTTCACCTTTACCTAAATTTAATGTATCTATCTTAAGTTCCTCTTGATCTAACCCCTCCAAGTCCATTAGGAGAATGGTGCTCAAATAACATCACCAAGGTTTGATGAAGATGAGATTATATAAGTTGATTACCACTTCACCTCATCATCACTAATCAATTATTAAGGAATTGCAATAGGTAGAGGTTCAAACATTTGGTAACCTTTCTCAACACTCTCTAAATTTATAAGCTTATCACCTTCAAGGATTTGGAAATAATTTAATATCCATTTGGATGACACAGATCCCCTTCTCTTTATCATTTCTTATATTAACCAAACCTACATTAAATAGGTCATTATTGAAGGGGGAGCTAGTATTAATATCATCTTCTCTTATGTCTATAGCCAACTTAACCTTTTGGACAATGTCATGTCTTAAACCTTAGCCATCCTCTGATCCTTTAATGATTCCATGACCACTACCCTATGAATGGTTGTCTTTCATATCCATGTAGGACTTCACATACTCATAAACCTTTTCTATGTCATAGAAGCCAAATTCCAATACAATGTTTTGTTAGCACAACCTTAGATCTTCTCCATGGGTTTCATCCCCTCTGCCCTACACTATTCCATTAAATTTGAGCACAAATACTAGGTCATCACCATCTAAACTAATCAAAGTCCCATCTTGACATGCAATATGACCTACCAACCCAATGACATCTTCCTAACCCCATATATAACACCCTCCTTAACCAAGGACAAAACCTCTACCATGAAATAGGAATCCCTACCTCCCTCTACCAATAAGGCATACACTAGATCATTCATGTCCTCTGATCACATCCCCACCTTAGACCCTTTGGAATTGACATTCTACCACCTTTCACTGGGGGAATATCACATTTTGACCTATGACACCTTCCCTACTCCTCAAAAGTATGGGCAACTTACTAACCACCTGAGATATGACCCTAATGTTAGCACTTTTGTTTTTTTTGGACCTCCCCATTGTCAAACCCATTTCATCTATGGGGGGCTCAACATACCCATTATTGCTTCTACCACCTCTCTTTCACCTTGAACATTTAATGTTGGTTTCTCCTACTTAGATAAAGTGAGAATTGCCAAGACATACCTCTATAGGTGTACTTGGAAAGGATTTAGTCTTAAATGATATGAACATGGCCGACATGAGTTGATTTCCATTAAAACCAAAAAGCATCATGAAAAACATGGCCTCAGTTTCATCCTACCTAATAATAAGAAAGAAAAACCACTTGCCACCACCATTATTATGGAAGACACCCCTTCTTCACCAACCTCTCCCCCACCTACATGTGAGGATGATGACATCATCCCACCTAAATTTTGTTAATCAACATTATCAGCCTCAGACCCTTGACTTATCAAAAGTAAGGGGCAATCATAACCATCTATTTGACCCATCCAAAGATGATAAGAGATGATTCCCCTATCATTAATACTATTGAGTACTAGGATGATGATTCCATTCTCACCTACCTTGATGCCCCAGATTCTCCCATCCACAAATCCCTTCCTCTTAAGACTTTGACCATGTTGAATGAATCCACAATGGATATCAACTTGGGTACTCTATAAAACCCCTACATTATCAAAATTATCTAATCATTAAACTCACTTACTTAGTCTTATAGTGACATCCATAGAATTGACCCTATCATTAATAACCATAACATAGTCACCCATCATGATTCCAAGACTATCAAGAAAAAACTTTGGTGCATGTGCCCTCACATAGCCCTTCACTTTAAAGAAGAGCTTCAACATATTCTATCTATAAATTTCATTTAACCTATTGAGTATCCCAAATATGTCTCAAATGTCATTCCTATCACCAAAGCCATAAGGGGACTATGCATTTATGTGGACTTTCATGACCTCAAACTAACTTGCCCAAAAGATAAATTTCTTCTATTGATCATCAACCAGCTAGTGTATTTTATAGTTGGCCACAAGATGTTATCCCTAATGGATGGATTCTTGGGTTATAATTAGATGCTAATTACCCCTGAAGATTAGCACAAGACCACCTTTACCACTCCATGGGGAACCTTTTGCTATGGATCATGCCCTTTAGATTAAAAAATTTGGTACAACTTACCAATGTGCCATAACTTACATCTTCCATGTCTTTATCCATAATATTGTAAAGGATTATGTGGATGATCTTGCTAAAAAATCCAAACTATAAAAGGATCATTTATTCATTCTCAAGATCATCTTTGAGTGACTTATTCATTACCATATCCACCTAAACCCCAAAAAGTACATTTTTGGGGTCTTGTTAGGAAATCTTCTTGGATTTATTATCTACCTTCATGGAATCAAAGTTAATCCTGACCAAAATCAAAGCAATCCTCAACATACTTCCTCCAATCAACCTCAAGCAACTTTGTAGTTTATATGGAAAGCTCCAATCCATTCATTGCTTTATCTCTTAGATTTTAAACTGATGCTAACACTTCTACCACCTTCTAAAGAAGGATGTCTCTTTTATGTGGATTAATAACTATAAAAATGCCTTTGATTCACTTAAAAAGTACCTTTTGTCTCCACATGTCCTCACCCCTCCCAAGGATGACCAACCTTTTTACCTTTATATCTCCACCACTGACCACTCCCTAGGGGTAATGCTTGCTCATCAAGATAAACAACATAGATATCAAGCCATCTACTACATTATCCATATGCTTATATAGTACAATACTTGTTATACCCATACTAATAATCTTTACTTAGATTTAGTCTTCATGGCCACCAAACTTCTCCACTAACTACATAACCATAAAACCTATGTCATAACCAGTACTAACCCACTCAAGTATATGCCCTCCAAGCCATACCAAGATCAATATATGACCAAGTGGCTCATTCTCTTAGCATAGTTTAACCTTGAGTTACTTAAACAAAATTTAATTAAGTGGCAAGTAATTGTTGATTAATTGCTTGAAGCACCATTAGCAAACAACCAACCTCCTCTAGTTCCTCAATGAGTCCATCATGATCCTCTCTCAAATGGACTTTACCTATCAAGTCACCATGTTATTTGATAGATCAAAGTTATATCATGGTGGGGTAATTGGTATCATCTTATCCCCTTTGATGGTGAACCTCTTCATTTGTCCTTCAAACTTGACTTTGAATGTACCAACAATATGGTTGAGTATGAATCCCTAGTCATAGGCCTTCAAACTATCTTAGCCCTAGGAGTCAAAACAATCAACATATTTGGTGACTCCCAACTTGTGGTCAATCAAATAAATGGATCTTACTATTATAAGAATGATGTTCTACAAAAGTAAAAATAACTAGTTGATGAACTCTTAGCATCATTTAAATACTACCACATCTAATCAACCCCATGATCTACTACTAAGTTCACCAACACCATGGCTTCCCTCACCTCTTAGATCATATATGCACCCTCTAACTCCAAGCTATATATCATCATTCTTAGATTTACCCAACCCTTATGTCAAACTAGATTCTCCCACCATTTTTAATGTGGAAGAGACCCAACCTGACCTTTGGTATCAACAAACCTTTGATTATCTCAACCTTGCCATCATTCCTTCTAGCCTTTCCAATAATTCTTGAAGAGTGTTTATCTAAATGACCTCATGTTATACCATTATGGGTGAATTCATTACAAATTTAGCTTTGATGGTTTCCTCTTTCATTACCTACATAGTCACAAAGCCTCTCATGCTATCAAGAAAACACATGATGGTATTTGTGGGGGACACTTTAGTGGCCTCACTATAGCTAAATGCATCCTTTACTTTAGTTATTATTGGCCTACCCTTAATGAATACTATTATCATTATGTGAAAAAGTTTTTTAAGTGTCAATAGCATGTCAATTTGTATCATGCACCTAGCCATAGTCTTCATGTTTACACTAATTTTTGGCCCTTTTCATAATGGGGTCTAGACCTTATTGGTGAAATTAACCCCCATTATTTGTAGTGACACCATTTTATCATCATTATGAGCAAATATTTTACTAAATAGGTAGATTTTAATCATATAATCTCTACCAAAGTGGAAAATATTATCAATTTTATCAACCATCACATCATTTGCCTCTTCAATGTTCCTCACAAGATTGTCACTAACAATGGTAATTCCTTTAAGAATAATCAAGTCAAGGGTCTATGTGATGCTTTTAGCATTAAGTTAACCTTCTCCTCACCATATCAACCTCAAGAGAATGGATATCTCAAGTCCTCTAATAGAAATCTTAACAACATGCTAGCTAAAAGGGTCAATGTATATGGTCAAGATTGGCATTTGCATATCCCTTTCACCTTATGGGCATAGTGTACTAGCATTAAAACCTCTATGGGTTCTACACCTTTTTATCTTGTATTTGGAGTAGAGGTATTCTTTCCTCTCGAGGTCTAAATCCCATCTCTTTGCATATCTTTGCAAGATATGATTATTAAGGATGATTATCATCATCACCATTTAGCTCATCTTGAGCTACTTGACAAGCACCACTTAGCATCCCTTACCCATATCCATGTATATCAAGATCATGTCAATCATGACTTTAAAAAACACCTTAGTGTGTGATAATTTAAAATCAAAAACCTCATCCTAAAATAAAATCAACATGTCACCAATATGGAAAAATGCAAGCAAGGCATGTTTTTTTTCAATTAGCATAGACCCTATATCATAACCCATAAGTATGGATCAGGAGCTTACTAGTTGTCCTGTCTTGAAGGAAACCCAAAATCTAAGCCCCTCAATGTTTTGCATTTGCATTTGTTCTTATATTAATAATGATCAAGTTCACCTTTTGTGTAACTTAGACTCATCCCTTATTTTCAACCATATCTATCTCCTTATTTTAGGGCCAACTAATTAAAACTAAATCAAGTGATTATCTATCATAGTCATATCCTAATCTTGAATAATGGGTACTGTGGATCTACCCATAGCATGATTCTCATGGTACTTTCTACCCCTCTCCAGGATGGATCCCCATGATCATTGTCACCTAAGCCTCTTTATACCTAATCAACCTTCTTGTGATTTTTAATTTTACCTTCATAAAGGTAAACCTTTAAGCCTATATAATCATGTCTATGTCAAGAAAAATCAAAAAATTAGAAAGCAAAATCCAAACCAATAACAATCATGGGTCATTCCTAGCATTCACAGATTGCTCCCTTGAAGGATAACTATATAAGCATACTAAAATTACACAAATATAAGGTAGACTTCTCCTTTTAAGGATAGCTATCACAAATCCTTGAGAAAAGTGAATAAATTTAGACCACTCCCTTGAAGTATGGTCGAGTTAATCATTTTTCAAAAACACAAAAAAAATTGGAAGCTTCTCACATCAATTAGGTTCCCATATATAGCAACAAAGCAAAAGACCCATTTTAAAAATCAAAATAAAATCAAACTAATTTTGAAATCCATAATCATCTCTCACATAGCATAACAAAATAGAAGCCATAATTGGATTTCATAATTAGACTTCCCACATTGATTAGTCTACACTTTGTATGACATAGATTTGTTTATACTGACTCTTTGGACACCTATAGAAGAGGCATGTTAGCCTCACAAGAAGGTTCCATTTTTCATTCATTTCCCCTTTATACATTATAAGTAAGGGATTTTGAGCTTACTTAACATTATGTGGTCAATCCACCTTTTTAACCAACTAATGAATGTTAATGTGAAGGATTCAAAGAGCTTATGTTCATTAATCCAATCTAACTTTCATTTTTTTCTAGTCCTTGTCAAAGAAGAAGAATCGTGCCCTCTTCCTATCCTTTCATGAGTAGTTGATATTTTAATTATTATGTTTGTCTCCTGATTATATTTTTTCACCCATCTAATGTTGTTAATTAAACTACCTCATGTGTTTTACCTTAAAAACAAATTAACAAAAAGCATATGCAGATGTGTCATAAGCAAATGCATAACCATAACCATAACCATAACAAACATGATCACATCATAACATCCATGAGTAATAAATCCTTAAACAATTTGTCATATTATGTCTAAATCTAAATAATAAAGAGTATGCTCATTAAAATTTAGCATGTCCTAAGCAAATGGGAAACATAAACACAAATAAAATCCATCTCATGTCAAGATAGGCGAGTCTACATCAGTGTCTAGTAGCCATATTGTAAGTATAATCATAATCAATATAAACATCACATCATAAGCATTAACATCAAAGTAACTCATAAACCATGAGCATAAGTGATAAACAAAGATCATATATATATATATATATATATATATATATATATATATATATATATATATATATATATATATATATATATATATATATATATATATATATATATATCATGATTAAAATAACATCATAATGTGTACAAATAGATATGCATGTCTTTCTCTTGCAGCTAAAATCAAAATGATATACAATAATATATGATATGTATGAAGTATGTCATGCCTATGCCCCAAGGTCACCACTATCTCTTGGTGTACCACTAAGCCCTAGTACCTATCTACCTATAGTACCTGTCTATCCACCTATATATGTTTCCCACTACCCTAGTGTCACCATGTTGCCACCACTTAACAATCATGCTTTGTACTCACTCTAATGGGGCTGATCAAGGCACTGCCTCAAAACTATAGCCTCATAATACCATAGCTCCTCCACTATAGCTAGGTATCATACCATAGATGGTGTTTGATGGTCTTATAAGTGCCATTGATCCTCCTCCTATCTACCTTAGGAAATCCTTTACCTAATCCCTATCACCTATAAGATTAGCAACCTAACTTTATAAAATAGCCACTTATCCTTGTAATGTCATGACTAATGTTTGTGTAGTGGCTAGTGCCACCCTTGCCTGAGCATATGGGGCACCCCCTATACCTATGCCCTTTATCCCCCTCTCCCAATTAGGTCTATAGCCATCAATCCCTACCATCATCACCATCACCATCACCAAGGTCTATAGCCATATATAACACATGGTACCATGCCATATACCCATGTACAAAGTTGACATCATCTATCTATGACCTAGATGGTATCTCCTTGTGATCAAGTAATGTCAGCATGGGATGTGGCTCTGGAAGTAAAATATTTGATTCCTCACACCTGTACCTTGGGAATGCACTTGGACTACCCTAAACTAGGTCAAAATATTTGTGTACCTTATCAAATGGGATAAGCTCCACCTCCCCATCTCACCTACCAAATATCCATTTATAAATCTATAAGGACAAGGTCTACCTCCTGTAACTAGGCTATATTAAAAATAGGATATATGGCCTCTATACAATGTCACCAATCACTAATGCACCCCTAAACCAATCCACATCATATACACCTCCCCCTACACTTGAAGCAGTGAATTCACCTCTCCACTATATGAAACCAACTAGGAACTCAATATGCATGTATCTTACTCATGACAATCTCATTGGCCTCAACACCTAGATGTGTTCATAGGCCCAATAGTGTAAACCCAAGCTGACACTAATGCCATACCTATTATGGGCCCTGAACCCCCATAACTTAGTATATATCTATACCAAGAGAATAGTTACCTAGCTAAATATAGTTCACCCTAGTCATAGCTCAACCAACACCCCCAATAGAAAATATGGAAACCTCCCACTAATTGATTCAAGAAGATAAAAGCATGAAATGGCCATCATAAGCATCATCATGAGTATCATCTTGCCTAAATCCTTTTAGTATAATGTGTTGTAATTAAACCCCTTGGCATGCCATATGGCCCAATCACTATCATCTCCATATAATATCTCAATGTGATAGTCCCACTTCTTTCACTCTATGTATAGATTGGATCACCTTGAAGAGGTAGTCATGTAATCCTATGCACATCCTCTTACAAGATCATCATCTCACTGGTCACCAATAAGAAGGTGTTTTTAGTTGGATCCCATCTCACCATGAATGATACAATCAAGGATACATCCTAAGGCACATGTTTATAATGACTCAACTCCCCCAACCCAACCTCCTCCATATGCGACCAATCAGCTTGGGTCATCCCCTAGTGGATCTCTATAAAGATGAGAGTTACTTGACTACATATCTGTATCTACTCCCTAGCCTACAATAATTCATTTGGAAACATAGCTTAGTCACCTACACCATTATTTCATACTAACACCTACCCTACCTTACCCTTTAACTTTACACATCAACCTATTTCTCTACCCATCCTACCTATCTTAACCTTCTAACCTACAAGGTTGACCTATACCTAGTTACTAACATCTAGTTTTCCTTCACTTTTTAAACACTTTTCAAAACCTATCTTTTTCACTAGGAAACTATCAATGGACATGATGACCATTGATGGTTAGACATCCATTTTCCAAAGGATGGTGACTATTAATGATCAAGCCTGACTATTGATGGTCACTATGGGTGTTCCATAGTGGAACACCCAAAACCTACCCTACCCTAAAACCTACCCTACCCCAAACCAACAAAACAATAACTAAAACCTCTTACTTTGCCACCATTCTTTACCTACCCACCCTTACCTACCTACCTACCCACCTATTCAATATTTCCAATCACCCATAAATTTACCCAAATTTATAAAAACTTTAACTAGGGCATAACCCAACCATTTAATCCACTACCCTCAAAACCCAATGCAATTGTAATAATTCAAGATATACTACCAATTTAATAGTGCCTACTACCTCATTATATGATCATTTTCAAGGAGTAAACTATAGACCTTCCTATCCTCATCCATGTTTGCATGTTCTCTAAATCCTCATTGTTCCCCTTAGTCCTCTCACTTAGTAGGTCCACCTTAGTAGTCAATGTCAACACTTTCTTTGCCTAAAATTTCCAAGTGCTAGAGATGTGTAATCAAAATTCAAAGTGAGTGAAAGAATATTCACTTTTAACCATAAAATTTGTAGGGTTTTCACCTTGACTACTGATAGTCACCCTTGATCACCCTGACCATTGATGGTCAAGAAGCTCATTTTTTTTCTCACCCCTAAGTAAACCATTTTTTCTCAATATAACCACATCACTTAACCACCCATGGAGACTACCTTCTCCACCTACCTTGACCACCTCATTATCTTGATATTGGTCCATTTTAGCCCAACTCACATGTATTTTGTGATGAAATTTTCTTGGTCCTTTTCACTATAGTGACAACATTACCATATTGATGTTTTTAAACTTGTGTTACTTGCACTTACTTGACCCACTTGTGTCTTCTCAAGAGAAATTCCTACCTCAGATACTCACAACACTTGACCAAGTTTATGTTTTCACCAGGAGCACTTCCTACCTTAGATACCCATCAAAAGACATGCATTACTTAGGAGACTTGTGAGTGTTCCTAGCTACCATGCCTAAATGTGGCCATGCAATCCACTTTCACTTATCCTTCTATAAATGACCTTTATTTTTACCAACTATGGCAACCTAGTCTATGTGTGATCTTAGCTATCATACTTTTTGTCATACTTTTTGCACATGTTTATGCCCTAACTTCCCAACCTATCACCCAAATTCATGATGTCCACCTTTATCATCACCTTTTTCTACCTTATCAAACTTGTACCTACTTATATCTTACCTCATTGACTCTCAGTTTGAGGGGAAACACCTCCTCCCATACTTGAGGCAATCAGACCATCGACTAGAAATCTAATTTTATTTTACATCTTGTTGATTCAAAGCTACATAATAAAAAATTACAAAATGTAGACACCAAAAATATGCACACTATGATTTCTAATGTCAAAATTCTCCTAGACCACCCTAGGACCCCTTAAGGTCAATTTGACCCTTTAACCCCTAACCAAGACTAACCCATGGTCAATTTTCTCAGCTGACCTAACCTACCCTTTTACCTACTCTTTGCTTTGACCCTTGACCATTGATGATTAGGATAATCACTGATGGTCACCTTGATTGTCAATGGTCAGGGTGCACCTCCTTAACCACTAACATGCAAACCATCTACCTTGATTTTCTAAAAATAGTTCATCTAAATCTACATGTGAGCCATTGCATGTGCGAGTTAAAATTAGAAAACCTAGTTAAAGTCTTGATATAATTATATTGCCTTGCCTATAAGAAGAGAAGAGTAAGAAGATCAAATCCATTTGTAATTGTTATCAAGAACTTGTGCATCTAAAGTTCCTTTGTTTTTTAGTTCAATCATCATCAACAATCTAGTGATCCAACCATCACATCAGATAGCCAACTTTCCATTTCCACTCTACCAAAATGTCAAGTACCATTACTCTACCAAAATCACATTAGACTCTACAAATAAATCAACCACCTCAATCACCCATTTGATCAACCTTCTATAAGATAAGTATTTATTTTCTAGTATTTGATTAATTTATTTGCCTTTCACACTTAGCCTAGCACTAACCCATCTATAAGAATCCAACTTTGTGATCTTATTAATAATACATTTACCAACCTATATATATACACAATAATTTAAAATGGTTGTCTCAACTACCAATGGCCTATCCAATTTATGATGGTCAATTTAACCACTAATAGTCACCTTAATTATTGATGGTCATATCAACCACTGACGGTCACTGTGGTAGTAAATAATAGAAAGTTATTTCCACCTAGCTACCCTTAGTTTAATATAATTTTTTATGTCCCTACTTATTCATATACCCCTACCCAATTATTTGAAATAGACCTAATCCACTTAACATAAGTATTAATTTGCTTATTACTATATTATTCATTTCTAGTCTCTTTCTCTAGTAAGTATTTCTTATGTTTAATTTCAGTAGATTTTAATTATTGATTCAAGTATTTTATATTTTATTTATAAACATAATTATTAAAAACATGTGGATTGATAACCCCTAAGGTAACTCTTGCTTTTGAGATCTATCTAGCATTAGGTAATCCAATCAGTATCTATCTAACCATTTGCTTTAGTGTTGTCTTATTTTTATGTCATCCTCCCAATCCAAAAAAGAGTTATTCACAATCATTTTATTCAAAATATCCAAAACCAAATAGATTTTTCAACCATACTTATATTTAGTTTATTCTTCTTTTTTTCCAAAATATAAGCTAAAATTTACTGAAACAGACTACAAGAAGTTTGTATAGGCCTAGTGTGAAGATTTGGTATTTTGATCATTTTCTCCAAAAGAGCAAGGCATGAGAGTTTCAAGGTGATTTATCAGGTTGATTTTGATCATGTTTCTAGTCTAGTGAGTGGCATGAAGTTATGTTGATATTCATGGTGGTAGACTAAGTGAGAAGGTTGGTAAGCTTGTATGGTGGTTATTCATGAGGTACAGAGATATGAAGATAATCAAGTGATGCTATGGATTAGAGATATTAGGGGTAGTTCCTCTCAAATGTTTCTTGGTGAGTTCCATCAGATTTTAGTGATTTTTGTGTTTTGTCTTCATTGGTTTTAGTGCTTAGTTGAACAAGAATGTTGGCTTGCTACAAGAGGACGGTGTCAAGGTAGGAAGAGTAGGCTCAAGGTAAAGGGGACTTTATATCATATTTATAATATGGTCCTTTCCTATTGATAGTCTTTTCAAGTCCTCAAGATCATTTGGTCCCCACTTTGTCATTATGTCAAAAGGGGAGAAAGTACATATTGTGGAGTGCTTGAAGAGAGAGAAGGTAAGATGTATAATGTTTGTTGATATTAATTAAAAAAGGATATATTATTTTATAATTTTAAATGATATCATGGTGATGTCATGGAGGTGTCCTAGTGAGTGGATGATATGCCTTGATGGCCTAAGTGATAATGACAAAGTGTGTAATGTGTTTTCCCTAGTGTGCTTAAATTTGGCTTGGTTGATCTTTAGTTTTGGCATGGTTAGAGATGCTCAAGAATGAGTATGGATTTTTCACCATGTGTAAAGGGTCTTCTTAGTGGTTAAGGATTATTGAATAGCTTGTGTACATAAGTAGAATTCACCCAGATCTTCATTATTCTCATATAGAAATTATGGGTCCAATAGTATAAAATATAAGTAGGTAGTTTGTTGATGTCACCATCTCCATGTGTGGATGAGTTAGGGGGAGTTGGTTATATGAATGTGATAAAATTAGTCCCTAATTTCTATGCACTAATTCTCAAGTCATGCACCTAACTTTAGTCAAAGATATGTGGGTACAAAGTTGGGCTCTCAAGCATTTTGATAGTGTTTTATATGTTTAAATAGATCCATGTAAGTATGTTGATGATTTTAACATTAACACATATGAAGGTTTTAGGAGGAAATGGTCACATGGGTTTGTTCAATATTTTTCTTAGTTGTTATTCATTAAATCTTAGGTCATGCACCTAAGTAAAGCAAAATATATGCAAGTGAAAAGTTGGGCTCCCAAGTAATTTGATATTATTTTCCCATACTTATCCAAATTTTCATAAGGTAAGGAAGAGAAAAGTAAGAATTTTTATGGTATCATATCTCACACATGTGGATGTTTTACGAGAAGGTGATCATATGAGTTTGTTTAGTTTTATGCCTAGTTAATTTATAGTAAATTTTAGGTCAAGCACCAAAGAAAAAATATATATATACATGAGTGAAGTTGGCCTTCCAAGTAGGTCCAAGCATAGTTAGCTCTATGGAATAAAATTCTGAGTGAGCATGTTGATGATGGCATATCTCATACATGTTAATGATGGCATATCTTCCTTATATATATCATTCCTTGTTTAAATTCCACTTAGTCAAATACTCACCCTTAACCTATTAGGTCATCAATAGAATAGGTCTTAATACATCTACTAGTCATGAATCAAATATATATGTAGTCCCTTTTGGTCTGTCATAACTCTATTAGACCTCTTTTCACCTTTAGTTCTTATGGAGACCTAATTCCATTAGGTCTACTTAGGACACATTACACTTTGGATTTCTTGGAAAACTTTAACTTTATTGACAAATAATATCCTTTAATTTATTGATAAAATAGACTCATAAACATATTCTAAGGTCCATGACACTTTTTTCGCCAACCCTTTCATGAACACTCCTTATAGCACTATTCACAATTAGGCCTGTGAACCTACAGAAAGTCTGCCAAACAAAATTGAAGCATGTACAAAATTTAGTCACATGACCATGACAATAAATAATATGAACACAAAATATATGACCTTAAAAACATCACCATATGTTTTATACTTCACAACTTAAGGAAAAATTTCTCAAACACTTCTCTATAAATAACCCACTAAGAACTACCAGAACACTCCAAAAACGAATTATAAACAACTTGATCTTCAAAAAATAAATAAAAACTTACCATGACCACTAACACTTTAAAAATATCCTTTGACATATATATATACAAGTATAAAATACAAAAATCATAAGATCTAATGTCAAATATTGATCTTGCAGACCAATCTTTTGATTTCACTACACAAAATCAAATTAGAACCAAACAAGCCATTTTGGTTTCAACATTTCAACCTCTTACACTAACTTCAAATATTTACAAAATCATGAATAGGACTTTCAATTCATATAAAAAAACATCCTATATATCATATACTTTATCTTAGGGCACATAGTCTCAAACTCATCATTGTAACTTACCATGACCACCAACACTTTAAAAATATCCTTTGACATATATATACAATTATAAAATACAAAACTCATAAGGTCTAATGTCAAATATTGATCTTTCAAACCAATCTTTTGATCTCACTACACAAAATCAAACTAGAACCAAACAAGCCATTTTGGTTTCAATATTTTAACCTCTTACACTAACTTCAAATATTTACAAAAGCATGAATAGGACTTTCAAGTCATATAAAACAACATCCTGTATATCATATACTTTATCTTATGGCAGATAGTCTCAAACTCATCATTGTAACTTGCTTATTGAGAACTGCCAATTTACCTTAAAGCACAATCATGGAGACTATTGACTGCTAGACATGCACCCTTGTGAAGGTAGTTTTAGGCCTTCATAGTATAAAATAACATGGAGGTAATCCTATGATTTGGGTGGCCTAATACATGGATTAAATATCTATGTTCTAAGGGATATCTCCTCTTAATGTATCAGTTAGGATACCTACTCTACACTACCTACTTGTAAGGGAAAAGGGAAGAAGGTAAACTAAAAGGAAAAACTATCTAACTGGGATGATACACCAGAATGTGAACTCAAATTATGTTTTATGCACTACAAGGATGAATAATAACATAAACCTGATTACACTTCTCAAATCATAGCCTCCAAACATCAATGTTTCATAGGGAGGCTCAAGATTGATGCATGATCTAAGGCACCTATTCAATATGTATTTTAAAGACACTAAAGAAAGTTTGCACTTACCATGAAAAAAGTATGATTTAATCACACTATGAAACCTATAAGTATGACCTTAACACCTAAAAATAGGTAAATAGGAAAGGACAAGATGAGAGCAAGCCTAAATTATCATAGTCATCTATCAACAAACCATGGAAATACACTAAAAATAATCTTTAAGGAGGTATGAATTATGTATTACTATCAAAATAGGCAAGTAAAAATGTTTTTTTATCATGGCTTTTCCCTAAATCAGGTTAAGGATCTATTCAAATTCCAAAAATTGGCTTACATATGGAGAATAAGAGAGAAGAGAGAGAAAAAGACAAAAACCCCCAAAACTAAGAAATATGACCTTTCCTTAATCCTTCTTAAAACCCAACGTAGCATTTTATTATTAATATTTCCTTAATCCTATGTAATATGGTGTATCATTTATTTTTCATTACTTTGGAAAGATGGAATAAGCTCTCATCCTTGATTCATGGTGTTTAACCAACATAGGTGCCTAAATCTTTGCTCTTAAGTTCTATATTCTTGGTGAAGAAGTCATCCCTCTTTAACATAGGTTTAAAATGAATATAAAAAGTCATCCTTGACTCCTAAAATCATGAATTCTATTTTTCTAACTTTATTATAATACTAGGATATTTCCCAAAGGCAAGTTTGACTTTGTCTTGAAGCTTGCCATAGGAATGAGGAAGGAAGCTTTCCTTGGAGTTTAGACCTTTTCCACCTTTTAAACTTTCATAAGATTGAAAATATAACTCACCTTGACTCTTTATGTGGCATACCATTCCATGTATTATCTTTTTAATCCCTATTACGATTTATATGCATTGATTTAGTCCTCTACCTCCTTGTAATGCTCATTTTCCACTAAGGTGTAGAAAAGGAAAGTGGATATTTGATTAAATTTTGATTCAATTTTTCATATATATTCTATTTAATAATTCTAAATATCATACTATACCTATAATAAGGAAATTTAGTCCATCAATCACTCAACAAGACCTGATTTGACACCAAAACTATGCATTTCCTAAGAATTTTTATAGCCTTTTTTCAATAAAATCTCTTTTTATATGAGAATATGTAGGTTATTATGATAATATTATAAAATTTTCAATAAACCTATATTCCCTTATATTTTCTCACAAAATTTGGTGGCCAAATTCCAACCATAGATTTGTTTTTAGCCTATTCTTTTAGTCAAAATAAACCTAATTAGCCCTCCTAGGCCTTGAAGGTAGAAACCTTGCTCATGAGACCCATCACATGATTAAAAATAATTTAAATAATTTAATTCACTTTTCCCATGATTTCATCATGATCCATGTCAATTTTTGTGGTCTATAACACTGTGGAGGTACAAGAACCTTGAAATGGCGATTGGAAAGCTTAACTTTTTGAAGCATTTTGTGACTGGCCCAAAAGGATTGAATGGTTTTAGAGTATATAAATATTTTTTTATATATTTTTAAGTTTTATTAGGTAAAAAAAGTCTCAATATACCTCTCCTATTAATTTTAATCTCTTCACATGCTTCAAAACCTCATTTTTATCTTAAAAACATGAAAAAGTATAATTTTTGTACTATTTTGTACAAATAAAGGTATAAAAAAATGAATTTTAAGGACCATATCAGACCATAATACAACCTATTATATTTTTTATGATAATTTCAGGTCGTCTTATGTGGTTTCCAACTCAATATTTACAAACTAGTTCAAACTAGGGATTTAGAAGGGTTTAAGGTTCTTTGAACCCATAAGGATGATTCATAAAGTTTTGAAATCCAAATTGTGAAAAAAATAAAAATAAATAAATAAAAATACCCCATATAACATCCCATAACTTCTTTATATCCCATGTTAAACCTCCATGTTGGTGTGACCATCCAAACTTGGCCTATTGAGCTTCTCTCTCCATTCTGCATAACCAATCATGCTTTTGAGCCAAGAAATGGCTTATTAATTAATCTATATGAAGATAAAAATATTTAAAACACATAATATACCATTATTAACATGTTTAAATTCTTTATATTTATCATTATACCTTAGAAGTGGTGTTAGACCACTTTTTGGGTAGTAGGCCTAGACTAGACCTAGTGGGCTTTGACTACAAATGGGTACTCATCACCACCTATGAGTGGTTTATCAAGATTAAAAGGATTAATTAATGTTATTTTATAATAAATTAACCTTATTAAACCATCCCATGGTGTCACATAATATTTACAAGACCTTTCAACATGCCTTGGATCAAATTCTCACCATAGCCTACATTCTAGTTTCCCTGAAAGTGCCCTACCTATGAGATAAAACAAAGGATATATACCATATTTTAACATAAATTGAGAAGTTATTATGTTTTTTATTATTTTTTTATTACATCCTCCACAAATTTTTGGATCTTGATCACACTCCTTGAACCTTCAATCATCACAAACTCCTACGCAGACTTTTATAACATTAACTGTGCAGGCTTTTGTGAGTTGACTATATACAACATGCTATAAACCTTATTTGAGATTTGTTTCATTAATTTTTGAATAATGTGAATTATTTATATATAACCACTCTTAATATACTTTCAAACATATCCAACACTTCATCCTTTGTAAAAATTCCAATGCATATCTTTCACTTGACTGGTCTAATTGATAGTCAATTGTGACCAAGTTATTGGCCCAAGGAATGGCATACTTGTAGGTGTGTGTGAAATATTAAGCATATTTACTTACCCTAAATATTTATTTAATTTTTTTTGATTCACTTATAACTCAATATTACTTTTTTTTCTCAAATGTTTGTGATGAGACCATAATTACATGATATTACACTATCACATAATAGTTGACTATTAATTAACTATTCTTGAATCATAAAGGAGTCATTTAGGCTGAATTTCACCACTTGAAACATGTAATACACACCCTTATAACATGTTAATATATATATAAAACAAATTTAATTCAACCCACTTGCAATATAAATGTCCTCTTAGGGCAAGTTGATTGAGCTTTGCATGAAACCTTGTATCTCCTCGACCTTGCATGTAGACTAGGTTGATGATGGATTATAAGTTACATCAATTTATTTGGATACTCTAGATTTTATTTTTATTGTATCCATTGAGGTATGAGACTCATTTTTTTACGTTCTCTTATTACCTTTGGCCTCTGGGACATTGCAATACTCTACTTGTTTCCATTGACAAAACTATCTTAGTAACTAACCTGTAGGTGTTCTTTTTGCCATCTTGGATGAGTGAGGGGTTAATTTCCATTCATACAAGTGTCATGAACATCATGGTGCAGTCTTATCTTCAATAATTTTCTTGTGAAACTAATATTTTCATTCATTTTATCAATAGTGAACTTTAACCTCTATAACATAGTTTCCTTATTCTTGAAAACTAAATGTATGTAGATATTACTATTATAAATGTTGTTCAAGAGAAGCTTTATAATGGTGGGGTCTTATCTTATCCCTTCATATTAATTTATTACTATGAATTATCTTATCACAAAATATCCTTAAATAATTTTTTTCTTACATCATTTAAACTCATTATCATATAGCATAATTCATGGTGAGGAGAGGCATGGCTATAGATGGGCATGAATAGATAGTGTATAGAGTAAGTGTAATCATGAGGGTGATAAACAAGATGATTTCCCTTGGAGACTTTATTATACATATTAGAAATTCATACATCTCATAATTACCTTAAAATCCCTTTTCTTTCATATCCACTTTAGTACACTCTTTAATGATCTTGATTGTGAGTGTTTGTATGCATCATTATACGGATTGAAGGTGACTTGGCTTTAAAGTTAGGGTGAAAAACAACTTAATCAAAGATAAAACTAAGAACTAATCTTTACACATGGAATTACTTCATCTTTATAGATTGCTCACTTTAAACTCATTAAACTCAATTGGTGTTTTAAATCTTGTGATGAGACCAACATGCCATATGCTTATATAATATCATCCTACAACTGACTATAAGTGATTATTTTGAGACAAAAGTACACCTATAGGTTTCAATGCATAGTATTATCATGTATAGGCTCTATTGAAATCTCTTAGTCTCATTGAATTATTGAAGAACACTCATGTCATGTTTTGATCTAAACTAATACACTCACTTTTGTATTTAACTTATAGTGTCATCTTATCCAAACTATAGGGGTCCTTTTTTTGGGCCTAAAGGGGCATGTAGATGATAATACATGTCATAAACCTTGTGATCCAACTCTTCTTGATATTTATTAGAGACACCAGTCCATCTCACATCAATAAGGCCATCTTCCATGGGTATACACTTTTATCATAAGACCTTAGAATGTGAATTCATCTTGAAAGTTAAAATCATTGTAGAAATCATTGAAAACCTATAGTAAAAGATCATATAGAATGTAGGGCTCTTTATCATTAGGGTCTTTTGACCACACCCTCTCTCTTTTATCAAGGGGTTACCACTACATGAGGGTTATAATTTGGAACCATTTGGATTAGTCTAGACCCTCTTGAAATATTTTATGAAAATATCAAATGAATTATAGGGTCTCTATTTAGAGGGATTAAGGTAACTTTTCTCTGAAGTCTTTTTTTTAACAAATGTATATAACTCTCAAGTTTCAATTTCACTTCATGACCTCATTATTGATTATTATGGTATATGTAACTCCCCAAGAGCTTAAGGAAGCTACATAACATGTCTAGATACCTCATATCAATTATTTATCTCCCTATTAGGACACATGTAGGTGTATGTGTAAGTCAGAAGGTTATGGAGAACATAGTAGAGATAATGTTCATGTTAAATTAAGACCAATCCCTGGTTTCCACCATGATATTATGATGGTTTCAATGTTTTCAACATGATAGAGATGTCATAATAGTTTCAACATTAATATTTAAACCCTATAAACCTCTATGGAGACCTATGGAGCACATGAAGGTGTGACATAGGGCAATGAGGAGGAAATATGGATTATTGCATAGTGAATGATCTTATGGTTCATTTTAGACCTTATAAACTTATCTAAATGGATACTCTCCACCTTGAGTGAGTTTAAACTGGTCACAATTTCTATTTTAACATGATTAGTTCATGTGAGGTAGTAGGTGTTGTTAGCATTGAAGGCCTCATAGTGAAGTTAATACATGAACAATTACATGATGTAAATATGTTTCCTTGAGAGTATATGAGTAAAACATAATACCAAAACCTTGATCACACTTCAAGACTAAAGAAAAAATCTTGAAATGTCATCAAGCCCCTCTAAGATGCCTCTAACTCTATCTCAGATCTTTGCATATAAGAAAAGTAACAACTCTCTTTTTCAACATCAAGGCCATTAGTTGCAATGAAATGCATAAGAGTGTAGGATATTAAAAATGGAATTGGATCACTCAATCCAAATGTATTATGGTATATTAAATATGTTATATTTCATATGAATCTCTTTCAAAATGTACATACCTTGTAGTCGATGTCTCAAAATTTTGAAACAACTTGATCCAATTCATAGACATAGTAACCAATTCCTAGAGACTCAAACTCTCTCTCATTGAGGAATTATACCATCAGGTTGAGGTCCTAATATCACTGGAATATTTTCATCACCTTTAATTTATGAACATTGGAAACAATCTTAATAATTGCATTTATACTTTGTGGAAGAGATTAACTCAGCTTAAACTCTATTAAATGAGATACACTCAGGATGGAGATTGATGAACCCTTACTTGGATGAAAAAGGTGTGTCATGAATTTTATATTCAATTTATAACCTCTAAATATGAAAAATAATTCTTAGCAATCAGATTTTACTTCAAAACTAACCTAAGAGACCACTCACAAAGATAATGAAGGAAACATGATTTTATGATACAAATACTTTCCTAGAAGGATTTATGTGAAACCAAGATTAAAAAGATCATAATTACCTATAAAATAATCTTTTAAAACCATTACTCTCCATCATTTTCTAACCTTGATAAGTAGGTCCAAGAACAGACCCCTCGTAGATGCATAGGCTATAGTGACCTACTATCATTCCTAGCAATTTTTCATAAATATGAGGCCAAAAATACATGAAAAAATGCTCCTAATTTAATTATTACTCATAACCCTAACAATTTCCAATGTTTTAGATCCTAACTCTCTCTCCTCTTTTCGTACCAAACATTTAAAAATTGCCCTTCTAAAGTTGCCAAAAAGGTCAATATAGGAGCAAATTTAGTTTTTCCATTTTTCATCTAAAATTTATTAAAAACCATATATATTAAACTATTTGGACCAAATTAAACCTATGAGATGATTTTCTCTTGAAAATCCTCTGAAAACCAATATGAATGCCTCAAACAGGCCTATTTTTGCACTGAAAAGGCCAAATTCACTAAGGAGATCTAATTGAAATGATATATAATGTTTTATTTAGTATTTAAAATTTCTTATAATGTGGATTACTATTTAATTTAACTTATTCCTATTAAATACCATCAAAAACTTTAAAAACCTTCTGTAAAGGACACAAAATGGTTAGAATTGCATGGAAATGAGTCATGAAGTTAGTCCAAAATATGATCAACCTGATTATTCATATGTTAGACATGTAATTAACATGATAAATTTTATTACACTAATCATGATACTTAATACTCTTCTTAGGACTAGAAATGGCTTGAAAAAGACAAAACATGACTAAACAAGCACAAGATAAATGAAGGACAAGACCTTAATTCACCTAATAAACCTTAAAACCTGATAATAATTATTTATAAATATAAATTTTAGGAAATTTCAATACTTAAATATTTACCCACAATACAAACTATCATGACATTCAAATTTTTGAATGATAGGGGTGATAATTTGACCTATGAGGTCAAAATTGTCAACATTTTGGTGACTCAACTGAGAAGCATGCTTGCTATGCTTGATAAATAGACCATTTTAATTAATTTTGGACTCATAAAAAAGTGAAAAATATGATTCATGAATGAAATTACATATCTTTACTTGAAATAAGAACACTTCTTCCTCCAAAACAAGGAAACACACAAAAGAAGGGAACTAGCTAATAAAGAAAATGTGCAAATAAAGCACTTATTTAAGATAAAACATAAAAAAAACTAATCTAATTAACCATGAAAAATCATGATCCACTTAGATAGAAAGGGAAATTCATGAACTCACTTCTTACAAGAGGTGATACAATCTATAAAGCAAGGCATTTATTGAACATGACCTCTGATGAACCACTCTTCTTGCCTATCAACTCTCTTAACATCTCCTCAACTTAGTCATCAAAAATAAACTAGTCACCAATAATGACAAACTTACCTTGTATTATAGGATCTTTCTCATATTTCTTCTCATATATAATCTCATCAGGTGATACCTCATCTATGCATTTTCCTCAAGTGACCTCATCTTTCTTACCATCTATTGTAAGATCATCAAGCTCTTCAAGGAGATTTGAATATTCAACTCAATTCGTATCATGTTCTTAAATGAGTGAATATTGATAAAAATTCTCATTAACATGCTCTCTAATGGGAAAAATTTTACTACAAAGCTCTTTAATATCTTATAGATATTTAATGTACAACTTCTAATCATCCTTTTGTTCTTCACTCTAATAAATTTGGATAGGATTAACTTGAATGGCACATGTAACAATATCAAGTGGAGATATCTTAAATTCATTTATGACTTCAGCTTGTACTATCTCATGGAGTTCTTCCACATCAAGACCAACATTCTATTGAATACTTGAGACATCTTCAAGATTAGACACAACCTCATTCTCAAATTATACCTAAAGTGAAGTATCAAAGATAAATTCTTCCTCATACACACTTGAAGCATCTTCTTCATACTCTCCAAGAACTTGACTTATAGCTGCAACCTCTTTCTCTATCCTCCATGGAATAGGCTCTTCCTAAACAAGGGAGATGGTGAGAGGATGATGAAATTATTTTGTTTGAGAGGGATTATGAATCATGGAAGGTTGAGCATGATAATATTTTAAGATCTTGAGGTCAATGAAATCATATAGGGAGTCTTATAGAGGAGGGAAAGAGAAACTCTTTAAGACCTCTATATTCTGCTCCTTCCACTTGGCCATCACCTTACTAAAGTCTAAAACCTCTTGATCATCATGCATAACTTGATCTTGAGGGATGAGTAAGGAATAATTGGAACTACAATAAGGTTTAGTCTCTTAAATAGGCTCTTGAATAGATATATGATTTATGTTAGATTCTAACTAGGAAGCTCCCTTGGCTCAAACTAAGCTTGGTTAATAACATCATGAGAACAAGAACCACAAGAATAATAGTAAGGAATATAAGAAGGATATTGAAATAACTAGTTTAACTCACTTTAATACCTTCACCTAGCCTCCATCTTCTCTAATATAAGATTACACAACTCATTCCTCTTTTTTGGATTATTGTACACATTTTGAAATAGATTGCTCACTTCCTCATACTGAGAGATTGAATAAACATTTCTTGCATATGCTAGTATTTTGATCTCTATCTCATCCATTCATTTTTATAAATAGGGCTGCTCATATGCAACATTATATCCATATGGCAAAGGTGAAATCTAGTCATGAGAGTGATATGGCTCACAAGGAAGGTAAGAGTCATATTCTTGATAATAAGTATAATGAGAAACTTGATAAGGCTCATCATATTTTTTTATAAAACTCTTGGTAAGGCTGATTAAGATCAGAACAAGGCTCATATAGATCATGACAAGGATTGATAATTCATCATAGGGTTGATAAGGAACTACAACATAGTTTTCCTCATATATAGCCATAAAAACAACATCAGGATAGTGTAATGAAAATAGACTTACTTGAAAATAGTACTTGGACTATTAGAAGCAATTAATTGAGCTTAAAGTCACCAAATACTTCATGAATAATGCTACTATAAATACAATTTCACCAAGACCAATTCTAATGGGTCCTACTAGGCATGCCAAAAACTATTGACTACTAGAATTTCACCCTTATGAAGGTAGTTTTAGGCCTTCATAGTCTAAAGTAACTTGTAGACAATCCTAGGTTGTGGGTGGCCTAATAGGTGGATTTAATCTCTAGATTTTAAGGGATAGGTCCCTTTGATCTATTATTTTGGATTCCTACTCTACACTACCAGCTTGTAAGGGAAAAGGGAATAAGGTAAACTAAAAGGAAAACCTATCTAATTAGGGTGATACACTAAAATGTGACCTCCACTTGTGTTATATCCACTACAAGGATGAATAATAACATAAACTTGATTATAATTATCAAATGATAGCCTCCAAACATCAATGTTTCACATAGAGTCTTAAGCTTGATACATGATCTAAGGCACCTGTTCAATATGTCTTCTAAAGATACTAAATAAAGTTTAAACTTTCCATACAAAAAATATGAATTAAGCACACTATGAAACCTATAAGGATGAGCTTAACACCTACAAATAGGTAAATATGAAAGGACAATATGAGCAGGAGCCTAAACCATCACTATCATCTATCAACAAATCATGGAAATACACTAAAATCAAGCTTTTAAGAGGTATGAATTTTGTCTTATTCATCAAAATAGGAAATTACAAAAAAATTATAAGCATAGCCTTTCCACAACTCAAGTTAAGGATCGATTCAATTGCCAAAAATTGGCTTACATATAGAGAATAGGAGAAAAGAGAAAGAAAGACACAGAAACCCCCCAAAATAGGAAATATGACCTTTTCTTAATCCTTATTAAAACCAAACATAACATTTTATTTTTAATCTTTCCTTCATCCTATGGAACATGGTGTAACATTTCTTTTTCATTACTTTAGAAAGCTAGAATAAGTCCTCATCCTTGATTTATGGTGTTTGACCAACATAGGTGCCTAAATCCTTACTCCTAAGCTCTATATTCTTGGTGAAGAAGTCATAAATATTTAACATATTTATTTAATGCATATAATAAGTCTTCCTTAAATACTAAACTCATGCATGCTATTGTTCTAACTTTCTTAGACTCGTAGTAGATTTCCCAAAGGCAAGTTTGACTTTGTCTTGAAACTTGGTGTAGGAATGAGGAAGGAAGATTTCCTTGGAGTCTATTCATTTTACACCTTTGAAAATTTCATAATAATTAAACCATGACTCACCTTGACTCTTTATGTTGTATACCATTCCATGTATTATCTTTCTGAGGCCTATTAGGAGTTATATACATTGATTTAGTCTTCTATATCCTTGTAATACCATTTTTCCACTAAGGCATAGAAGAGGAAAGTGGATATTTATTTAGGTTTGCATATATCCTCCATGTAAGACTTATAAATATCATACCATACTTATAAAAATTCAATTTGGTCCATCAATCACTCAACAAGACCTAATTTGACACCAAAACTATGCATTTCCTATAAATTTTTTATAGCCTTTTTTCAAGAAAATATCCATTTATGGGATAATATGTAGGTGAATATGATACTATTAGTACATTTTTAGACACCCTTTATCCCATTAAATCTCTTCACAAAATTTTGTGTCCAAATTCCAAGTGTAGATGTGTTTTTTAGCCCATTCTTTTAGTCAAATTAGGCCTAATTATCCCACTTATGCCTTGAAGGTGGAAAACTTGATCCTAATAGCCCTCACACATGTGTAAATTACCAAAACCATTTTATTCACTTTTACCCTTTTTTAAACATTTTCCATGTCAATTTTTGTGGTCTAGAACACTATGGAGGTACAAGAACCTTGAAATGGCCATTGGAAAACTCACTTTTTTGAAGCATTTTCTAAATGACCTAAAAATATTGAATGGTTTCAGAATCTATGAATTATTTATTTTTTGTTTTTTATTTTTATCATGTAAAAAAATTATCAAGATATCTCTCCCTTTGATTGACATCTCTTCACATGTTTCATAACCTCATTTTTATCACAAAAACATGAAAAAGTAAAATTTTTATATTGTTCCATATAAATGAAAGTATATAAAAATTACATGTAAAGCATCCTTTGAGAGTATAATACAACCTTGTATATTTTTTAGGATCATTTTAGGTCATTTTGGGTGGTTTCCATCTCAATCTTTGCAAACTAGTTCAAACTAGGGTTCTAAGAGGGTTTAAGATAGTTCGAACCCTTAAGGATGATTCATAAAGTTGTGATGTCCAACCTATGAAAAAATTACACAAAACCAAAGTTAAATACCCAATATAACATCCCATAACTCGTTTATGTCCCATGATAAATCTCCATGATGGTGTGAGGATCTAAACTTGGCCTATCAAGCTTCTCTCTCCATTTTGTATACCCTATCATGCTTTTGAGCAAAGAAATGGCTTATTCATGAATCTATCTAAAAATAAAAGGTATTAAAACACCTAATATACCATTTTTAACATTTAACAATTCTTTTTAATTCTCATTAGACCTTAGAAGTGGTGTTATACCTCCTTTTAGGTAGTAGGCCTAGACTAGACCTATTTGGCTTTGACTACAAATGGCTACTCACCACCACCTCTGAGTCTTTTCTCAATATTCCCAAGATTAATTAATTATATTCAAAAATAAATTCACCTTAATAAACCATCCCAAGGTGTCACATATTGTTTCCAATACCTATCAACACCCCTTAGATAAGATTCTCACCATAGCCTGCATTTTAGTTTGCCTAAAAGTGCCCTACCTCTAAGAAAAATAGAGGCTATCTACCCTATTTTTTCGATAATTTTGTAGTTATGATGTGTTTTATTAGTTCATTAGGACATCCTCCACCAATTATTTTATTTTTATCACACTTTTAGAACCTTCAATTATCATAAACTTCTAGGTAGACTTTTGCAACATGACTATGTAAGCTTTTGTGAGTTAACTGTATACATCATGTTAGAAACCTTCTTTGAGATATATTTATTTTATTTGTGATTAAGGTGAATTTTTTGTATATCACCACTCATAATATCCTTTCAAACATATTCAACACTTCATCCTTTGTCAAAATTCCAATGCATATCTTTCACTTGACTAGTCTAATTGACAGTCAATTGTGATTGAGTTGTTGACTCAAGGAATGACATACCTGTAGGTGTGTGTGAAATATTAGGTCTATTTAATTACATTAAATATTTATTTATTTCCTTTTTATTAACTTCCAACTCAATCTTACCTAATTTTCTAAAAGGCTTGTGATGATCCCACAATTACATGCTAATACACTATCATGTAACAATTGACAATTAATTAACCATTCTTGGGTCATAAAGGAGTCCTTTAGGTTATATATAAACCATTAAAACATGTACTACACAACCTTGAAACATGTTTATATATTTTAACCAACCTTAACAAAACTCACTTGGTATATAAATGTCCTCTTAGGGTAAGCTGAGTGAGCTTTACATGAAACGTTGTGTTTCCTCCAACTTGGTTGCAGACTATGTTGATGATGGGTTCTAAATTACATAGACTGAGTTGGATAATCTAAATTTGATTTTTAGTAGATTAATTTATTTATGATACTCATGTATTTACATCCTCTAATTTCCTTTGGCCTCTGGGTTATTACAATACTATGCTTCTTTCCATTGAGAAGATTGTCTTAGTAACTAACCTGTAGGTGTCCCTTTTGCCATCTTGGCTGAGTAAGGTGTTTTTTCCCATTCATAAATGTGTCATGAATGTACTATAAAAGTATTATATTCAATAATTTTATTTTTAAACTAAAATTTTCCTTCATTTTATCAACATTGAAGTCCAATCTCTACACAATAACTTCTTTATTCTTGAAAATTGACTGTACGTAGATAGTACTACTATATATATTGTTCAAGAGAAGGTTTGTAATGGTGGAGTCTTATCTTATCCCCTAATAATACTTTAGTACTATTTATTATATTATCAAATATCTCATTCTTTAAATCATTGTCTTATTACATCATTTAAAGTAATTATCCTATAGTATAGTTCATGATGAAGAGAGACACGGTTATATATGGCCATGAATAAACAATATACAGACTGAATGTAATCATGAGGGTGATAGATAAGCTGATAAACCTAGGATAGTTTATTATCCCTCTTTAAACTTAATCCATCCCTCAATGACCTTTAAATACCTTTCCTTCAATAGCCACTTTAGTACACTCTTTAATGATCTTGA
The DNA here is from genome assembly GCA_037957365.1 of Torreya grandis. NCBI lineage: Eukaryota > Viridiplantae > Streptophyta > Pinopsida > Cupressales > Taxaceae > Torreya > Torreya grandis. Next base: position 203,441 of record JARHVA010002016.1, read on the forward strand.
TTATGAGTGTTTGAATGTATCATTATATAGATTGAAGGTGACTTGGCTTTGAAGTTGGTGGTGAAAAACAATTTGAACAAATATCAACCTAAGAAATCCTATTTACACTTAAAATTCTTTCATATTTATATAGTACTCACTTTAAACTCATTGAACTCACTTTGTGTTTGAAAACTTGTGATGAGTCCAACATACCATATGCCTATATACTTTCATCTTATAGTTGACTATAGGTGACTCTTTTTAGGCAAAGGTATACCCATAGGTTTTAATGCATAGTATTTTCATGTCTAATCTCCATTTAAATTTATTATTCTCATTAGACTATGTAAAAACACTCATGTCTTAGTCTAGATCCATACATGACTATGAATAATTCAACCTATATTTCCATCCTATAATCAACCTGTAGGTGTCCTTTTTTAGGCCTAAAGCATCTTGTAGATGATCATACAGGTCATAAACCTTATGTTCCAACTCTTCTTGATATTTTCTTAGATTCACTAGTCTATATCACCTCAATAAGGTCATCTACCATGGGTATATAGGTTTTACATACCACCTTAGACTGTGAAGTCATCTTGAAAGTTCAAATCATTCTAGAAATAATTGAAAACCAATAGTAAAAGATCATATGGAATGGAGGGATCTTTACCATTAGGATATTTTGACCACACCCTATATATTTTAGTAAGGGGTTACCCCTACATGAGGATTATAAGGTGTAACTAGTTTGATCAATCTAGACCATCTTTAAATATTTTATGAAAATATTAAAATAATTTTAGTGTCTCTGTTTGGAGGGATTAAGGTAACTTGTCCCTAAATTCATTTTTTCAACAAATGCATACAACTCTAAAGTTTTCCTTTTACTTCATGACCTCATTATTTATTTTTATGGTACCTCTAACTCCCCAAGACCTAAATAATCTCCACAACATGTCTAGATACCTCATATCAATTGTCTATTTCCTTATCAAGACACCTATATGTGTATGTGCAGGTCATAGGGTTATAGATAACATAGTAGTGATAATGTGAATGGTAAATTAGGACCAATACTATGTTTACACCATGATGTTGTGATGCTTTCCATGTTTCCAACATTATAGAGATATCATACCAATTTTAACATTGATATTGCAACCCTACAAACCTCTGTGGAGACCTATGGATGCACATGAATGTGTGATACAGGGTAATGAGGAGGAAATATGGATATATGTATAGTGAATGATCCTATGGTTCATCTCAAACCTTATCAAATTATATAAATGTATCCTCTCCACATTGATTTAGTTCAAAATAGTCATAATTCCAACATGATTAGTTTGTGTGAGGCACCTGTAGATGTTGATTAGTGTTGCAAGCCTGGTAGTGAAGTTAAGACATGAACAATTTCATTATGTAAATATGTTTCCTTGAGATTTATATGAGTAAAAAATTATACCAAAACCTTGATCACACTTCAAGACTAAGGATAAACTCTTAAAATGTCATCAAACCCCTCTAAGATGCCTCCACAACTATCTCAAAGCTTTGGATAAAAGAAAACCAACAACACTCTCTTTCAACATCAAGGCAATTAGTTGTAATGAAATACATAGGAGTGTAGTATCTTAATAATGGACTTGGATAACTCAACCCAAATGTGTTACGGTATATTATAGATGTTATATGTCATATTAATGTCTTTCAAAATGTACATACCCTATAGTCCATGTCTCAAAACTCTGAAACAATTTGATATAAATCGTGGACATGAAAACTATGTCTTAGAGACTTAAACTTACTCTCTCTCTCTCATGGATTAATTAGACCATCATGTTGAGGACTTGATATTAGTTGAATATTTTCATCACCTTTAATTCATGAACATTTAAAATAAACTTTAATTCATGAACATTTAAAATAAACTTAATAAATAAATGTGTACCTTGTTGAAGAGATCAACTTAGCTTAAACTCTCTTAAAAGAGATACACTCAGATGAAGAATTATGAAAAATTACTTGGATTAAAAAGGTGTCATGAATTATATATTCAATTTATAACCTCTAAAGATGAAAAAATTTGCTTAACAACTCATATTTTATTTCAAAACTCACCCAAGAGACCACTTAAAAAGATAATGAAAGAAACATGGTTTTATGATACAAATACTTTCCTAGAATAAGTTATCAGATTAAAGTAATATGAAAAGGATACTAATGAAATATAAAATCATCCCTCAAAACCATTACTCTCCATCATTTTTTGATCTTGAGAAATAAGTCCAAGAACAAACCCCTTTTCAAATGCATAGGCTATAGTGACTTGCTATCACTCTTAGTGATTGTTCATAAATATAAGGCCACCAATACATGAACCAATGAAACTAATTTCAATATTACTTATAACCATAAAATCACCAATGTTCTATCCTAACTCTCTACTCTTTTTGTATCGATCATTTGAAAACTACCTTTCTAGAGCTGTCAAGAAGGTCAATATAGGAACAAAGTTGGGTTTTGCCATTTTTTCACCTAAAACTTACTTAAAAACATTTATATGACCCTTTGGGGACCTAATTATTCCTTTTAGATGCTTTTCTCTTGAAAATCCTTTGAAAACCAGTATGAATGCCTCAAAAAGGCCTATTTTTACACTAAAAAGGCCAAAATCACTAAAGAACTCTGATTAAAATGATTTAAAATGTGTTAAAAAGTATTATACATGTCTTATAAGGTGATAAAATATGTAATTGATCTTATTCCTGATTAGATACCATCAAAAGCTTATCAAATCTTATCTAGAGGGCACAAAATGGTCAGAATTACATGGAAATGAGTCATGAAGTTAGTCCAGAATGTGATCAACTTCATTATTCATATTTTAGGAATTTAATGACCATGATACATCTTATTAAACTAATCATGATGATTAATACTCTTCTTACCATTGGAAATGGCTCACAAAGGCCAAAAAATGAATAGATAAAGATAAATGAAGGAAAAGACCCTAATTCACCTAATCAACATTAAGACCTGGTAATAATGAAATAAAATATCACTTTAAGGAATTTTCAAGAATTAACTACTGACCCACAAGATAAATTAGCATGACATGCTAAGTTTTGAATGGTAGAGATGACAATTTGACTTATGAGGTCAAAATTATCAACATTGACATTGACCTTCAACACTTGTATGACCACTTTCAAATAATTATTATGCAATTATATGATCTTATGAGATAATTTTAACTTTCATATATAGAAATATCATATGGTCAAATTGCAAATATTGGTCTTGTAAACCAATCTTATGACTTCACTATACACAAACATCACTGAACTAGATAAGTCATTTTGGATTCATCATTTTCACCACTATACCCAAATTTCAATATTTATAAAAATAATGAATAGGACATAACATTATGAAAAAACATATATGTGCACTTATTTTCATCACTCTATCATGATAACACATTGTTAATCATTTTCTCACTAATGCCTAGGTTTTTCACTATTTTCACCATTAGGCATGTTAGTGACTGGCTAACTTGGATAATGGGTTTATCATAATTGAGGGATATAACCTATCCAAAAATATTTATGGAAATAAAACATGATTATTAATCTTCATCCTTCATCAAATTTCAAACTTTATCCAATACAACTTCTTATAGCAACAATAACTTCTTCATAAATAAACCTATATCTTCACATTTTTCTCTCTCTTCTCTCTAACCACCACCACCTAGAGGTACCTAGGAGAGTTAAATACAAGATAAAAACACTTACATAATCATTTTAAACCATCATGATAAATTTTGAGTCGTATCTTCAACATTGGGTCACTATTAGGGTTCTAAGAGGGTTTTAACACACTTCTACTGTTAATTATTGTTCATAAAGCATAGCCCCTCAATCCAAAAAATAATACGTAAAAGTTTTATCTAGGAAACTTAAAGATATACCATTAATATATTAGGCTCCCATGAAAAGGTTTTATGATCTAATGAGCACAATAAAATCCTTCTGAGGTTGAGAACCCTTCATTTTGAGCACTCAAGAGATCTCAAAACAACATTTCATTCTTTTTACTTCAAACTATGACCTATAAAATTATTAACAAACTTGAACCAACATAACTCACCTCTAAAAATTCTTACATGAGCTTAAACATCTATAAATCTAATCATGACCCCTCATTAAGCCACACACTCTCTCTTTGCTCTCTAGCCTTAACCTACAAACCATATTAAGACTTAAAACTAACATTCATCCCTCTTTCAATGTGGTATCCACATTATTCAAATAATAAATAAATATATATCATACGTAAATAGTGGCATACACCCTTCATATGTCTTTATAATAGATTATTATTCCTCATTAGGCCAAGCAGGGTCTATGAGTGATTTAGGTATAAACTTGGTCTTAAAGGTCTTACCCCTATAGGCTCACCCTGATACTCTAATGATTGCTCCAATACCTCACATACATTTTAAATCAACCTCATAAAACCTATCATGCATGTGTTCATCCATCTTACCAAGTCACCATACTCTTATATTCTCATAAGAACTTTACATGCCATGACTAGTGCCATGTCTATGCTTCTTAAGCACTTGAAACTTGATTAATAACCTTAAAGAATTTTTAAAACTATCTATACTTGAATTACATGATAAAATAATGATATAAAATACTAAAACTCTTAATATATCACTCTCACACCACTACAACAATCTCTTTTTGATCAACATTCTCTCATGTCCTTATGTAGACCTATAGCCTTATATACATGCTTCAATGCTAACTTGACCATCCTACCTCTTTGTGATAACACTAACAACTTCAATATGACCTAAACCTTGACATCAAATTTTACATCAACCAACATAAGATACATTAGGTTGCCTTCAAATTCTCTCTTGCCTTCAAATTCTCTCTTATCACATGGCTTCCTTGTCACATCAATGACATCAACCTTGACATCAATGACAACACTTATCAACAAAAGATTACATGTGATATCTAAGAGGTAGTGGTTTAGGTCATAAAATTTTAATATGCAAGAAGGCATTAGTGAGTAGTAATAAATATTCAAGTTGCAACATTATAAAATAAATAATTTGATAAGCTAATAATGGAATTTGATTATGTTTGTCACTAATATTACCTCAATAATGAATCAAAATGTATATTATAATAGGTATGAGAAAATAAAATTGGTTTTAAATTTTTATAATTATTTATGCATTTAAAGGTTATATATATAATCAGTTGTATAAGAGTAAGGAGTTCTGACATGAGAGGCTGAAGAAATTAGTTAGATGTATAAGATTAAGTAGTTCTATCATGAGAGGCTGAGGAAATTAGTTAGTTGTATAAGAAAATGGATACCCTACATGAGAGGTAAAGGGTAGAAGTAGAATATTTCCAAAAATTGTGGTTGACACTAGTTAAAGAGCAAGTGACTAGAGTAATTAGGACTAGATTACCTCAAAAGCATTGTAATGGAACAATATTTTAGACATTTGATTCAATAGGGAATTTTATCCAAGTGTCTTAGGGTGAAACACTTATTTTATTTTAGTTGAGTTTTATCGTGGGTATAGGGAAGTGGAATTTATTGGAAATTACATAAAAAGAGAAAAATCATGTAAAGATAAAAGAAAGAGGAATCATAATTAAAAATATAAAGAGATAACTGATGAATTGAAGAGATAAGTGGGAAGCTGAAAATCCTACATAATAAAGGGTAATAAGTAGTAAAAATTAATCCAATGTTGTAATACTATTTTATTTTATGTGTTTATCTAGTTCATAGTGTATACAAGGGAAAATAAAACTAACCTATAATTCAATCCTATCTTAGAGAGGACAAATCACACTTACACTTTTGCTTGTTGATACATTTAAAAATTTAGGGTCATGACCAAGATGGATCCACTATAATAACCAAGGGGTCTCTTATCATAATAAAATCAATAGAGAGTGTTAAAAAGCCTCTAGTCAGGCAATCCATGCAATAACCCATAATAGGTCCTATGGTTTCTATATTCACTAAGTATATGCAATGTAAATAAAAATATAACCTAGTGCTCACTAAACCTTGTGGCACAAAATAGGGTTAATAAACAATAAATTAAACATGCATAGAATAATTATAATTAATATTGTATATATATAACCCTAATATATTAAGAGAGAAATACATTCAAAATTCATTATTTATGCTACTTTTATCTACTAAAATAGAGGAATAAAATTAGAGATATGTAACTTGAAGATGAACCCATTGAGTCTCAATCTTTCCCTTGGACAAAGGTGATTCATAATATGTTGTGTATTATTGAAGAATCTAAGGATGGACAATGGAATATATCCAAGGACCTCCTAATCAATATCAAGTTTTCACAAGATAAAATTCTTCTGTCAAAGTGTAAAACCCTAAGAAATAACTCAAGTAGAATGGTGGAAGAGCAAATTATAAAGAAGTGTAAATGAATATTAGTTCTTCTCTCTCCCATAAATGCCAAAATGAATGTGTATATATAGATGAATTTAACCCTAAACCTTTCTAAAAATTTAGTTGATAGGGTTAGCTAGATTTGACCTCTTATAGTTAATTGATAACATAAAGTTAGGTCCCATTATGGGTCAGCTAAGGCTGACCTAGACCCATAACATGAAAATATTAATTTGAATACAGGGTTGGTCTATGTTGACATTTTTAGTAAATGTCAAAAAGGATTTTTGGCTTAGGTAAAGGCTGAATAAGGTGGTGAATTACTTGGAGGAGTATGCAAGGGAGGTTTTAAATCTTACTAATGTGTATGAGATTTGTGTAGATAGTAAGTGGTGATATAGGAGACAATGATGTTGTGAATTACTAATGGTATGCCCACCCCTTTCCTAGTACATGCTTTAAGGCATGCACTTAGAGAGATTGAGACTTGATGGGTTATTTAAAAATAGAAAACATCAGTAATTGATTAATTTTAAAAATATTATATGTATACATATGCTCCACTTAAAGTTCATCATGTGTCAGTTATGTGTAACATGGGATGGTGCTTTGAGATAATAACATGACAACACACAATGATGAAGCTAAATAAATTGTAATATTTTAAATCATAAAATGACTCAAATGAAATAACTAAATTAAATTAATTTATGTATACCTTGACTTACCTTTATCTCTCTATGGTTATCTATTTTGTTTGTAGTTTTGATCTTGGAAGACATAGAGACTATTTTGGACAAACCCAAGGATACGAAACTAAAGAGTAAAAACAAACAATTTTAAGAAAGATAAGATAATTAAAATGGTGCAGGTAAGATATACTTGGAAATTTAGTAGGCTAGGGTGATAAATGCTAAGTTAGGACTAAATGACCAAGCTAAAATTTAGAGTAAATTAGGCAACAACTATCCAAGGCTACTAAATGACCGAAAAACTCAAACAAGTAAACCTTAAGAAAGTCAAACAAACCAAGTCAATGTGAAATTAGTAATGATCCTTAAATAAATATGGATGAGCAATGGTAAAATAACATTGATGAGTGAGTAGTAACAATCCTTACTCAATCATCAATGGAAAAGTACGTAAAAGGGAAAACAACATTGGTGAGTGAGAAGTAACAATCCAACCTCACTCAAGAATGGAAAAAGTACTAAAAATAGAAATGGATGAAATTGTCCAAAAAAAGGAGCTACAATAATGGAAATTTTTCAAATAAACCTATACAATTCTACAAATGTAAAGTAGTGGTATAAATAAAGTAATCCATAGTTTCTCAAGCATATTATTTTGTTCTAGAGATAGATAAAACCAAAAAAAAGTAATGGTAGCATGTTTTAGGAAGTGAAGAAGAGGGAATATAGAAGTGGGAAAACAGTTTTATAATCAAAATTTTATATTTAAATTGGTGGTTGGGAAATTGAAGTAAAAACAAAGGTAGAGAAACTCTTTATCAAAGTCCAGACACTAAGATTAGGTTTGTCAAAACAAGAAGGCTTTCAACATTAAGGACTCTAAATAATTATTGACTATTTTGACCACAAGTAAAAATAAGTAAACCTCCTATAGCATTAAACTTGTATAATGGTATATTATAATGTAATAGGGTGCACCATAGTCTATTAGGGGTCATTATATGTGTCATCACCTTGGTCATATTCACCTTTATCCCGTTATGTCATTTCTAGTCACTTAAGGTCATATTTTAAGTCATTCATGACAATTATATGATTTACCTTGATGTAAGAATATTCCATGCATTCCTCAACATCATTCATGTCAGTCCCTTATTAGACATGTCAGTTTCTAACTATAATTATAGGAGTAACATCAGAACAAGACAAAAAGTGGTAGTTTGGGCAGTTTGAGTTGGTTTTATGGCTTTTGTAAAAGTGTGGCAAATGTGGTAAGATCATAAAATGAAATTTCACCTTTAATTAACTCATTTCCACACTTTATAATATTTTTAAGTCATAAAAAATGTTCAAAACCATTTCTCTTCTCTATCTCTCCACTAGGCTTTCTCCTTATTTGAGATGGTCTATATAAACCATGTGGTGAAAGTGTTTCTAAGAGATGTTAAAATCATTATATAATGGTTTCAAATATTTTTTCATAAATAGAGATGAGATTAATATCACAAATATTCCATTCTTCTAGTGGAATCTCTATTACCAAATTATAGTCAAGTTTTACCAATTATAGAGGGTTCTTGTCCTTTTAGTAGTTTCAAAGGAAGGTGATATGTTTTATTTAATGCTTACCATGTATTTTTAATTCACCTATTTTCAAATTTTAGTCTCAAAATCTAATAAAAATGGAGCCACAATCATATAAAATATATAGTATATTTCCCAACAAGTATTCACCTACAGTTAGGTGAAGGAGAGCTTTGACCAACCTTTTTGAAGAAGTGGAGATGGTTCTCAAAGTGAGAGATGGATATAAGATGGAAAAAAAAAACTTTAACCTTCAAAAATGTTAAAATATAATTTTAAAGGCAATCATATACATTCTTCCCTATATACTACTACAATGTGCACATATAAGTGCCCCATAGAGGATTGAACATGTTAGAATGGAAGTGTTTAGGACTGGTTTAAAGTCCCACTAAGTGGAGAGGATCAATATAAACTAATAGTATCTATGGGATTGATTAATAAACTATTCCATTATGCATTAAATAGTATGTCATACCTTCATAATTTTATCTACAAATGTGTAGCTACAGGTAGCTTAGATAGAGGAGAAAGCATTGAAACATTAGATGTTTGAGGTAGGTTTGAACCTTTATGGAAGATTGAGAATTTATGGAATACCATAGCATCAAAATTGAGGTTATATAGTGGTAGGTGGATTTAAATTTCATGTACATATGTGGAGAATGAGTTTTAGGGATCTATTACCTTAAAAACTCTAAAATAGAGCCTTGTCCATATTTTGTACCATCATGGAGTAGTGTGGCATAAAGTCTAGATAGATCCTAAGTTTTTCATCATATATTTCAGACCTAGGAGTGAGTATTTGACCAAATAAAGTGGGTTTTTTTAATCAAAATAAGTGATAAAAAGGAGGAATCCATTGTTCCAATTCTTCACTATAGGTTTTTAGAGTTCTCTACAGCGTTTTGAACTTCAAATGACCTTATAGTCCTTGGAAATAAAGGATCTTCATACCTCCAATGTAAGTGATCCTATTAAATTTATAAGGAAAATAATATTCTATATAGAATTAAGAAGAGTGGAAGTACTATGTCTTGACCTGTACCATCACCTACATGTGTATCTTTACCCTTAAAAGGGTCACCTATAGTCAATTATAAAATGGCAATGAAGGATGAACACAACAGTGGGTGTATTGGTCCATTTCTAAGCATGATATGATTATATTTCACTCATTAAATGAGACCAAAGGATTTAAAGAAAACAGAGACATGAAAATGACTATGCATAACATTATATAGGTGCCCTTTTTACTCTTCGGATAATCACCTATAGTCAACTATAAGATGACAGTGCAATAAAGCATAACTACCTTGTAGATTTTATCTTAACATAAATATGACCTAAATAAATATAAATAATTTCAAGATGGTATTAATAAATTAATGAATATGGTGGATCATAGTAAATAAGGGTATAATAGGAAAGATTTACCTACAAGTATGTCACTTTATAAGTAAGGAAACATAGTATATAGTTAGCCACTCTTACCTAATCAAAAAAAGGTGAAGACACTTTGAGTTAGAAAAGAAGGTTGAGTTTTAACATGTATAATAAGACCCATATATTAGTAGTAATCATCTAAGGATATTCTCATGTCAAGTAAATAGGGAAAGAGTTAGTTCTCAAGAACAACCTGTAGTCAACACAAAATCTTGCATAGTGAATACTACATAAAAGTTTGTCTTGGGTTTTGGAATTTTTGGAGGTGCTAGAAACATGAAAAATTATTGAATTTTTATGTATAAGATATCTAGGACCTATTTAATACCCTCATATCTTCATATTTCTTATAAAAATAGGCTAAGTGCCCTCGGTTCTATCTTAGATAGAGGGTACTCCCATATAGGTAGAATCATAGGTTTGTCATGAAGAGAGTGAGAAAGAGAGATATATGATTATTGTAACACTATGATGAGTTTTAAAAAGTTTAAATAGTGGCAATAAATAGCTAAAAGTGCTCACACCACGCATGAAGTGTTCAAGCATGCAAGAACATAGTTAGTTCCATTAGGCCTAAACTAGGACTAATGCCTAAAAGAGGTATAATACCACTCCTAATACTAGGTGAACAATATAAGGCATTGGAGGACATTAATGGGGAGATATAATTTGTGTGAAAACCTTTATTTTTAAAATAAGGTCATATAGAATCCATTTATTGGCTTTGAAACATGACAGGGTATATAGAATGCAAAGGAGAGTTTGAGAGGCTAAGTTTGAGAACTCAAAATAGTATGGATACTTATCATGGAATCATAATGAGTTGTGATATGTTTTAAAGGGTCCTAAAATTAAATTTTGTATAATTTTTTTGAGGATTGGGCATGAAAATTTTATGAACAATCCTTAAGGGGTAGAACTACTCAAAACCTTCCAAAACCCTTGTTAATGACCCAATTGAGAATAAGTTGATATAAATGCCTATGTATTAGTTATTATAGATATTTAAGTTATTTTTACTTATATATTACTCCCTAGGTCTCCCTCCTATCAATTTGGCGTGCACACTTTTTATACAAATAGGGTACAAAATTGGATTTTCTTGATAGATTTTGATGTTTTTAGGTATAGAGGAGTTTCAAAGGATGAGGTTTAATTTGGGATACAGAATGGAACTAACATAACTCCTCATATCCATTTTTACTTTATAAAATCTCAAAATTATATTGGATAACACCTTCACTTTAGGCAGTATAAACTAACATAGTGAATAGAGAGTGATCATCAAGTGAGAAGGTGATAACCCCAATTAGGAGACATTTTAAGGTTTTTTTGATGGATATAAAGATATGAGGACTATTTATAAGTGTCAATTAATGCCCTATATTGATTGGTTTGAGAAAATAAATACCACCATGATGCCAAGTGTGAAGGATGAGTGAAAGAAGGGTTATTATGATCATAGATAGTGAGAAAACTTGTCTAGAAGAATAATGGTGATTAGGAACACATCCAATTCATGTTGTATCATGTTTATAATCCCACATTAATAGTATAATTATTTAATATATTCCTATTATATTGAGGAGTTCTCAAGAGAAGCCAATGATAAAGACAGTTTTCAAACAAGCATTTGAAGAGTCCTACACCAAGTTTGAGGATTTTTCATGTTCTAAGGGACATTTAACCAAAGAAACCTTACATGGTATATTTAATAATCCATTTTAATGAACACATAAATCCTTATATTATATTTTCACTTATTCTTGTGACTCTTAAGCTTCATTTTTCTCTCTCCTATCTCACATTCTATAAGTACTAGCCATTTTTAGCTCTTATATCTAATTCGACACCATGTATGACAGATCCATGTGAGTTTTATGTTTTAATTTGAATTTGAATAATATAATGAATCTTGTTTGGAGTTCACAAACATACTTTATAAGTGTAAAAAATGATTAATGGAGAGGTTTAGTGATTTTATCTTTACTTTTCCTTGTCCTTTCATGTCTAATGTAATAAGTTCTCATTATAATAGATCATATAGAGTGTAGATAGTGTGTTTGGATCCATTAAAATATGAAAGTGTACTTATATTCTACAATTTCCCCTCTACTCCACTTGTTTTAAGTTGTCTCATGCATATCACCTCTATATTTAAATACTAATGCTAGAACATCTTAGGATGTTGAATCTAGTTTATAGGTATTGTTCCTTAGTGAAATAATTACGATAGAATTATGGAAATACTTATGGTGTACCACCCCCTTATAATATCTTATTTTCATGAATACTTATATCTCTTTTCCCACAAATAATCAGTTAGTTTAGGTGATAATCACTTCAAGGTAAATTCAAGGAGCTATCCCTTAAACCTAGAGGTATAACTTTATTATAGGCAACCAAAAAGCCTAGAGCTATTCAAAAGTTTCCAAAATATTAGAGTAGGATTGGAAAACCTACTCTAGGGTTCAATATTTGGTGACAATAATTTTGGCACACCTGGTGGGATAAAGGTCCAAGAGAGTGAAAATATTGTTGGCGTGTCTTTCATCTAATCAACTTTTGAAAGTAATCAAGATAACACCAATGGTGACTCCTAGTTAAATATTCTAGTTATAAGCATCCCAAGTATCTTATATTGAAGATTTTGATCATTTCTTGTATCTCATATGACCTATTAGGTTGATATGAATATCTTTGATGAATGTCCCTACTATGAAACTCCCTATCAACCTTGTTATGAACCATGTTATACCCCTCAACAACCATATAAAAATGGATACCAATCCTATGAGCCATGGTATCCCTATGGTCATCTATTTCCTTCTCCATATGGACATCATGTTTTTAGATAACCTTATGAGGAAGGATATAAAGAATCCTATCAATAAATTACTTATTATCAACCCAAATATGATCCTTACAAACCATACCATGATGCCTATCAACCTCAAGAAGATTCTTAATATTGTCATGAAGAATTAGATGATTCCATGGATTATACATCAATATATTACAAAGAAATATATGAATTATTTCATACTTAAATCCAAAAACATAAAGTTTTCTTCAATCCCCATCATTACCATATTCAGCCTACTTCAACCCCATCTTATATCCAATCCTTATTAGTACTCATACCAAACTTACTAGATAGAGAAGAAATTATGAGAACATGGGATGACGAATTTGATGTGATCCCTAACTATCTCATGTAATGGTTAAGAGGATTTGTCCAGGGATGTAGGTACATGTGGGAGATGGTTGAAGAATAAAAATTATGGGATATCAAGGAGAAGCTATACTTGGCAAAAAAGTGTCTCCAATTCTCAGTAGATAGACTAAATATATGGGAAGATAAAGAGATTAAAAGTGATCCTAAAATTATTGAAGAGCCTCAAAGAGGATATAACTAAAGTGAATTTTTTTTGGGAGGAAGTATCTTCCATATTGACCAACCCAACTTATCATTCCCCTATGATCTCACTCATCAAGTCCTTTTCCCCAAATCCATGCAAAAGCCCTCCATTAGACTTCATGTTCCCTCTCCATCCCTTGAGACTATCCATCAACCTCCAACCTCATCCCTTCTTGAAAAAGAGCCCATTCTAAGGGAAATAAGTGAAGAGGAGCAAACTCAAGCCATAGTTGGTCAAGAAGATGCCTGAAGTGACTATGAAGAATAAATCACCATAGGTACCCCCTTGGTGAAAGTAAGTGTAATTCCATATTCTTGACTGAAGATAAGAATGTTTAAGGTCCTATTATAGCTATCCATGCAAAATTTGGTCAAAACATGAAAGGAGAGGTGTTTGAGAAAGACTCCATATCCGATCATGAGGTCATTGATTATCCTAACAATAATGAAGTTGAGTGTGTCATAAATCATAAAGAAGAATGTGTTATTAAAAATGAATATGAGCTTCAAGTCACCATTCAATAAAATGTAGTGATGAAGGAGCTTAGTGAATCTATTGTCAAAGAAGTTGTAATACTGAAGAGTCTCATGAATCTAAATCATAATATGTTGTATTTAAAGGGCAATCAACACCTCAATCTAAAGTTTAACGATTTGTATATGTGTTAGATAAAAATGAATACAATCTTAATCACCTCATATGTCAATAACATCAAAATGAAAGAGATCAAGCTGAAAATATGGTGCTTCTTAAAGACAAATACAATAAGGATCATTAGTAGAAACAAATGAAACTTTTTCAAGAGCTTGAGCATATTTTCCAAGTTGAGGGAAAAGTACATGAGAAGGTGGAACAAAAAATTTCCATAAATGACAATGACCAAGATTGGGTGGATTATGCAGAGCTCCTTGATGAGCTTGAAGAGCTTGCATCTAAAAAAAACCTAATTTTATTAAGAGCACCATGTAGTTCAAGAAGATATGCCTTTTTGAACCAAAATTAGAGGTTGTAGCTGAGAAGTCTTATGAGAAATTTGTGATTGTTAAAATTCAACATGAGTTCACTTTCATAAGTGATCTAGTGGTGGTTGCCTTTATTTTATTTAACATCATGCCAAGTAGGTTGAAAAACATCATGAAGGAGTTGGAGATATAAGTGCCAAGGCCTAAGAATAAACATACCTCATCTGATATTTCATTTCATGAAGCAATAAAGGTTTCAAACTTCCCATTTGATCTATGAGGAACATTTTATTTTAGGATAGTTTATGTTTGAGCTAGTTTATTTGAATTTTTGTGTGTGTTCCATAAGTACTCATGAAGCACAATTGTGTGGTATGTTATTTTTTATATTTTTTATATTTTATCTTGTGTTTTGGTTTATTTTTAAAGGCAAATTTAGTGTCATATATGTGCATAGGTGACTTCATATCCCTATGGATAGGATAAGGATACCGGTCTTTGGTATAACAAGTATACCACACCTAAGAAATTGCAAAAAATGTTGGCTATTTTGACCAAAATTCAAAATAACTAAACCCCAAATAGTATAAAACTTGTATATGGGTCTATTATGATGTAATAGGGTGTTTCATATTCTATTAAGGGGCA
Organism: Torreya grandis; assembly: GCA_037957365.1. Lineage (NCBI taxonomy): Eukaryota > Viridiplantae > Streptophyta > Pinopsida > Cupressales > Taxaceae > Torreya > Torreya grandis. Next base: position 218,657 of record JARHVA010002016.1, read on the forward strand.
TTCTATGTGTTATCACTTTAGTCATATTCACCTTTAACCCCTTATGTCATTTATAGTCATTTAAGGTCATATTTGAAGCCATTTATGATAGTTGTATGGTTTCCATTGGTGAAAAAATGTTATATATGTTCCTTAATAGCCTTCATGTTATTACCTTATCAGACATTTTAGTTTAAAATTGATAATTATAGGATTAACATCATAACAAGAAGAAATGTGGTAATTTGGGAAGTTTGAGTTGGTTGTATGGATTCTACAAAAGTGTGGTACATGTGGAAGGCCAATAAAATTATATTTCAACTTAAATGAACTCATTTTAATTTTTTATTATCATTTTAAGTCCAAAAAATGTCTCAAAATTATCTCTTCTCCATCACTCCACTAGGCATGTAGAAATGACCAACTGGTTTTGGTCTAGTACAAATAACAAAAGATCAATCAAGTCAAATATTTTTGCTGGTTGTTATTACACATGGTATAATTAATATCCATGGTAGGATTTGGTAGATTATTCTCTCATGATTTATGAACCATTATTTATAAGTTGACATCTCTTTTTTACTTGTTTATCCACACACCCTATAAGTTTTCTCCTTGTTTGAGTTGGTTCATACAAACCACATGGTAAAAGTGTTTCTAAGATATGTATACATCATTATCTCATGGTTTCCAATAATTTTTCATATGTAGATATAAGTTGAGGATCAGAAATTTCCATTATACTAGTACAATCTCCATGACCAACTTGTGGTCAGGTTTTACCAATTACAGAGGGTTCTTGTCCTTTTAGTGGTTTTAGAGGAAGGTGATATGTTGTATTTAATGCTTCCCATGTTTTTTTAATCCCACTCCTTGAAAATTTTAGTCTCAAAAGATAATACCAATGCAACCATAATTATATACAATATTCAGTAGATTTCCCTGCAAGTATTCACCTACAGTCAGGTGAAGGAGAACTCTATCCAGGATTTTTGAGGAAGTGTAGATAGTTATCAAAGTGAGAGATGGATCTAAGATGGAAATAACAAAGTTAAACATTCCAAAAGGTTGAAATGGACTTGTAAATTCAATCATATACATCCTACCCTATATACTACTATAATATGCACCTATAAGTGTGCCACGAAAGATTGAACATGTTGGAATGGAAGTTCTTGGGATTGGTTTGAAGTCCCACTAGGTGGAGAGGATTAATCTAGAATGATAAGAATTATGGGATTGATTTAGAAACTATTTCAGCATGCATATAATATTATGTCATACCTTCATAATTCCATCTATAAATTTTCACCTACAAGTGGTTTAGACTAAAGAGAAAACATTAAAACATTAGATGTTTAAGGTAGATTTGATCCTTCATGGAGGATTTAGAAGTTTGGGAATGCCATAACAATCAAAAATGAGGTCATAGAGTAGAAAATAGACTTAAGGGTCATGTACACATGTGTAAAATCAATTTTATGGATCCATTACCTTAAGAACTTTGAAATAGAGCCTTGGCCATATTTGATGCCATCATGGAGTAGTGTGGCATAAAGTATAGATCGATCCTAAGTGTTTTTATCATGGATTTTAGACCTAGGAGTGAGGCCTTGACCAAATAAAGTGTATTTTTTATCCAAATAAATGATGAAAAAGAGGTTTCCATTATTGCAATTATTCACTATAGGTTTTTCATAGTTCTCTATAGTGTTTTGAACTCCAAATGACCTTATAGTCCTTGGAAAATAAGGAGAATACCTCTACGGTAAGTGATCATATTTAGGTGAGAAGGACAATAGTGTTTTAGAAAACATTGATAATAGTGTAATTATAGATTATTGACTTGTACCATCACCTACTACTATAATTTTACCCTTAAAAGGGTCACCTATAGTCAATTATAGTATATCAATGTAGGTTGAACACAATAGTGGGTGTATTGGTCTATTTCTAGGCATGATATGAGTATATTTCACTCATTAAATGAGACAAAATGATTTAAATAAAATATATAAATGAAAATTACTATGCATATCATTCTATAGGTGTCCTTTTTTACTCTCAGGGTAATCACCTATAGTCAACTGTAGGATTATAGTACAATAAAGCATAACTACCTTGTAGATGTTAGCCTAACATAAACATGACCTGAATAGATATAAATGACTAAAATATGGTATTAATGACTTAAATAATATGCTGTATCATATTATATATGGGTCTAATATGAAATATTTACCTACAAGCATGTCACTTTATAAGCAAGGAAACATAATATACAATGAGCCAATCTTACCTAGTCAAGAAAAGGTGAAGATTCTTTGATTTATAAAAGAAAATTAATTGTTAAAAATATTATAATACACCCATATTAGTATTAACCATCATAGTATATTATCATGGCAAGGAAACAGGGCAAGATCTGGTTCTCAAGAACAACCTACAGTCAACACACAAAATCTTGCATAGTAAATACTACACAAAAGTTTGTCTTGGGTTTTGGAATGTTTGGAGGTGATAGAAACATGACCAAGCCTTGAAATATTGTGTATAAGTTCCAAAAGATGTATTTAATCCCATAATATCTTCATATTTCTTATTATAAGAGGGTAAGTTCCCTCTATTCTATCTTAGATAAAGGGCACTCCCATAAAGGCATAATTGTACGTTTGTCATGAAGAAAGTGAGTGAGATAGATAAGTGATTATTTTAACACTATGATGAGTTTAAAAAAAGGTGAAATGATGTGAATAACCATATATGGGTGTTCATACCACTCATGAAGTGTTCAAACATGCAAGAACACAATCAGTTTCACTAGGCCTAAACTAGGCCTAATGCCTAAAAGAGGTCTAGTACCACTCCTAGGACTAGGTGAACACTATAAGGCATTGAAGTACCTTAATAGGGAGATATAAGGTTAGTTAAAACCTTTATTTTTTATATAATGTCATAGGTAATCCATTTCTTGGCTTAGAAACATGATAGGGTACACAGAATGCAAAGGAGAGTTCCAAAGGCTAAGTTTGAAACATCACAATAGTATAGATACTTAGCATGGGATCCTAAGGAGTTAGTATATGTTGGATAGGGTGTTAAAATTAAATTTTGTAGAATTTTTTTGAGGTTTGGATATCACACTTTTATGAACAATCCTTAAGGGGTAAAACTATTCAAAAACCCTCTGAAATACTTGTTAACAACCTGATTGAGAAGAATTTGATAGAAAGGCATCTAGATGAGCTAGTTTATCAAGGTAAATGCTTTGGACTTGTAGAGGACTCCAAAAATATCCTTTCTATCAAGTTGGATTACACCCTATTTATATAGATAGGGTACAACAATAGATTTTATTGATAAATTTTGATGGTTTGAAAGTATAGAGGAGTTTCAAAGGATGAGGTTCACTTTGAGAGATATAATGGGGCCTAACCTAACTCCTCATATCCATTTATTTTTTCATAAAATCTCAAAAGTATATCTGATAACACCTTCACTTTAGGTAGTCTAAACTAGCATAGTGAATAAGAAGTGATCATCAAGTGAGAAGGTGATAACTCCAATTGGGAGGCCTTTTAAGGTCCATTTTATGGGGTGAATATTTTTTTTTACTGATAGGATGGTATAAAAATGTTTATTTTATCCATAGTGTGATAAGATAAAATATTTCCTCAAGAAAAGGGGAGGGTCCCTTTTTTATTGTGAACTCTAACAACAAGTTATTATTTATACTTATCTACACAAATTTTATCAAAGTGGGTGTTGTCATATCATCCAATAATATTATATTTAGAATTGATGTTTTCTTACAAACTTACTTCCTTTCTTTACAATGTATTGTGAAAATGTAAAAATTCTTGATGAAACAAGGACAATCAATATGCAAATTAGTTAACCAAAAGAGGAACTAGAATGATACCAACAAAGTAATATGAATAGATGGAACAATTTAGATCCCAAATCCTTCACCTTATTTCCAAAAAAGTTTAAAATCAACAAATAAGAATAACTTGTGGCCCAAAGTCTCCATGATAAGTCAATTTCAATTATGAACACAAACCCAGTAGCTAAAACGTAGCTCAAAGACTCCAAAATCAGCTTCTTGGCACCTTCCATTTTATAAAAATTTCACACCATAATCCAATCAAAGAACAATAAAATGTAATGGAAAAGACATAAAAACATCTCCAACAAACCAAAAGTTTATCTCAACACAAAGATTGAGAGATCACTTGATTTTCTTATATTGAATGGAATTCAAGATTTACACTATGAACACAAAGTTTCAAAATTATTTCTCAATTCAACAAAATTTCCCTTTATATCTCTTGGTGATCCATTTTACAAAGAGAATCCTCCTATTTATAGAGAGGATCTATGAAAAAAAAATGAAATACATAAATACATTGACTGATTCTAACACAGAGTCCAATTTGATTTAGGACTATGTACTTATCTTACATGTAATTTAAAATAAACAAAATTACACATGAAAGTTTAGAAAAAAAAACTAAGTGTCCTTAGACATAGGAATTTCTTCCTTTTTATCTTTCTCTAGATATTCCTCATTTCTCCTCAATTTTTCTTGAACTTTATCGTTGTTTGGTCCTAATGTATTTTTAGAAATGGCATAGACTCTAATGATGGAGTATACTAGATTAACCGGCATGTCTTTACTCTTACCCAAGATTATTTATAGCTTATCCATGATGACTTGAAATTCAACCAATTCGTCAATGGAAACTAGCATGAACATTCTTATTTCAATATCTATTTGGATCAAGGATGTAAACTCTTGAACCATAGTTTCCACAATAAGAATTTCTTGGGAATCATTTCTAATTTGACAAGGAAGTTCACCAATTTTATCTATAAGATGTAACATTTCATCATTGCACATGTCTTTAGATTCTTCAAGTTATTTAGCTAGATTCTTGAGAACTTCTCTTTTATTATTCATTGCTTCCCTATACTCAATGAACATTTTTTAATTTGGAATGACTTTCTACTCAACTAGAAGATCTAGCTTGAATTAGCATAATTGAGTCCATGTATCAATGTATTTTTTAGTCAATTCTAAATTTTTAGTGAGTTTTTAAATTATTTACTAAATTTCCATTTTCACCTCACTCAGGTTCTTCAAAAATACAATGGTATAATGCAACCATTGAGTACCTTGTGTTTTCAATCTCTCAATCCAAGCATTAACTGCTTGACCTTGAGATCCAATTTTCTCCACATGTTGAATTATCTTTTCAATGTTATCATGTTCAATAGGTTCAACTGACTTAGAATATTTAGTGATCTTTAGTAAAATAGAGGTCAACTATTCTAATTGTATCTTGAGTTGGTCTTTGATCTTATTGTCTCTATCATATATTTCAAAAAAAGATGCCATAGCTGCTTGTAAATCTTCTTTTACACCCTCATGCATTTATTTCCCCAAGTTTATTAATGCAACTACATAATCAAACACTTGAACATCTTTTAATATTTTTATTTTGGGGAGGTGCTAAAAATTTGGCATACGTGTGCCCATATTCAAAAGTTACCCTTGACATAGTTTTAGCCTTCTTTATTCTTTTGGCCTTTATCAGTGCAAAGTAACCAAAATCAAAATCAAGTGAAATAACTTACTTCTACATATTAGGTTTTTGAGTCATTATCCATGGATAAAGATGAGATGATTATTCTAAGGTAGAGGAAACCAAGGATTGTGATGTTTGGGGAGGGCCAATGGTTAGTGAATTGGGTAGAATACAAAGAGAAATGGTGGAGGTATCTGGTGGTGGAGTTGACACCAATTAGATAGTGGTTATAATTGGTGGGGTTTAGGTTAGTATGTGTAGATTAATTTTTAATCTACACTGTATTTTATTTTTTGACTCAAGCTACAATTTTGGTTCCTGCGCTGTAATATCCCCTACCAATAGAGATAAATGAAAGACACAAAACTATGATACCAAAGACCAAAGCTCTGATACCACTGTAATATCCCTTCGAATATCAAAACAAAACTCCAAATTGCTTATTTGAATTTCTACAAAATATCTTCAAATTGATGAATAAATCACAGTATAATTTCTTATTTATTTGCTCATAAGCTTACAATAGAGATCCTTTGTCAAGTATACAAAAAATTATCGAAAGTACGGCCTGAATAGCCTGAATATTCCGTAAACTGGAAAAGAATTCTGAATCTGGTTCGTATCGGCCTGCCGTGTAAAACACACAGTCGCTGACGCCGGTTATACTGCCATCGTCGGTCGATCTACAGTCGTTACTCCGCCGATGTCGGTAGTATGTCGACCGATGTCGGTCTCTGTAAGTATCTGTTCACCGATGTCGGTACCTGTACTTCCTGTTGATGCATACAGATTTTTACGGATCTGTATGAAATTCGTACGGCCGCTGATATAACACACCCTGTATGCCTGATCCTGATCTGTAGAATTATGGGCTGATACAAAAGATCTATATCTGGATAATTCTTGAATCAAACCCCAAAATAAAGAAAAATACCTTTAAACCCTTGTGATAGCTTCTGAGTGAAGTTATCTCTCAAATACCTGTCATACTATGATAACTTCTGGATGAAGTTATCTCTCAATTCGGCAATAGATCGGCTGATCTTTCACAACCTCTGAATCGCACACAATGAAGAGTTGACATTCTTCAATGCAATTGGAATCCTGGAACCCTTGGCTCAGTCTTCACAGAAGAATTTCTTAACAAGAATCAATATCAATAATCATGAATAATACAAACTCTCTCCCATGAGAGATTCTTATACACCTCCAAAGGTGTGCTTGCTAAAATTAGACTCCCTTAAATTAGACTCCCTTAAATTAGAACTAGGGTCTTAAAATTAGACCAAGTCTTAATTTAGAATTTGCATCCTCAAATTAGACTCAATCATTAATAATTAATAATTAATAATTAATAATTAATAATTAATTAAAATTAGATCAAATAATTAATATTTGATTAAATCAATCAAATATTAATATCTCCCTTAATTCATGCCCGAAAGAGCCCGAACGAATTCCAACCCATCTCTATCAAGACCCTCTATCCATCTCATTAGCCTATGAGGGTCACATAATAGGCTAATCATCTACTCTGCACATGTCAACTAAAAAGGGGACATGACATGCGCACCTTAGACATCATGACAAAATTTTGAAGCAGAGGGCTAGTTCATTTTACAAAGTATCAAAGAAGCAAAAGCTACCAAGTGTCACCCTCTGGTAGTGGATCCCTTTTTCCCCTTTTTGTTTCCTTTGTCTCTTCTACCCAAGTATCAAATTCAAGTGGAAGTCACCAAGTGTCAATTTCTAGGAGATGAAGATGAATAGCTAACGTCCTCCGAACACCTTTTTGTAACTTTTGGGAAGGCCATGGAATGTGTCACATACCTAATAATGGATAAGCAGAATGCACCACATGTCAGTGTTTGAGTCTCATAGAGGCACTCATGTTCATTCTACCCCTTAGCAAAGACTTTCAATGGACCAAGCAGCATAGAGAGTGGAAAGCACTAGGTGGTAGTTGTAAAGACCCTGAACTACCTTTTGAAGAAGCAATGGAGGTCACCACATGTCGGCTAACGAGAGACTTTATTTTAACACCTAGGTCTAGTGCTTTCATTCAATGCATAAAGGCATCATTTCATTTTGCTTAAGTGTTGAAGTGTAGCAGAGGCTGCCAAGTGTCACTCTCTGAGTCCCTCTCTACTCCATCCCTAGAAAAAGTGGAAGGCACCACGTACACCTAGATGAAGAAGCAAAAGATGTCATGTATCTTCATAGGAGTAGTAGAAGTCACCACATATCAACTTTTGAGAAACCATCTTTGAGCCTAAGTAATGAATAAAATTGTAGTGGGTCTCAGAGGATATTTCAAAGGACTAACGAAGTGTTGAGCGTTGATAAGCGGAGACTACCACATGCATCCATCCCTTCCCAAAAATTTGCCCAAGCAAGGAATGCAATGAGTTTTGTTTTGATAAAACTAAAAATTATCGAGGAAGTGGATTGTGATAGGTGTCGAAGGCAAAGTGTTCCTGAGTAGAATATAGAGAAAGTGGAAGGGGCCAAGTGTCATTCTCTGATGCCTTCTAGACAAGATGGGAGAATTTTTATGAATTGACTAAGTGTCCTCTATCATTTTAATAAAATAGAGTGCCCATCTACCTATCATAGCAAAGATGGAAAGAAACTCAGTGTGAGTTATTCCTGGTAGATAGAACAGTGCACTAGGTAGGTTTTGGGGGCTTGCAAGCATTGAAGACACTGTCTATTTGTCCCCTATAGGTAGAGGTAGAGTAGACAGTTGAGCGGCCAAATAGGTGATGGAATGAGGAATTCCAAGTAAAAAGAGAGGTACTAGACATGGATTGTCATGCTGCAATCAGGGTAATTCTTGATAAGACCAAGATGCAGGCATTGGATGCATCGTCAGTTTTATCCCCTGTGAGTGAAGGACAGAGTAGAATTACATGGGAAAGAAAGTAATGCAAGGAGACATCCAAGGATATATAAGAATAATTGTAAATAAAGTGAAGGGGGGATTTTTTCATAGTTTTAGACTTGTTAAAGTTCTTGACTAGTAACATCATTTGCTCTTGTCTCAATTTTCTTGAGTTGTAATGTTGATGTAGCTGTGCATGTTTTTGTGCCCTTTATGTGGTTGAATGAATTAAGTAAATTAGAGCTCCATGTCTTGGTTGGTGTTGTCTATGTCATTGGCAAAGTAGTTTATGCTATAGATTCTCTATAGTTGTGATTAAGAATGTCATTTGCTTTTGTCTCATTTTCTTAAATTGGAAGGTTTACATAACTGTACATGACTTTTGCACCTCTTATGTGATTGGAAAATTCTATTAAGAGATTGAACACTAAGCCTTTGTTGACATTCTCTGTGTCTTAGAAAAAGAACTCCTTTTTGTGAGCCTCTATTTTTGTTATTTTGACCTTTTACATTGATCATGCACTTGTTTGATCTTAAATGTAATTAAATCTTATAATAGGCTCACTATGCTCAGGTTAGGATTAGGATTACATTCAAGCACATTGCCATAGTTAGGTTTCATTCTTGCATTTTCATTTTTTTTTTATTTCCTATCCCTTTTCCCCAACACCCAATATAAAAAAGAGACCAACTTCTCTAAAATCTATAGCTTGTTTCAAGCCACATCGTCCCACAGCTTGAAACTTCCCATTGTTGATTGGTTAAGATCCAATGCAATTTTACACCATCAACAATTTTTGGCATGCCCGATGGGAAGAATATTTCAAGGAGTTGAAGAATTTTTGGTGTATTCTTTAAGCTAATCAGCCTTTGGAGGTTTTTATCAACACTAACAATGACTCTGAGTCATCAGCCGATTGAGTAGTATCATCAAAGAAACCCCTTTTGGTATGTATAATTATGTTACTCATAGCTATGAGTCTTATTCTCCTTATGTATTTAATCAAGAGCAAGCTTATCCTGGAGTCATGTCAAGTAAAAGGATGTAGATGGTTATGAGCTATACCAATCTTATGCCCAGCCTCCCCAAGATGTCACATCCCATTCTCAACCTGACCTCATTTTCACCTTCAAAAAAGCATTGTTAGGATTTAAAAAATATGTGTTAGAGCTTGATAGCAAAAGGGGATATGGCCAAGAAATTCCTCTTCAGGTCATCCATCAAGTAAGGGACATAATAGACTTGATTAAGAGTGAGTGGGATCCCACTGAAAGGGCAAATTGGCAAGAGCTTACATATGAGATGCTAGATGTGTGTGGATTGATTGCATTTATAGAAGAGAGGCTAAACATTCATGAGAACTAGCCTTATCAAGTCTACCAAACTCCATATTCACCACCACAAATTCCATACCAGATGTATGCCACCCCTATTCAAGAGCAAGGTCAAACATGTCAAGGCCACTTCCCCAATAATGCAGAACCTATGATAGTAGCAAGGGAAGAAAAACCTCAATCACTCACTTTCCTCTCAAGTCCCTTCCACTCTTCCTTAAGAAGCTTCTTGTTTTTCATCACAACCTTCTTCTTCATCCCCTTTTAAAGAAGAATACATTTTTAAGGAAGAAATTGAGTATGCAGAAGAGCACGCTCAATTCATGGCTAGCCAAGAGGATTTCATAAGCACAAATAAGGAGGAAATCACCATAGATCCCCCCTTTGATGAACAAGAGGATAAGCCACAAGATTTTGTCTTAACCTCTAATGAGGAAGAGATCATTTCTGACTTTCTTCTCATTCTACAAGAAGATATGGAAGAACATGGACACTCCCTTGATCAAGCCATTGAGATGGGTAACACTATCCTTCAAGAAGGCTATGGATTGACCAGATATGGAGAAGATGATTGTGAGGCTCAACTGAGTATACAGAAGGGATACCAGCTTTCAAATTCATCCTTTCAAGGGGATGAAGTCATTAAGGAGCATGATGATGCATTAAAGCTGGAATCTGAAGTAGATGAGCTAAAAGATAATGGTTATCAAAAGGCATAGAGTGAAGAAACAATAGCCAATGATTTCTTGATGACACATAATAGCATGAAGAACTAATATTCAATGGACATTCAAGGACTAGAAGAATTTGTGGGTGTCAAACAAATGTTTTACTCAGACTCATTCAAGTGCAGGCAAACCCGTGTGGTCAGCATAGAAGGCATTCTATCAAAGATATACCTGTTGCAATCACTGCTATGGCAACATAAGTTGGCTTGCCATAAAGAAGACATCAAAAAGTTTGTTTATGATCTTGGAGGGAAATAAGAATGTTTAAATAATATAGTTAGGTAGTTTCCTATTTCTGCATTACTTTGTTTTGTTTTTTTCTTTCCCTCTTTTCTTTTAAAAATAAGCATTTTAAACGTAGAGTCGGTGTCTTAGATTTTTTTAATTATTTAAATTTTTCCACAATAAATACTTCCCAAAATCTTTTGAGATCTCCAAGGTACCTTGCACCACATAATGTATCCACCTCGTTGTTTCCTAAAGATTGAGTAGGATTTGCTAACGGTCACCTGAAATTAATGTTATTTAGGACTTGATAGGCCCATAAATATCCCTTAGCAAATTTTAAAGTTTACAAAATCTCAAGCATTCCTACGAAAGTATCCTACTCATTGTGATTGATAGCACCTAGTGAAATTTGTGTTAGCAAGTGTGTCTTTTATCTTGTGCATGGTTCATACCAAGTTATCATACAAGAGATTCAGAGATGATAGGAACATCAACTTCACAGCAAGGAATAGGGACACCTGGATACCTCGACAAGTTGCTAGCTAGCAAATCATATGCTACAGCTCCTACGCAACCACTAAGAAGTTATTTAAGAACCAAAGCCCTGGGAGTCGATCAAACCAATGACCTATCCAAAGTAAAATACTATGCAGATGGAATTGTGGACCTAATTTTGCAAAGAGCTAATGGTAAGAACCTTAGAGAAGGGGCACACCAAAGGTGTCTGCAAAGAGCTAGGGTAAGGCAATATGAAACACTTAAAATGATGATATGGACCTCACAACTGGCTCAATTCATCATCCCAACTATGCACCCATGCCCAGATATAATTGAATTGTGTGCGGACTTGCTCCATCCACAATCTTACACCATTCATTAAGGCCCATTCATGCTGTAGGTCACCCAACAAGCTATCAGGGACATGCTTGACCTGCAATACGATGGTACTGCCACCTTCCCCATCATTGATAGGATGTAAAGGATGTGGGTGAACATCAACACCCAGACCAAGTTTTTGAGGTCTGAGTTGTAAATGGCTAATGGGGATATAACAGTGCCCATGCTCCCCACTTCGAGAACTCAGTTCGCACCCACTAGCTTAGATGCATTATCAATGATGTCCCTCATCTTTGGCATGAAGGATGACATGGTAGTATATGCTAAGCAAATGGCCATCCTATTCAAGCTAAAAATAGTTGACAAGATGTAGGAGTACCATCTTGAATTCTTAGAACACATGGCCTTCTCAATCATGGAGCAGTTGACCCAGTTTAGGGCAAAAAGGATATTCAGGTATTCCTACTTTCTATTTCATCTAATTTTGCACCAAAACCCTAACCTCTTCACCCACTACATGAATTTAAACCTGTATGATCCAGATTTTGACACCTAAAGAACCATTCTTGTGTCTGCATGGACACATGTTTTATCAAAAACTAGTGACACATGATTTCTGGGAACTATTTGTCACCCCTATTCTCCATTGCCTTAGCCCTGAGCCTGTTATAAATAGGTTATTCCCAAGTGTCACAAACCTCCTAGTCAACTACCCAATCCCATCTGACTTTTATTTTGGGGCCCATCACATGACCAAAAGGGTCCATGGATTTTGTGGAGAGCCAGTGCTGCTGCCAAAGACCTTAACTCTTAGGTTACCATTTCTGGAAATTGTATAGCAGGTATATGTAGTTGATAATGAATATGGCTCTAGGAAAAAGAAGAGGAAGATGTACAATCTTCTATGGATGGTAGGCAATGTAAGCTTGGAAGCTAGAGAAGATAAAAATTTATTGTTGAGGAAGCTAGCCTTCCTCAAATTCATATTGGTAGAGGGCAAGTGGGTTTATGACCTAGCTGATTACATAGCCTCTATGGTGAGGGAAAATAAAATTGGAGCCAAGATTATGCATGAAAGCCACCCCTTCTGGGAAACCAGGAAAAATCTTGTGGAAGACACACCTGGTCTCTATGTGGAGCTGATAAATTTGTCCATTCCCTAGATTAGGCCATGGGAGACCTTCTATGACAAATAGAGGGATTATGATCCTAAAATCAGGATGACCTCTGGTTTGAGAAGGATGCTGAGGAACAAAGGATAGGATATAGAAAAAATTGAGGCCTATTGGAGATATAGGTAGGAGATTTCCAAGACCACCCATGATTTTAGAGGCATAGACTCAGATGAAAGGTGGGAAGAGCTTTGGGATGAATGGCATCCATCCCTTGTATCTAGCCCAGAAACTAGCCAAGTGCCAACACTCGGGGTAGAGCAGGAGGCTGAAGCAGGGCCAAGCCAGTAGCTATAGACTTCAGAGCAAGCCGTAGTTGCCATAAAACAATAAAGAAGTGTGGTGTCTCCACCACCATAGGCTTCCCCATCAGTAATTGAAGTCCCCAGTTCTCCACATGCACCATCGGCAACAGTAGAGGCAGAAGGGAGACAAACATAGCCAGAGGAAGGGACACTCAGAAAAAGAAGGTGAGTGTAGTTCCAATTGGATCTAGAGGAGGAAGAGGAGCCTTCATAGCACCCAATGCAAAGCACTACAACTTCCTCATAGGTAAGTATTCCTCCCCCTCCTCCCTCTCAATCTATTCCTCACCCACTAGCATGATACCTCCACCTAGTCAGATGACACCTCCTGCCACTACTGCCATTCTCATTTCACAAGCCACCCCATCATCAGCACCTCTGGCCTAACACTACCCCATTTTTCCCCCTCTATTCCAAGAAAGATGCCCCTACAACTCATGCCTAGCTAACCAATGGCTCTCTAATACAGCCTACCATAACGATTTCCTTTTGCAAGGAGACATATTGCATCCCCTTTAACCTTCCAGATGCAAGCCGATGCTATTAAGAAGGCAAGAGAAGCCCAATTGGAGAAGAAGAGGATTAAAGAGAATAAAGTGTTGACTATTCCTCATTTATAGTCACAATTTGACTCTATCCAACAATAGCTGATGGTGACCCATTTATCACCCAATGTTGCCAAGTTGAGTGAGCAAATGCAGCTGAAAGACTACATGATGAATGTGGTAGCCATTAACATGTCCCTATTTAGGCCCCAAGACAGAGTCGAGCTACTGACCGAATCTACTTCTACTGTGACAAAAGATTATTTCAAGAAATCAAGAAGATTGCAAAAGATGGAGGCTGATTTGGCCCAAGAAAAGGCAAACTATAATAGTTTGGCTAAAGAAATAAGCAGAAGAAATAGCTAGTCTACAAAAATAGTTACAAGATATTGTTTCCCTTTAGACTCAATGGGCAATTCAGGCCCAAAATGATTCATTAAAAATAGAGATTTCACTTTCTAAAGATGCAATAATAGCTCTAAGATGGGAAAATGCATCATTGTAGGAAAGAGTCGAAGGACTCCAGTTGTAGCTTACTCAATCACAAAAAAGGCTACTAGAGGAATAGAATAAGGCTATAGTTTTTCAAGCCTAATTTCAAGCAAAGCAACAGAGGATGGCACAACTGGCAATTGAGCTAGCTAATAGGCTAAGAGGTGTTAGAGTGGTACAGCAGGTGAAGGAGCTCTATGAGTCTATGTGGGCCAGAATCTCTTCAGAGATTATTCAGCTCAGGCCATTTTTCACCTTCCTACTTAATGCACAACAACTATGTGAAAGGGTAGATAATCCAGTATAGAACACTCTGGCCATAATCTCTAGAAGATTCATAGACTCCCATTCATTGCTAGAGAAGCTCTATAGCATGATGGATGCAACATTGGTAGTTGTGAGAATCCCAGATAGACTAGCCACCATGAAAATGGTCAATGAGGAGCTCAAATGCAATGCTATGGCCAACAGTTGCAAGAATGATCTCAATGTCATGAAGGAAGGCATGGGTGAAATGAGATGCCACATTAAAGATATGGTGCAACTAGGCCTCCCTTCCTTGTTCATGGATGCAAAGACAGTCCTGATGGCCGATCAACTTGAACCATTACTGCTCACCAAACAAAGGGATCAAACAATTTTCCAAATCTTGCAAGATGATTCCTCAGCCCCAAAAGTTGAAACTATTTTGGTTCCTATTTTATGGCTGGAGTTTAGATTTAAAGCCACTGTCTAGGTCTTACAAACCTTTTCACATAAAGATCTCATTAACTTGGATCTAGCTTTTATTGAGTTGTAAAGCAAATAAGGATTATCTGACCATGAGTGGTCTATCTACTAAATAGCTCTGTTAAAGCTATAATTTCCACAATTTTGAAATTTTGACTGAGTGAGAATCAGGTTCTTTTTTAGTAGGCTCAAAAGTCTTGGAGGTCACTAGTAACTGTAGAGTAATTTTTACTCTACGTCGTAATTTATTTTTTGACTCGGGCTGCAATTTTGGTTCTTCTGCACCTTGGAAGTCATAGTAAAATTTTGAAGTAGAGGGCTGGTTCATTTTCCAAAGTATTGAAGAAGCAAAAACTACCAAGTGTCACCCTCTAGTAACAAATCCCTTTTTCCCCTTTTTGTTTCCTTCATCTCTTCTGCCCAACTATCAAATTCAAGTGGAAGTCACCAAGTGTCAATTTTTGAGAGATGAAGATGAACAGCTAAAATCTTCTAAACACCTTTTTGTAACTTTTGGGAAGGCCATGGAATGTGTCACGTACCTAATAACAGCTAATCTGAATGCACCACATGTCAGCGTTTGAGTCTCATAGAGGCACCCATGTTTCATTCTACCCTTTGGTAAAGACTTTCAATGGACCAAGTAGCATATAGAGCAAAAAGTGCCAAGTGGTAGTTGTGAAGACCCTGAACTACCTTTTGAAGAAGTAGTGGAGGTCACCACATGTCAGCTGATGAGAGACTTTGTTTCAACACTTAGGTCTAGTGCTTTCATTCAATGCATAAAGGCATCATTTCATTTTGCTTAAGTGCTAAAGTGCAACAGAGGCTACCAAGTGTCATTCTTTGAGTCCCTCTCTACTCCATCCCCAAAAAAAGTGGAAGGTGCCATGTACCCCTAGACAAAGAAGAAGAAGATGCCACATATCTTCCTAGGAGCAACAGAAGTCACTACGTGTCAACTTCTGAGAAACAATCTTCGAGCTTAAGTAATGAATAAAGATTGTAGGGGGTCCCAAAGGATATTTCAAAGGACTAAAGAAGCACCAATTGTTGATAATCAAAGACTACCACGTGCATCCATCCCTTCCTAAAAAGTTGCCCAAGCAAGGAAAGTAGTGAGTTTTGTTTTGATAAAACTACAAAGTATCAAGGAAGTGGATTGTGATAGGTGTCGAAGGTAGAGCATTCTTGAGTAAAATATAGAGAAAGTGGAAGTGGCCAAGTGTCATCCTTTGGTGCCTTCTAGACAAGATGGGAGAATTTTCATGAATTGACTAAGTGCCCTCTTCCATTTCAATAGAACAGAGTGCCTATCTACCTATCACAGTAAAGATGTAAAGAAACTCGGCATGATTTATTCCTGGTAGATTGAATAGTGCATCGGGTAGGTTTTTGGGGCTTGTAAGCATTAAAGATGCCATTTGTTTGTCCCCTATAAGAAGAGGTAGAGTAGACAATTAAACGGCCAAAGAGGTGATGGAATGAGGAATTTTAGGTGTGAAGAGAGGTATTAGACATGGATTGCCATGCCACAATCAGGGTAATTTTTTATAAGACTAGGATGAAGGCATTAGATGCGCCATCGATTTTGTCCCCTACGAGTGAAGGATGAAGTAGAATTTCATGGAAAATAAAGTGATGCAAGGAGACATCCAAGGCTATATAAGAAGAATTGTAGAAAAAGTGAGGGGGGGATTTTCTCATAGTTTTAGACTTGCTAAAGTTCTTGACCAATAACATCATTTTCTCTTGTCTCAATCTTCTTGAGTTGTAAATTTAATGTAACCATGCATGTTTCTATGCCCTTGATGTGGTTGAATGAATTAAGGAAATTGGAGTTTCATGCCTTGGTTGGTGTTGTCTGTGTCATTGACAAAGTAGTTTATGTTGTAGATTTTCTATAGTTGTGATTAAGAATGTCATTTGCTTTTATATCATTTTCTTGAATTGGAAGGTTTACATAACTGTATGTGACTTCTATGCCTCTTATGTGATTTGAAAATTCTATTAAGAAGATTGAACACTATGCCTTTGTTGACATTCTTTGTGTCTCAGCAAAAGAACTCCCTATTGTGAGCCTTTATTTCTATTATTTCAACCTTTTACATTGATCATGCACTTGTCTGCTCTTAAATGTAATTGAATCCTATAATAGTCTCACTGTGCTCAAGTTAGGATTAGGATTACATTCAAGTGCATTACCATAGTTAGATTTCATTCTTACATTTGCATTTTTGTTTGATTTCCTATCCCTTTTCCCCAATACCCAATATAAAAGAAGAGACTAGCTTCTCTAAAATCTGGAGGTTGTTTCAAGCCGCATCGTCCCACAGCTTGAAACTTCCCATTGTTGATTGGTTAAGATCTAGTGTAATTTAATGCCATCAACAGTATGAATGATACTTTTTTTTATAATGGTATTTTATACGCTAGGGTAACAAGGTCTTGATTTTTTATTTTTACAAAGATTTGGACATAATTTTTTCCATTTCTTGTTGGGTGAAATACAAATAGTTGAAGATCCCAATGACTTTGAATGACTGCATAAATTTGATAATGAATCAAAAATTTGATCTAGTGTGCCTTTTGAGAGAACTTGAAAGAGTGTGGAACTAGGAGGAAAAGGTGGGGACAAAATAAAAACTTGAGGAGGAATAGAAATAATTGGTTTAGTTGTGTTTATAAGGGGAACTATGGAAAATGTTACTTATGAGATTATAGTTTGAGAAGTCTCAACCAAAGGAATGTTTGTCTATGAAACTTCTAATTGTGAATAATGTTGAATCACTGGTTGAGACATTTGTAAAACTATTGTTTTAGGTGGTGTTTTGCTTGTAGTTGGGTTTTCATTCTTTTCTACTTGAGCACTTTTCTTGGCACTAGCTTCTTTGTCTTCCCTCTTACCTTTACTCACAAATACAAACTTTGGTTTCTATTTAGAAGTAGAAGCATCTTATTTGTTCTTTTTCCTCAACTCTTCTCATTTATTGGTAGTATCTTCTTCATATTCCCCCTCAGGACCAGTTTTGAAATGCTTTAGCTTAATACCTTTGGTCTCTAGCCAAGCATTAGTCCTCACCATAATGGGTTGAAATCTATCTCTAATTGATGTGGATTCTTTGAAAGACCATTGGATTAGAGGGAGAGGAGTGGATGCTACCTAATTGCCCTCATATAGGGGGTCTAATACATTCTCATCATTTGATAGATCTTTAGGAGCATTAACTAACCTCAGATTAATAATTTGATCAGCAATGAGATGGTTGTGATCAAGTTTTCTCACCTCTTCATCAGTTTTACATTTTGCCTAGATGTCTTCAATTTTGTGTATGTGAGTGAAATTACATTTGAGATTTTATTTCATTAGTCTATAATCAAAGTTTTCTCTACTTTTAAATCTCTTAAGAGTTATCCACTATAACATAGTTTCCATGGTCTTGGTCTTTAGAGTGGTTGCAACAATATACCTCCCAATACTAATTATAAACTATAATCTAAGAATTTGACTCAGGAGAGGATGGTTAATATGGTGATAGTTTCAAAATGAAAACAAAATGAAATAAACACACTAACTAGCATAACATCTCTAGGCCTAGACACTAGGGAGATCTTAGTTAACAAGTATGAATAAAACACACAACTAAAATTCAAAAGAAACTTTCTTTTACCTCCCTTGGAAGCTCCAAAATGCTTGTTATAGTGGATTTCTTAGTTTGTGCTCATGAAGCCCTTGGCAATAGAAGCTTGGATACATCCACCTCTCCTTGGAACCTTTGTCTTATGGCTTGGCTTGGCTTGGAATCAATTTGTCATGGTAACACCAGTTGTAATGGCTTTTGAAATCATTTTTGCATTATCATGTCTTAGAAATGATGTTCACAGCCTCTCTATTTATAGATTTTTGAGAATGTCTAGAATCAACCTAAACCATCCATCTTGAGATTGAGATGTGTGGTTGAGGATTAATTCAATTTTTCGAATTAAGTTTATAATTATCCTCATCATGAAATTAGAAGAAGAGGAAATTAAGAGGTAAGGAGGGCATGTATCCTGATATTTGTGGCATTTATGGCCTAGGGATGTCTTCCCAAGAAATGAGGTCACCTAATGATGTAGATATTCAATATTCATTTTCAAAACAAATTATTCAACAAGTTTATATGGAATTTTTAATTAGGCCTTGATTTAAGTTAATTAGCTCTTAAGCATGTTTAAGCACTTTGTGCACAAATTACTTAAATTGATCAAAATGTCTTGTTATTGGTCCAAAATTCAACTAGATTAGAATTGGAAGTCACTATCAGATGCATTGGATCTGTTATCTCATTTAGGATGTTACCAAAAAAAAATAACAAAGGCACATGTCTTTTGCAATATATTTGATAGGAAAGATCAATCCAGAGCACCCAAGTGCAAAATTAGTATTTTGACTCAAAATGATCTGATCAAAGTTAGCTAGCCCATAAATTATATTACCCCATTTAGGGATACCCTAGCCAAAATTGGCATTTGAATATGTCATTGTCATAGCTTTTAATGTGCTTTAATGGTTTTTGGCCAAATTGTGCATTTTAGGTGTAAATTGGCCAAAAGATTGATTGGATGCTATCGGTGGCTAGAATTAGGTGTCTACAATTTACCCCTATTTGGGAAGATGTTGCAAACCATAGGAAAAGCAATGTCTTCTCAAATAATGAGAGATGGCCTATATGCCAAAAATAAGATGATGGTTGAAGAACAAACCTCCAAATGGTTTTAGGAAGCCTATGATAATGCCCTCAAGGGAGTGCCCATCACATTATTTGATGGATGGTCCCTTAAAAGTAAATAAGAAGAAGGTGAAATTAACATGTGGTTGAGATTAATCCAAATGAGAAAATGATTGCATGAATTGATGTAAAAATAATACTAATTTGCCCAAAGGTAGTTATAATCTGGAATAAAAGTCAAAATAATGATTTGCCCACAGGTGGTTATAATCATTAAGTAGACCTAGATTAGCTAAAACTAATGGTGCCCCAATTAAAGATGATTAGCAAGTATAACTCAAGGATATAACTTGGAATATGGATTAAAAATGAGTGGGTGCAAATTGATGAAAGAGATGGATAGAGGAATAAGATTGATCATTAGAAATGACTCAATTATACCTATCAATGAGGAGATGTTAATCCTTATTAGTAATGGTACAACTAGAATGGCCAATGGGTTAATTTGATGAAGGGTGGGATGAAAGGGTTTGTTAAGGTGCTAAGGAGAAACTTCTACAACTCCATTTATTTTAGACCTTTCTAAAGCTAATTTTTTTTTAGCATGTGGTGGTAGGCTTCATGATAGAAGACAATGAAAACTATCCCCAAATATGCATAGGGACTAACTCCCGATCTAATAAACACTCAAAAATAATGCACAAATGATAACAACCATGATGACAATGTTAGTGGATGAATATGGATGGACTCAAGAATAATGTGCTCAAGGAATCACCCAATGAAAACATATAGTCTAAGTCAAGGAAATAGTGTTGAAATCAAACAAATAGGCAAGTGAATAAACAAACAAACAAATAACCAACTTGAAATAAACAAATAAATAAAAAGATTGAAAATAAAATCAAAATAAAGTATCCTAATAATGACAATGCCCTAGTAAGGTGGATCAAGGATAACTAACTAGGCTTATATAGGAAAGATATTTTTAGATTGTTGAAATGTTATGAATGGTTTTGGCATTTTGAGGTATCTTAAATCATTAGAGAATGAAAAGATACCTGCTCGCAAAATGGTGAGAGTGTTTGGCTTAGGTTATTCACAAATTGGTCAGAGTGTATGAAAAGGGGGACTGAGGTAAACTCAATATGAATTGAGTATGACCTACATAGTCTTAAAATAACCTCAATTCATAGTAATTCCATCCACACAAAAGGTGAGAAAAAACCAACTAGGTCCTAATAAGTTCTCAAATCTAGCAAATGGCCAATCACAGTGATGTCAAAGTGATGTGGCAATGCATGATAAACAAGTGTTTCCCTTAGTTTTCCCATAGGTGGTTATAACTAGTATATAATGGCATAGGTCAATGATAATAATTTGTCAATAGGTGGTTATAATTATTAGTAAGACTGGTGAAACATTGATTTGCCCATAAGCAGTTATAATCAAGATCACATAAACAAACTTGATAGGATGAAACATATTTAGCTAGATCAACTATCATAATACTTTCATAGACTATCATTGTAAACATAGATTAGATAAGATTTGAAACCTAATCAAAATCCCCTCATAAAAAGTGTGAGAATAACCAAAGTAACCAAGATCAAAATAGGATTGGGTAGGACGACTAAAAACAAGCTTTGGTCTAGATAAGAATGGAATGGTTAGATGGCATGATATTTCTGAGGATAATTATGGTTTGGTAAATTAGATAAAATGGTAAGAGGTTTACCTCCAAGTGATGGGGTAAATGGAAAGAATATGTGACAATGACACAAAGATATGTAGTAATGATCAATGGCATATGGTAATGTGAAATGATATGGTAAATGTTTTTGGCTTGGATGTCATTTTTTATTCTATTATTCCTATTGATATGGAGATGCACATCCTAATCAACAAATGATATGAATAGAATACTTGACCATGTTAATTTCTAGCCCACACCTCATCTAAATAACTACTCTATCAAGAACTTGATGTAGTTCTAGTTGTCAAGAATGCTTTTCTAATCTTCATTAGTCATTGATTTTAATTCCTTCAAACATTGAGACAAGGTATCTTTGTAGCCTCTATAAAAGAAAGTAAAGCCATGGATGGTAAACAAGGAAAAATAATGGATGGTAGGCTTGATTTTTAAATGGAATGGTAGATGATAATGGAATGTGGAATGGTTGGGAAATAAATGAAGATTAGGATGTTCAGTCACATGTAATGTTACTAATGCTAGATTCAACATAACTTTGGTTGTGGTGAGGTTGAATACTTGTTATCTCAATAGGACCACCAAATTTTTTTGTTGTTTCATCTTGAGAGTAGCTACCATGTAATTAGGTTGTAGATAAGAAGTTATTTTAATTTGATATTTGATTTTTTCTTCATCAAGAAGTGAAGAACTTCTGTGCTCAGCTATTGGTGCCTCAAAGAGGTTTTCTCCAATAATTTTATCTTAATTGTCCCATAGCACCTTCGAGAAGGTTTCACTAAGGAATGTTGAATTTTGAATTTGAATGTCTTCTAGCACATCTAAAAAAGTTTCACTAGGAGAGTGTTCTTCTGCTACATGAATGTTGTCTTAGCCTCCTTGCTCTTCATTAACTACTATGTCACCATGGATGCAATTCAATAAAGTTTGATTCTATCAATCCAAATCAACACTTGCAGGAGATGGAATGTCAATGATATGGCTATTTTGGTTTATGATAATGACTTGTGGAATGGTAATGGAATGGGGAGAGGCTGCACAATCCTCATAGAATATAGTAGGATATCTTGTGTCAAATCTGAAGTACTCATCCTCAAAAAATATAGAAGGATCACAAATGTATTCAAATTATTCTATGAGGTATGCATAACCAATGTTGTAATATCCATGAACATATTATTCTTCTAAATCTGATTCTAACTCAAGGGACTCTGAATCTAAGGTTAAGACTAATGTTTATTTTGATTCTGATTCTAAACATGATGCCAGTTTAAGAATAAAACATGATTCTAACTTTGATTCTTTATCTGATCGGTACTTTATTACAATGATGTCTTGTTGAATATTTGGTTTTGGACAAGTAATGACCTATGATGGCATAATTGGATACATTTGTTTGTCAAAGTGGGACTCCTCTAGAATGAGAAAAAGGTTAAGAGATAACTCAATAGGAGTCTCTTAAAAACTAGACACATGTTCAAGGTAATGATTTACCCAAAGGCCATTATAATCATTAAGAAGTGACTCGATATAGACTATCTCATCAATGTGAGACTCTTCGACAACTAGTATAGGATCAATAGGTGATTCATCACAGGCTAACTTATCATAAGTGGTTGGTTTAATAAAAATATCTTGGATTGGTGGGTTGTCTCAACTTTGGTTTCTAATGAGTTAGAAAATACCAATTTTAAACATATCTTGATCTTTGAATGATTGAATCAATTGAGGTTTGGTTGGGATTGGTACTAGATGAGGAATGAATTATGGTTGGATAATGATAGGGCATTGTGGAGTATGATTTATCACATGAGCCAAAGTATGAATTCCTAATATGGTAATGATAGGGCATTATGGGGCTTGATTTCTCACAAAAGCCAAAGGATTAGGTCTTAGAATGATAAAGGGGTGTTGTGGAGCTTGATTGCTCACATAAGCCAAAGGATAAGATCTTAGTACAGGAATTGTGTGACATTGTAGTCTTATAATATCAATGGTATGATATAGGAGAACCTGATACTTTCATAAGCTAAAGCATCCAATTCTTCCTCATAAAACATATCATCCCAGTCATGAGTTGGCTCATAAGCTAGTTCTTGACTATGTTCCATGTACTAATTATTTCAAAGAGGTTATGGATCCATATCCCAAAAAACATTATCCATTTTTGGGTCTTCAAAGTCTTCTTAACAAGGCACTTCATGCCAATCAAGGTCTCAATTTAGATTTTGTGGATTTTGACTATGTTCCCCATATGGAGTATTGTAGGGGGAATAATAAAAATCCTTACAAAATCTTTCTCTATAGGGGTTCCTAGTGGGATTTTATGTGGCCATTATATCATAAGTTGGATTGTACGTTACTTAACTATAAGTCTAGCTAGACATATCTATGTAAATGATAAAATCTTTAAAAAAAAATGTTTAGAGTTCTACAAACTCCAAAAAATACTATGTCTAAAGGATAAATGTTTTAAACTTAGTCAAACTTGGTTGAAAGGGTGGAGATGTATCTCCAATATGGTTTGAAAGTTGAGCTTTATCTCCAAAATGATTTGTGCTAAGACTTGGCATAAAATATTCTAACATTAGATATCTAATTTCAAATATCATAAACATAAAAGGTCAAATGTCTGAATAAAAACTAGCATGTCAAAGGTCTAGGTCAAAGTCATCCAAACAAGATCTAAACTAGGAAAGAACAAATTTGAATGACTAGGTCTTTTATCCAAATGTGAAGTCAAAATCTAGGCTCAAAAAAATAGGCATATGCTAGGACTTTTGGCCAAACAATGTCAAAATCTAGAATTGAAACAAAGGCTAATGTGATTTGATTTAATCTAAAAAGTTTGGAAATAACTTTGACATAGACTCAACACATATAATCAAACATAAACATGATTAGTTGGCATAATTCATGAGGCTAAAGGCTTTTGGAAAAAGGCTATGTTTTTCCAAATAAAGGCACAAATAATGATGAGGATAGGTACTAAAAAAACAAACCATCAACAGTTTTCAAACTTGGGTAATCAATTAACCAAAGTTATTGAAACCAAAAGAGAAAGATCTATATATCAGCCTCATTAATTGAGACCTCAAAAAAAATCAATCAATGTTTGAATCCAAACTTGAAAAGGCTAATTAAAAACTCAACGTTAAAAACTAGGATTTGACCAACAAGCTAGACAAGATTGGATAGCATGGTGGCATAAGATAAAGGTTCAAATGGTATACATGACATGGTTTAAAATAAATAGTTTCTGATACAATGGTAAACAAGTCATGAAATAAATTGATTAACCTAATGGCATAAGCATGATTGAATGATGTGATCTATGTTATGTTTCAAAGACTCAAAAGGCTCAAAATGTTTTGACATGCTTTGGGTAGCATAACAATACCCTCCTCAACTCAAATGACACACACACAAACAAGTTAAAAAAATTTCAAGGCATAAGTGTGGTGAAAATGGCTAGCATAATGCCTCTTTAGACAAAAGAGTGACATATAGATAAATTGGTTTTGAGATGGCTTATGAATAAACAAACAAGTTTTAGTCTCAAGACATACCAAAAAAAATGACCAAAATATACTAAGTATACTTGTCCAAATCCTAACAAGGGTATGGAAATGTGGGGTTGACTAAATTAGCAAGCTTTCAAACATTTCTATGGGAATCAATTGCATAATGACTTTCACGTCAAATGATGAAAAATACAATCAAAGAAATTGGGTGACCATGACATTGGCTAGTTGTAAAAAGGTCTAGTCCTTTTTACAACCACTAAATCCTATTGTTAACTTAGTGTAGTGTGATATCCAAATGTAGATACATCCCATGTGTAACTCCAATTAGGATCTAAATGAATTAAATGCTAGGAGATGAAACCTCGAGTCAAATCTTCCTAAAAGAACTTGTAGGAGGTGTTGAAGTCCCCATCAATGGCCAAGTTTGCATAAAAATAACGAAAGCATGAAATAGAAAGACTTTAAGGTCATTTTCAAGGTCACCCAAAATTTGATGAGTTTTTGGGGAGTGCTTCAGATTACTTTATTTCTAATCCTTGGACTAGGCTACTTGTAATAGGAATGGTGCTTTTGATTCTAAGGGTTCCCTAAAAGGGACAAATGGAAGATCATACACACAACATCCCTCTTTTTATCAAACAAAAATTTAATATAAACAACTAAGTGAATATAAAAATATTGAAATTTTGATATCATTTTTAAGCCCAAATGGAAAATGAGGTAGTGTCTATTTGACCCCTTGGTCTTAGTTGCAACCTTTGAAAACATTCACCTTAAACATCTAAATTTTTCATTAAACACCAAAAAAAAGTTCCTAACTAATTTTTAAGCATGAAAAAGGTGATATAAACATGTTTTTAGAAAATTTCAAGCTTATTCCTACAAAAAAAATGTTATCATGTCCTTTAGCCTTGAAGCTCTTTTAGGTTTGAAACAATGAACTTTTAAAAAAAGAGCTCTCAGGTCTAGTTTTTAAGAAAAACATAGTGACCAACGTCAATTATATAATCAATGATGCTTAAATTAGATAAATAATGATAGTTATCTAACTGACATCATTTATACCAATAATGAATGATGATAGATATCTAATTGATGTCAATTTTACTAACTGACATTAGTTACTGTGTAAACTCGTGACAAAGGAAAATAGCCAAAACAAAGTTAGAAAATCATTTTACAAGAGTTTTAATGATCTAAATAAAGATTTTAAAGGTATAAAATGATCTTCTTCATGTGTGGGATGTGTTTTATCCCATCAGGCATGCCATATGTGATTTAATAATTTTACTCAAGAGAGGATGGTTAGTATGGTGTTAGTTTCAAAATGAAAAGAAAATGAAAGAAACACACTAACTAGCATAACATCTCTAGGCCTAGACACTAAGGAGAGCTTAGTTAATAAAAATGAATAAAAAACACAACTAAATTGTAAAATAAACCTTCTCTTACCTCCCTTGGATGCTCCAAAATTCTTGTTGTAGTGGCTTGCTCATCTTATGCTCATGAAATCCTTGGCAATGGAAGCTTGGCTACCTCCATCTGTCCTTGACACCTTTGGCTTGTGGATTGGCTTGTCTTGCAATAAATTTGGCATGGTAACACTAGTTGTAATGGCTTTTGGAATCATTTGTGTATTATAAATTTTCATTATCATCTCTTAGAAATGATGTTCATGGCTTCTCTATTTATATATTTTTGAGAATGTCTAGAATCAACCTGAATTGTCCATCTTGAGATTGAGATATGTGGTTGAGGATTAATTCAGTTTTTGTAATTAAGTTCATAATTATCTTCATCATGGCATAAGAATAAATGGAAATTAAGAGGCATGGAGGGCATGAATCTTGATATTTGTGGCATTTATGGCCTACAGATGTCTTCCTAAGAAATGAGGTCACCTGATGGTGCAGATATTCAATATTCATTTTCAAAACAAATTATTCAACAAGTTTCTATGGAATTATTAATTAGGCCTTGATTTGGGTTAGTTATCTCTTAAGCATGTTTAAGCACTTTGTGCAGAAATTACTCAAATTATACAAAATGTCTTGTTATTGGTCTAAAATTTGACCAAATTAGAATTAGAAGTCACTATCAGATGCATTGGATCTGTTATCTGATTTAGGATGTTACTAATAACAAATAAAAAAGGCACATGTCTTGTGTAAGATATTTGATAATAAATATCAATAGAGAGCATGGATGAGGCATGGAGAGCATGAATCTTGATATTTGTCGTATTTATGGCCTAGGGATGTCTTCCTAAGAAATGAGGTCACCTGATGGTGCAAATATTCAATATTCATTTTCAAAACAAATTATTCAAAAAGTTTCTATGGAATTATTAATTAGGCCTTGATTTGGGTTAGTTATCTCTTAAGCATGTTTAAGCACTTTGTGCAGAAATTACTCAAATTATACAAAATGTCTTGTTATTGGTCTAAAATTTGACCAAATTAGAATTAGAAGTCACTATCAGATGCATTGGATCTGTTATCTGATTTAGGATGTTACTAATAACAAATAAAAAAGGCACATGTCTTGTGTAAGATATTTGATAATAAATATCAATAGAGAGCATGGATGAGGCATGGAGAGCATGAATCTTGATATTTATCGCATTTATGGCCTAGGGATGTCTTCCTAAGAAATGAGGTCACCTGATGGTGCAAATATTCAATATTCATTTTCAAAACAAATTATTCAAAAAGTTTCTATGGAATTATTAATTAGGCCTTGATTTGGGTTAGTTATCTCTTAAGCATGTTTAAGCGCTTTGTGCATAAATTACTCAAATTAATCAACATGTCTTGTTATTGGTCTAAAATTTGACTAAATTAGAATTGGAAGTTACTGTCAGATGCATCAGATCTGTTATCCCATTTAGGATGTTACTAATAACAAATAATAAAGGCATATGTCTTGTGTAAGATATTTTATAATAAAGATCAATGTAGAGCACCTAGGTGCAAAATTGGCATTTTGACTTGGAATGATTTGATCAAAGTTAGTTGGCCCATAAATTGCATTACCCCATTTAGGGATACCCTAGCCAAAATCAAAACTTGAATATGTCAGTTTCATAGCTTTTAATGTGCTTTAATGTTTTTAGGCCAAATTTTGCATTTTGAGTGGAACTTGGCTAAAATCTTGATTAGATGTTATTAGTGGCCATAATTAGGTGTCTACAAAAACCTAAAACCCCATTTGTGAGAATGTAACTACTTCTTGTGCACACTCATTACTTGCCTACACATCTCCATCAATATCAAGTTATTTCTTGGATATCTTGGTAGCATGTATGATTGATCATCAAATCCTCCTACCCTGATGTAGGTGAAGGTTGGGAACTATGGAAACATGCAAATAATTTTATTTACTATTGCCCATGCCTGATCTAAAGCCCTCTTATTTTTGAGATCTTTTTCAAAACTACAAATAAATTTGTAAAAAAAAGCATTGTTGACTCTCTTATAATGCTTTACACTTACCTTGAGAGTCAACTGAGGCTAATGTTCATACACTGGGACCTTCTTTCTTTCTCCAACACTAGTCAAGCCTGGGAAAGCTCTCATGTTGGCTGTAACATATACAAGGTATAAAGTCATATAAAATGTTAGAGATGAAGTCACTTGAGAGAGTTGGTGACATATAGCATCACTGATTTATTTACCCTATAAGATTTTTTCTTTATCCCTATTTATGACCCATATGTATTGATACATCCACTCTTGGAAAATATTTGATGTGGGGAGCCCCTTCACTCTACTTAGGTGGGTGATCAAATCCCCTAATTCATCTAAGAATTCACTATGGTAAAGATACTTGGGTCATCTAGCTATTGAATATCAATCAATCTTGATCCATTTAGAATTAATATGCTTTTTGAATTTTTTAGAATCCTTATCACAATGTTTATGGGATTATTCCCAAGTTAAATCTAAATATTCTTCAATCTCAGAGAGATGGAAGACTTTATAAAAATATTCCTCATCATGGTGGATGATAACCTTAGCATATGCATCCTTGATTGATTCACTCTACTTATAAAAATGTGTAGCCATTTTCAACATGAACTTCAAATCCTATGCTGATATAGGAAATGTAGCTATCAAGTGAATTTCATTATTTAAGACTGTCTGTATGTGAGATGTAATAGGGTCCCTTCCTAGTCTCTGCAAGAACTCAGCCATGTCAACATGGCCAATCTTGGTATCTCTAATTTGATATAGATTTGAGTCAACTATAGATGACAAAAAGACACCTTGGAACATATACTTCATTATTTTCTTGGTAGGTGAATTATCTAATATTGATTAACTGTAAGAAATTTTCATTATTTCAAAGTTTATCATTTTCATTCATCTTGGAGAATATGCAAAAGCAAAAAAAATCAATGATCCTACATGAGATATAGGTAAAATTGATCTTTCATGTAATCTATATAAAATTATTAGAATTACACAAGAGTTGGTAAAATTTTAGGGTAAAGTGTAAGTCATAGAAAATTCTCTAACTTGCACCAAAGTTGGGTTTTAATTGTGAAGTTTGGTGTAAGTCAGAGAAAATTATCTGACTTACACTATGTATTTCATTGGTGTAGATCAAAGAATTTTTCTTAGCCTACATAACATTTAGATATAATTGAGCCTTTGTGCAAGTCAAGAAACATTCTTTGACTTACACCAAGCCTAGGTGCTTTGGTGTAAGTCAGATAAAATTCCCCAACTTGTACCTATCATGGTGTGTTAATAGTGTCGATCAGATAAAAAAATTTGACTTTCATTATTTAGGTATATTTTAGAAGTTTTTGAAAATCTCAGTGTAGGTCAGAGAAAATTCTTTGATCTACATCAATGGATTCAGGTTTTGGTTATTTTAGTGCAAATAAGAGAATTTTCTCCGACTTGCATTAGGTAGGTGTTTATGTGCACTTCAAAGCAAATTCTCTGATTTGCACAGGGAAAATGAGGTAAAGGGTACACATCATAAAATTTTCTTCAAAGTCCATACCCATAAAAAATACTTTGTGAAAGCTAAATGGATTCCATACGAAGGCTAGTTCATGGTAAAGAAAAGTAGGGAGGGAGGAAGAACAGGTGAGATTAAAGATAATGAGAAGAGAAGGGACAAACCAGGGTAGACAAAATATAAACAAAAAGCAAACTATTGAAATAATAATGACTTAGGGATAAACCAAGGCATACAAGAAAAGGAAAGTTCTAAATAAATAGAAAACATACCTAGTCTACAAGTAGAAGAGGGATGAGACCAAGTTGAGGCAATCTATCATTAAAATGGTGGTAGATGAGGGGATGCATGTAATCTAAAAAATGGTGAGGATGAGGAGAAAACAAATGGTAAAAATAAAATTAGAATTTCGTAAGTATTAATTGCCAATAAAATGGTAGGCCTAAGTGAAATATTAGAGAAAATATCTAACCTTTCACACAACAGTATAGTTTAGAGAAAATTCTTTGAGTTGCACCAAAATGAACTTGGTGTAGTCTAAAGAAAATTCTCAAAACTGCATGGGGTGAAAAATTCCCTCAAAATACTAACTTTTTTGGGGAAAAAATGCAAGGAGGTAGTGAATGGCCTCATTTTACATGCTTAGAGCTTATGGGATATGAAATGGACAAGTTTCATAGGGGTTATCCCATGAATAAAGCTTGCTTAATTTCAAGGATAACAGATAGCTCTAACTGGGGAATTTCCTTCAAGCATTCTTTGAGACACTTGAAGGAAAGAGAATCCTAGAAATCTAAGTGCCTTTCTCTATTAGGCTACAGAGTCAGGTGACTGACCAAACTAAAACAAAAAAAGAATACACAGATATTTACAAGATGTACAAACTTATTTAGAACCTTATGAAGTGAAAAGCTTTAGATGTTGCCAATTGTAGGGTAGTGGAAATGGTGTTCCATCTAGGTATGCCAAGAGGAAACTATGTTATCCACTAAGTTAGTGAATGAGAAAAGGACCTCTCCATAGAGAATAAAATTTCCATGCATTCCTTTCAGATCTCTCCTTTTGTCTCACAAAAGAGCCAGATCCCTAACTCAAAAATCTCATGACTTGGCTTTCTTATCAAAAAGTTCCTTGACATGACTTTGATGTTCAGTAATACATCCCACTACCTTTATACCTTACTCCTCTATCTTGACAAGGTACATAATATACTTGTCCAAGGATCTTTCAAATGTTTCATCTTGAATTTCCTTTGCGAGTTTGAGTGTGAGAAAATACAATGTAATAGGTATTTTTACATTCAATCCATACATAAGTTGGAAAGGGGACATACCAATCACTCACTTAGGAGTGATGCAATAAGCCCATAATGCATCATACAATTCCTTATACCAAGTTCTCTGATTGTTCTCTACCAAGTTCTTGATGATAGTTACCAAGTTCTTATTACTTAACTCAGCTTTACTATTTCCTTGAGGGAAGTAGTATGAGGTGTGAGATAGAATGAATCCATATTTAAAATATAACTGAGTCATCTCTTGGTATGTGAAGCAAGAAATATTACTATTTACAATTTTTTTGGGCACACCAAATCTTGTGATGATATTCTCTTTGAGGAAGTTGTAAACAACCTCTAAAGTGGCATGTTTGGTTGGAGTTGCCTCCACCCACTTGGTGAAGTAATCTATAGTTTTAAGAATATAACTATGACCTACACATGATAGTGGGTTCACTATGCCAATGAATTCAACACTCCATTTATGGAAAGGTTCTTTAATGACAATTGGTTTGAGAGGTAAGGTCGTTAACATGGGTTTCCCCACAAACTATTGGCACTTATCGTATTTATGTACCCAAGCGTATGCATCCTAGAAAAGTGTTGGCTAGTAGTATCTTACCTATAAAATATTGTGAGCTATGATCAGGGATAAAAAATTTCCTCCACAAGACAAATCATGAAAATATTCTAATAACTTTCCTTATTGTGATTTATATATGTATCATAAGAAAATTCCATCAATATTTCACTTATACAAACTATTATCCTAAAGATCAAAGTTTGTAGCTTTAAGATTGATTTTCATCTTCTCTTTGTGAGATAAATTTTTTGTACACTCTCCATACGTGATTAAATAATCAATGTAATAATACATTCATTCATTGTGCTCACAAGCAAGACCATGGGAAGTTCTTTTATATCTCCCTCACTATTTTTTATCTCATCTAGTTTGGTCTCTACCATGAGTTGACACAAACCTTTTCCCCACACAAGCTTTGTAGAATTTATCTCCATATAATTAGCTTAGATATTATAAATCCAATTACCTCTTTTTCCTCCAAATTCTTGTTGATTCAAAATGGACTTGACTGTAGAATCTAGTACTAGTACAATGGTGTGAAAGTTGAGGATGTAATACCTGAAATGTTTAACTACTTTCAGCACAACATAAGCATGTTTTTCCTTAGATGAGTACTTGATATCATGAGCCTTTAAATTAAAACTCATGAATACTATTGGAGATTCAATCCCTTCTTCATTTGGTTATACCAATATGACAGACAAGGTATGCTTCGAAGCATAACTATACATGATGAATTTTTTGGTATAGTTAGGCAAAACTAGGATAGGAACAAGTGTAATTTCTTCTATAATCTCATGAAAGCCTACTCTTCCTTCTATGTTCCAATGAAAAATTTATTTCCCTTTAATCATATCAATAATATGACATGTCTTTTCAACAAAATTAAGAATAAATCTTTGTAAAAAATTAAGCTTCCTAAAGAAGGAATGAACTCCTTTCTTACTTAATGGCAAAGTAAGATTCTGAATTGACTTGACCCATTTGGGATCAATCTTGATTCCTTCATTAGACACAATGTGTCTAATGATATTACCTTTAATAACCCCAAAAATGGATTTCTTGGGATTAAGAGATATCCCATGTTCATGACATCTTTCAAGCACTTGTTGCAAATGGTCACAATGATCTTGGAACTTTTTTGAGAAAATAGTTATATCATCTAGGTAGATCATAATAAATTTACCAATTATATCTCAAAAATCCAAGTCTATATCCCTTTGAAATATAGCACTAGAATGAATCAATCCACAAGGCATTCTATGATATGCAAAAGTTCCCCATGGAGTAGTGAAGGTTGTCTTATGTTGATCTTCATCACGAACCTCCACTTGATTGTATCTTGAGAAGCCATCCAGCATAGATAACATTTATAAACCTATCACTATTTGTAATACTTCATCCATTATTGATAATGGGTAATTATCCTTAAGTGACAATTGGTTCAAATTATGAAAATCAACATAGATGCAAATTTCTTCATTCTTTTTTCTAACAGGAATAATGTTGGCTATCCACATCAAGTGATGTATAGGAAAAAATATCTTGGCATTAAATATCTTTTGAATTTTAGTGATGATGGTACCTGAGATTTTGGGATTATATTTTTAATTTTTTTGCTTGTGAGGCTAAGATCTAGGATTGAGAGGTATATCATGTTACACTTCCTTAGTTTGGAAAGACTTCAGATCAGCATATGAAAATGCTAATACATCAATGTACTAGTGAAGAAATGCCACCAAATTCTCTCTTTATTTTTGTGAGAAACATTTCCCAATATTTATCAATTTGGGATCATCTTTTGTCCCTATATTGATTTTCTCAATTTCTATTGTTGATTCTGATTCTAACTGCTAATATTTAAGGAATCGATCATGTTTATCAAAAAGTCTTTCCAAAGATACCAACCCCTTGGGAATCTTATTCCCTTTTAGCTACAATATATCTTTGTTAATTTCGTCATCAAATTCAGAGACTAATTCTTGAGGGATAGAGTCACTTCCTTCAAAATATAACTCACTAAAATTTTTCACCTTTTCCAAGCATGAGATGACTTTCTCATCATTGTTGAAAACTTGTCAATGATTAACATTGTCAAGGACATTGCCAAAAAAACAACTCAATATTATACTTGTTTCCTTGGAAATATTTGTGAAGAATCAGGGGAGTGGATAAAATAACCAACAAATTAGATCTATCATTATATTCTCTTGTAACTACTAATATACTGAAAGCATCAAAACTTTCCATGCAATCCCAAACTCGATTGTAGTAGTGACTAAGTCTTTCATTCTTTATTTGATAAAGATTCCTAAATTGATAAATGACTAGCTCAACATCACCTTGAGCATGAAGGTTTTTAATTCCTTTCTTTTGTGAAACCTCCATTCCTAATAACAATGCTTCATATTTAGCAATATTATTAGTGTTATAAAACTACAACTTGAAAGAAAAATGCAAGATCTTTCCTTTCGGGGATATGGGAACTATCCCAACTCTTAATCTAGTTGAAGAATAACTACCATAAAATTTCAAAGTTCAATTATCATTTGAACTTTTAACTTTGATAGTTTTAAAATCCAAATCTTCTTCATCTGAAATGGGTTATTCATCTATTTCTTGATCTTTTTCTAAAATATCATTTGAATATATTTAATCCTTTTCTGTGGTTAAGAAATAAGTACCCATTCTAGAAGTTTCAAAAAAGATCTAGACTTTTGGATGTTCAATATTTGTCATGGTATACTTCACTTACTTCTTTGGATGAAGTTTCCACATAACACCCCTAACAAGTATCCTAGCCTCATACCAATCCATATTGATTTCACCACCAACATCTTTGCAAAATTTACATCCCAACAAAATTCCATAAGAAGTTGGAACATCAAATACAAGAACTATCATCTTTATCTCATTCTTTGGGAATGTAGAAAATGTAAATTATGCATCCTTAATTTGGCCTATGAGGGGTACTTATTTTCCATCAAAAATCAATGGCCAAAAGTCTTTGTCAAAGTTAATCCTAAAGTAGTAGCTACTTTGGCTGGCATCACATTATTGAAAGCACCTAAATCAATAACACAATTATTGAGCTTATAACCATTGACAAATAGGGAAATATAGAAAGGTTCTATTTTTTTGGAGTTAGATATAGGAGTTATAACTAGGTTGTTTTACTTTGGTCCTGGTTTAGGGTCAACTAGCACACTCTTAGATGAGGTTTGATTAGAATTGGTCCCTTTAATTTTTAAAAACTTTACCAATATTTTGAACTGGTCAGGATTGGATTATAGGTACTCAACCTTAAACATTTGAAAATGTGTCTTCTTATCATGGTCTATTATATCAAAAGCTAGATATGAGGCAATTGAGGAATAAAAAATATTTTCATTTTCAAGTTTTAATTTTTGAGCCCTAAGTCTAGATGTAGAAGGAGAAGAAGAAGAATGGTCAGGAGTACTTGTTTATCCATCACTATGTCCTTTGGTTGAACTAGTAAAGGAGTTATTCTATTAGAAATAGTAACCTCGTTGTGTAGTTCATCCTTGATCTTAGCTTTATCAATCTTCTGTTGTTGATTTTTTTGACTTTTTAAATGGGTAAAGATGGCATAAGACTCATCATGTATGTCTTCCTCTTGTTTAGCTTCTTATTCTTCAAAGCTTAGAAACTTGATATTTGAGTCACTAGCTTCTCCTTCTTCATATTCTATAAAGGGATTAGAATCATCTTCTGGAACATATTCTAGCTCTAGAACATCATCATTTTCAAGTTCCAACCAATTAACTGTTGCATTATCTAAAGTTGCCTCCAATGCAAACCGTGCTTGTGCTGAAAGAAGATTATTTTAATTTTAAGCTTGTAGCATTATTGGAATAATTAGAATCATTTGTGTATGTCCTCATTTGAGCATCCTTGTAGGGATAAAAAGGCATACTTTGAGACATTTACTTCTTGAGTGCTAGTAATTCATTTGTTAGCTTTTGAACCATGGGATCTATACTGCTAGTTAAAGGTGAAGTTGTCGAGGAATGCCCTCTAGCCTTGGTATAATTATTTCTCACTTTCCCTACTAAAATTAAATAATATTCTAATTAAGTGGCCAAGATTTGAATAGCATCAAGTTCAGTTGGGGTTGCTCTTCACAAAAGAAAACTCACTTTCAATAATTGAGAATTGATGAAGAAGTACTTCAATTTCTCAGGTGTAGGTTGAGCAACTACTAAAATATTATTCCTCAACTTGTTAAACATTGACATGAACTCATGAATAGGTTCATGTATTTATTTATTCATTTATGTAAGCTGAGCCAACAAAGCATGAACATCTTCTATAGGCTTTAAACTTGCCTCAAACTTAGCTTTAAGTGTTGCCCAACTTGTGATGGTTCTAGTTGTGAGATGGTAAAACCAATAAACAACAAGACCTTGGAGTGTTTATATGAATAATATTATAAAAATATCTTCTTGTTCCACTCTAAGAACTCTGTATGTAATGCATAATGCAACAATATGTTCATCTAGATGTTATTTTCCATTGCCATAAAATTTTGGGAAATTTTTTCATGAACCATGAGGAAGTTCATGAGATGGAAGTGTTAAGTTTAATTGACCAAAATAAGTCCCCTATTGAAGGAAAAAAAAGAAATACTTTGTGAATGTTGGAATTTTTCCCAAGTATAGGAGTTCTTGTATTGGTTGGTGGAAAACTTCTTATACGTTGAAGACGTGACCTTGCATATGTTGATAAAAGATTGAAGTTATGCTCTTGCAATAACTAAAATTTAGGATTAATGTGTCCCACTACCTTTCTACCACAAGTGTATCTTTATTATACTAGATCATGAAAGTACTCAACAAAGAAAAGAGATTAACTATAAAAAAAATTAGTATAAAACAATAAGGTGTTGGTCCTATGTCAATAGAATGAGTGTATAACTTGGTTGTGTGTTTGTTTCCCCAATAGAGTCACCAAAAACTATTGGGTGAATATTTTGTTACCAAAAATATGGTATCAAAATGGTTATTTCAACCACAGTGTGAAGAGATAAAATCTCTCCTCAAGAAAATGGGAGGTTCCCTTTTTATTGTTAACTATGACAAGTTATTATTTACACTTATCTACACTAATTTTATCAAATTGGGTGTTGTCATATCATCCAATCCTCTTTTATTAGAATTTATGTTTTCTTACAAAGTTACTTCTTATCTTTACAATGTATTTTTAAAAGATAAATTCTTGATGAAATAAGGACAACTAATATTCAGATTAGTTAACTGAAAGAGGAACTAAAATGATACAAGAAAATTAACATGAATAGATGAAACAAAGTGAAACCCAAAGTCTTCACATTATTTCCAACAAATATTAAAATAACCAAATAATAATAACTTGTGGCCCAAATTCTCCATTATAAGTCACTTTAATGATGAACACAAATTGAGTAACTAAAATGTAGCTCAAAGATTCTAAAATCAGCTTCCTGGCACCTTTCATTTTATAGAAATTTCACACCATAATCCAATAAAAACACAATAATATGTAATGGAAAATAAATAATAACATCCCTAAAACACCACAAGTTTATCTTAACACAAATATTGAAAGATCACTTGATTTTCTTATATTGAATGGAAACCAAGACTTAGAATATGAACACAAAGTTTCAAAATTATTTCTCAATTCAACATCATTTCCCTTATATATCTTCTATTGACCTATTTTACAAAGAGGATCCTCCTATTTATATAGAGGATCTATGAAAAAAATAGGAAATACATAAATACATTGACTTATTCTAAGACAGAGTCTAATTTGACTTAGGACTGTGTACTTCTCCTATGTGTAATTTACATTGAACAAAATTATGCATGAAAGTTTTTAAAAATAAACTAAGTGTCCTTAGACATAGGAATTTATTCCTTTTTATTCTTCTCTAGATATTCCTCATATCTCTTCATTGTTTCCTGGAATTCATCGTTGTTTGGTCTTGATGTATTTTTAGTAATGGAATAGACTCTAGTGATGGAGTCTACTAGATTAATCGACATATCTTTACTCTTACCCAAGATTATTTGTAGCTTATCCATGATGACTTGAAATTCAACCAATTTTTCAATGTAATCTAGCATGATGCTCCTATTTAAATCTCTATTTGGAGTAGGGATGTAAACTCTTGAACCATAGTTTCTGCAAGAAGAATTTTTGGGGAATCATTTGGAATTTGACAAGGAAGCTCTCCAATTTTATCTATAAGATATAACATTTTATCATTTCATATGTCTTCAAATTTTTTGATATATTTAACTAGATTCTCAAGAACTTATCTTCTATTCTTCATCACTTCCCTATGCTTAATGAACATTTTTATATGTAGAATGACTTTATATTGAACTAAAAGATCCATCTTAAATTGGCATAATCGAGTCCATATATAAATGTCTTTTTTAGTTAATTTCAAATTTTGAGTGAGTTTTTTAATTGGTTTTTGAATTTCCATTTTCACCTCACTTTGGTTCTTAAAAAATTCAATGGTATAATGCAACCATTAAGTACCTTGTGTTATCAATCTCTCAATCTAAGCATTGACCACCTGACCTTGAGACCCAATTATATATGCCTAGTAAATTGTCTTTTTAGTGTTCTCATGTTCAATAGGTTTAACTGACTCTGAAGATTGAGTGATCGTCAGTAAAATAGAGGTCATCTAATCTACTTATATCTTGATTTGGTCTTTGATCTTCTTGTCTTTGTCATAACTTTTAAACAAAGATGCCATAGTTGTTTGCAAATCTTCTTTTGAACCCTCATGTTTATTTCCCCTAGTTTATTCATCAAATTACATAATCATACACTTGAACATCTTTAATATATTTTTCTTAGGGAGGAACTAAAAATTTTGTATACTTTTTCCTAAATTCAAAAATTACCCTTGATATAGTTTTGGCCTTCTTTGTTGTTTTGGGCTTTATCAGTGCAAGCTGACCAAAATCAAAATCATCAAGTGAAATAGCTTGCTTCTTCCTATTGGGTGTCTAAGTCATCAACCATGGAGGAAGAGGAGATTATTCTTCTAGGGTAGAGGAAACCAAGGATTTTTATTTTTTGGGAGGGCCAATGGTTAGTGAAGTGGGTGGAATAGAAAATGAAATGGTGGAGGTATCTGGTGTTAGATTTGACACCAAAGGGATAGATGTTACAATTGGTGGGGTTTGGGTTAGAATGAATGATACTTTGGTTTCTAATGGTATTTTGGACATTGGGGTAATAAGGGCTTGACTTTTTATTTTGGAGGAAGATGTGGACATAATTTTTTTCATATCTTGTTGGGTGAAATACAAATTAGTTGGAGATCCCAATGACTTTGAAGGATTGGGTAAATTTGAAAATGAATAAAAAACATGATCCAGTGTGCCTTGTGAGGTAACTTGAAAGAGTGTGGCACTAAGAGGTGAAGGTGGGGAGGAAAGAACAACATGAAGAGCAACATAAATAATTGGTATAGTTGTGTTTATCAGCGAAACTATGGAAAATGTTACCTATGAGATTACAGTTTGAAAAGTCTCAACCAAAGGAACCTCTATCTATGAAACTTCTGACTATGAAGAATGTTGAATCACTAGTTGAGACATTTTTGAAACTATTGTTTAAGGTGGTGCCTTACTCATAGCTAGGTTTTCCTCCTTTTTCGCTTGAGCACTTTCCTTGGCACTAGCTTCTTTATTTTTCCTCTTACCTTTACTCATAAATACAAACTTTGATTTTTGTTTAGAAGTGGAAGCATCTTATTTGTTATTTTTCCTCAACTCTTATCATTTCTTAGTAGTATCTTCATCATATTCCTCCTCAGAACTAGTTTTGAAATGCTTCAACTTAATACCTTTGGTCTCTAACCAAGCTTTAGTCCTTAATAGAATGGGTTGAAATCTATCTCTAATTGATGTGGATTATCTAATAGACCATTGTATTTGAGGGAGGGGAGTGGGGGATACCTGATTACCATCATATGAGGGGTCTAATACATTCTCATCATTTGACAGATCTTTAATAACATCAACTAACCTTAGATTAATAATTTGATTAGTAGTGAGATGACTGTGATCAAGTTTTCTCGCCTCTTCATCAGTTCTACATTCTACCTAAATGTCTTCAATTCTATATATGTGAGTTAATTTGCATTTTATCTTTTATTTCATCATACTATAATAAAAAAAATCTCTAAATTTGAATCACTTAAGAGTTATCCACTGTAACTCAATTTCCATGGTTTTAGACATTGGAGTGGTTGTAATAGTATACCACCCAATACTAATTGGAAACTTAAAACCTCATTTGTGAGCATCTAAATATGTCTTATGCACACTCATTAATTTCCTGTACATCTCCATCAATATCAATTTATCACTTGAATACCTTGGTATCATGTATGGTTGCTCATCAAATCCTCCTACCCTAATGTAGGTGAAGGGTGGGAACTTTAGATAGATGAAACTAGTTTTATTTACTATTACCCATGCCTAATTTGAAACCATCTTATTTTAAAGATATTTTTCAAAAGTACAAATAAATTTGTAATATAAATAATCATTGGCTCTTTTATAATTCTTTACACTTTCCTTGAAAATCAATCGAGGGTAATATTCATACACTAGGACCTTCTTTATTTCTCCAACATCAATTAAGCCTGGTAAAGATCTCATGTTGGCTATAGCATATACTAAGTAGTAATTCATATAAAATTTTAGATAAGTCGCTTCAAAGAGTTGGTGACATATAGCATCACTGATGTTTTTACCCTAGAAGATTTTTTGTTTGTCCCTTTTTATTACCCAAATGTATTGATATATCCACTTTTGGAAAATATTTGATGTTGGGAACCCCTTAACTCTACTTAGGAGGGTGATCAAATCCCCTAATTCCTATAAGAATTCACTATGGTAAAGATACATGGGCCATCTAGCTATTGAATGTCAAGGAGTCCTAAGCCATTTGTAATTAATATGTTTTTTACATTTTTTAGAATCCTTATCATAGTTATCTTAGGTTGATTCCATAGTTAAATCTAAATATTCTTCAATCTCAAAGAGATGGAAGACTTTATAAAAATATTCCTCATTAAATTAGATGATCACCTTACCATTTGCATCCTTGACTGATCTACTCTGCTTATCAAAATATGTAGCCATTGTCAAGACAAACTTTGAATCTTATGTTGATATAGGAAATGTAGCTGTCAAGTGAATTTCACTATTTAAAATTGGCTACATGTGAGATATAATAGGGTCCCTTCCTAGTCTATGTAATAACTTAGCCAGGTCAACATGGTCAATCTTGGTGTCTCTAATTTGGTATACATTTAAGTCAACTATAGACACTAGAAACACACCTTAGAACTTGTACTTCATTATTTTATTGGTAGGTGAATCATCTAACATTTAATAAGTAATTGCAAGAAATTTTCATTATTCCAAAGTTTAGTATTTTTATTCATCTTAGAGAAAATTCAAGAGAGGAAAAAATATGCACTCCTACATGAGATATAGGTAAAGTTGGTCTTTGGTGTAATCCAGAGAAAATTCTCTGAATTGTATGGGAGTTGGTAAATTTTTTGGGTAAAGTGTAAGTTAGATAAAATTATTTGATTTGCACCAAATTTGGGTTTTGAATGTGAATTTTGGTGTAAGTTAGAGAAAATTCCCCAAATTGCACCTTTTAATTTCATTGGTGTAGGTTGGATAATTTTACTTGACCTGCATAAGAGTTGGATAGAATTGAGCTTTGATGCAAGTCAGGAAAAATTCTTTGACTTACATAAGGCCTGTGTACTTTGGTGTAATTTGAATAAAATTCCCTAACTTGCACCTAGCATGGTGTGTTAATGGTATTACTCAATGAATTTTTTCCAACTTTTACCATTTGGGTGTATTTTGGAAGTTTGAACAAATCTCAGTGTAGGTCAGATAACATTATCCAATATACACCAAGGGCTTTGGGTTATGGTTATTTTGGTGTAAATTAGATAATTTTCTTTGACTTACACCAGTTAGGTGTTTACATGAACTTTGGAGAAATTTTTTGATTTGCACAAGGAAAATGAGGTAAAGGGTGCACATCAGATAATTTTATTCAAAGTCCATACCCACAAAAAATTCTTTGTGAAAGTCAAATGGTTTCCACATGAAGGATAGGTCATGGTAAAGAAAAGTAGGGAGGGAGGAAGAATAGGTGAGATGAAAGCTAATGAGAAGAGAAGGGATTAATTAGGGTAAAATAATATAAAGAAAAAGTAAATGATTGAAATAATAATGACTTAGGGACAAACCAGGGTGGACAAGAAAAATAAAATTTTAAATAAAGAGAAAAGCATACCTAGTTCGCAAGTAGAAGAGGGTTAAGACCAAGTTGAGGCAATCTATCATGAAAATATCAATAAAATGGGTGGGGGGGGTGCATGCAATCTCAAAAATTCAAGGAGGGCATGTGAGATCAAAAATGACAAGGATGAGGAGAAAACAAATGGTAAAAATAAAATTATAATGTGTTAATTTATATATAAGTGATAATTAATACGTATTAATTACCAACAAAATGGTGGGTCTAGGTGCAGGGTCAAATAAAATCTTTGACCTTACA
This sequence comes from Torreya grandis, assembly GCA_037957365.1. Lineage (NCBI taxonomy): Eukaryota > Viridiplantae > Streptophyta > Pinopsida > Cupressales > Taxaceae > Torreya > Torreya grandis. The sequence continues at coordinate 260,897 of JARHVA010002016.1, forward strand.
CACAATAGTGTAGTTTCAAGAAAATTCTTTGATTTTCACCAAAATGAACTTGGTGTAGTTTAGAGAAAAAAAATTGAACTACATACAATGAAAAATTCCCTCACAAGACTAACTTTTTTGGGAAAACCAAATGTAAGGAGGCAATGAATGGCCTCATTTTATGTGCATAGAGATTATGGGATATGTAATTGAAAAGTTTTGTAAGGGTTATCCCATGAATTGAGACTAATTAATTTCAAGGATAACATGTTTGCTAGATCTAAAAATAGGAGGACTCTTTAAAAGTGTCACATCACCCCATGTATGGATTGGTTTGAGAAACTAAAGACCACCTTGATGCCAAGTGTGAAGGATGAGTGGAAGAAGGGTGATTATTATGACTATAGATAGTGAGAACACTTGTCCAAAATAATATTGGTGAGTAGGGACACATCTAATGTATGTCAGAGCCTAGTTCTAACCCCCCTTCATATTTTAGTTATGTTATTTGTTCCTAGTCTACTGAGGAGAGCTCAAAAGAAGATAATGATGAAAGCAATTTTCAAACAGGTAGTTGAATAGTCCTATGCTAAGTTTGATGAGTTTTCATGTTCTAAGGGACATTTGTACAAATAAACCTTGAATGGTATATTTCATAATACATTCTCCTAAAAACATAACTCTTCTCAACTTGGTACCTATTCTTGTGACTCTTGAGCTTCATTCTTCTCTCTCCTCTCTTACTTTCTATAAGTACTAACCATTTTTGGCTCTTATATCTAATTCCATAGCATGTATTATGAATACATGATAGTTTTTTGTTGTAATTTGACTTTGAATAATACAAAAAATCTAGTTTTGTGTTCACAAACATCTTTTCTAAGTGTGCAAAGTGATGAATGGTGAGGTCTAGTGATTCTATCCTTACTTCTCCTTGTCCTTTCATGTCTAGTGTAAGAAGTTCAAATTTTAATAGGGAATATAGAGTGTATCTAGTGTGTTTAGATACATTAAAGTGTAAAAGTGTACTTAGAGTTTGAAATCTACCCTTTGGTCCACTTTTCCTTAGTTGTCTCATGAATATCACCTCTATATTGAAATACTAATGTTAGAACATCTTAAGACTTTGAACCTGGTTTGTATGTCTTATTTCTTAGTGAAAGAAGTATGATAGCATTGTAAAAATCCTTTTGGTGTATCACCCCTTATAATAGGTTATTTTCATGCATACATCTATCTCTTTTTGCACAAATAACTAGTTAGTTTAGGTGATAAACACTTCAAGGCAAATTCAAGGAGCTAGCCCTTAAACCCAGAGGTCTACCTCTATTATAGGACACCCATAGGCCTAAATGTATTTCATTATTTCCAAAATATTAGAGGTGGCTTAATAAACCTCCTATAAGGGGCAAAATTTGGTGACAATAATAACTTTTCCTAACCACACAATTCTTGGGTCACCAAATGAAGTATGAATATCATCCCATGAAGGATATGTACATGAAAGGTAAAATGGACCTACATTCCCATGTGTTCCCCATTCTTTATGACCCCTTATAGATCTATAAATATATAGTGAATATTGGGTGCTTATATGAGAAATTAGGTATCACTTATAATATTTTGAATTCTCTTATCCCAATTTACTAGCCTATTACACCCAAATGGACCTAGGCTCTATCATGAATCCAACTATGGAGTTTGAGCTTCAATTGCAGATAGGAGATGTGCTATAAATCACATATTTTGATGTGATTTTGACTTTTAAAACTATATGTTAGCTTTTGACCATTGTATTTTATTTTAAATAATTTAGCTTTTAACTTTTGATGTCTTTTTATATTCCTCTACTATATAGATTCAAAAAACCAAACATGGGTGCTAAAAATGACTATCATTTGAAAACTTGGGACTTGGTTGATAAGAAAAATAACTTAAATAGCATGGTGTCTAAGAGTCTTTTTTGTTCATTTAAAATAAAAGTCATATCTTGACTTTAACATTGTTTTATCTAAAGTGGAATGAAAAGAAAGGAAATTGAGGGAAAAGAAACATGAAATAATTTGAATTACTTCATATCGCAAAAAATGTGACAATGTGAAAAGGAATAAAATGAAAGGTTAGTATGACCCTTTACTATAAGAATCTATGGAAGTGTAGGAAAACATGATAACATAGTTTTTGTGCAAGTTTTATCTATAAAAGAAATAAAAACTAAAGTTGAGAATATGGGATCACAAACTTGTAACTATTTCTTAACATTCTAAAAAAGAGACACTTCATAGAACAAAGGTGTTTTTGGAATAAAATGGTGATTTTATGAGGATAGCCTAGTCCTATCTATGGTATTATACTAAAACTCATAAAATACAAAACCCAAGTGGGTGCAAAAAAGGCAAAAGTGGTATTTGTGATGAGCCCCTATGTATGTGATGGGAAATACAGTAGATCTATAAATCAATCTTGGCTTAGAGAAGATAAATCCTACTTACACTTATGACTATATATACATTATATATTTAGGGTCATGACCAAGACAGATCTGCTAAACCTATCTAAGGGATCTTTGACCATAATAATATCACTAGGGAGGGTTTCAAAGCCTCCAATCAAGCAAAACTATGCAATAACCCTAACTAGGTTTTATGTTTTCATATTCATTAAACTAATAAAAAGTAAAGTAAAATCTAATCTAGTTCTCACCAAAGCTTGTGACACAAAGTGGGGGTAATAAATCTGAAAATTAATCATACATAGAAGACATATACTCACCTCAATGTATATGAAATCCTAATATATGGGAGAAAAGTACAAATGCATATTTATATACAATTACAAAGGAGGAACAAAGTTAAAAATACTTACCTTTTAAGATGAACCCATGGAGCATTAATCTCTCCCTTTGCCAAGGTGCTTCAAAAGAGGTTGTTTTAGTATGTAAGGATGATAAGGATAAATCAGCTCTAGGCTACACAACCTATCAATACATCCAAAAGACTTCTCCACAAGACAAGATCTATATCTCCAAAGAAATTATGAAACCCTAAGTTATGTTCCTCAATTTTAATTGTGTATAAATAGATGCATAATATATATATATATATATATATATATAATCTTCTTCTCTTCTATAGAAATGAGGAAATGGATGCGTTTATATAGTTGGATCTAACCCTAGTCCTTTCCTAAAGTTTAGGTTGACAAGGTTGACTCAATCAAACTTATATTGTTATTAAAATAAATAAATTAGGTCCTAGTCTAGGTCATCTAGGGGCTGATCTAGACCCTAAAGAAGTTTTATCAATTAGAGTATAAGGTCGATGGGGCCAATAATGTAATCATCAAAAAGGATTTTAGGGTATGCTAGGGCTAATGAAGGTGGAATATTATAAGAGAAGGGTGTAAAATAGGAGGCAAAGCTTATGTAAATGTTTTTGGGAGTTGGGTGTGTATATAGAAAGTGGTGATAAAGGACCAATGGTTTATGCACCCCTTTCTTAATGAACCCCTTAAGGCATGCACTTAGAGAGATTAAGACTCAATAGTTTCTTAAAAGATAGAAAGCATCAATAATTGATAAAGTTTGAAAATATTAGGTGTATAAATATTCCCTGCTTGAATCTCATCATGTGTCAAGTAGGTGCAACATAGGATGGTACTTTAGTAAAAAAACATAACAACACCCAATACTAAAGAAGAATAAAGTGTAGTAAAGAGAAAATAAGATAAATGAAAGGATATAATTGAAAAACACATATCATTACTAACCTCAGTATTGTAGATAAATAGGGAGATACAAGAAATGTGAAGGTGTCCCATGTAGGTAACATTAGGTGAACCTATAGAGGTTAGCCAAAAAGAGTGAAAAATAAAAAAAATTGCAACATAGACATATAATAGGTGGAAATATTCTCTATGATGTTAGGATTTTTGAACATGTTATAGTTTGGAAAAATATCTAGTAGAGACAAAGATATGATCAAAATTAAAAAATATGATGGTAAATATTTGAAAGGTAGATAATTTTGAATAGTAATAAATAAGGTGAAAAATAATTCATTTGTCATTTTTACTATTATGATAAAATAGAACTCTAAGAGACCTAGTGAAAGACTAAATAGACATTCTGGTGAGGAGTTGATAGTTAAGATGGGGAGGATGCATAGCATCTATAGTGAGTGCAATATAGGTAAGCAACTAAAAAATTTCAAATTTTTGAATATTTTTATTTGAAAATTAGTTAATTATAAAAAAATTGATTGGCAAGAAAAATTTAGGCACTAAAATGAACCTTAGGAAATTTTTAGGTACACTAGGGGTAAAATGGGGTATTAGGTAGGAAGGAGTTAGACCAATAAATTCCTAAGGCATTTATGGTAATTGGTCAAAAAGTCACTATTGTGGAGGAATAGAGTCAACCAAGTTGACTTACTCTATAAGGCAATGGAGACTAAAAAGGATGACTATGTGGTAGTAGGATAATTTAGTTTTCTAAGAGTTGGGGATGATTATATAGTAGTGGGTTGACTTAGTTATTTTTAAATGGCTGATGTAGTATTACTAAGAAAGGTGGAGTATGTACAATAGGGGTGATATAGTACTACAAGGCAAAAAGGTGGCTCACCTAGTATTATATAGGCTACTTTAGTAGTAATTTGATAAGGTGGATTTAGTATCCCAAATGAAGCATATGGATGATTTAGTATGGAATAGGTATATTCTATATAAAATTGAAAAATGAAATCAAACTAGCTAAGTTTTATGAAATTTAAAGAATGTATTTTGATTATTAGTGACATGGAGATTTGATACATCCTTTGTTTTTTTATATTTTATAAATATTTTAGAGGTATTGGTGACTAATTAACACATTATAGCTAGTAGATCTACTAGATCAATTGATAGATATGGATAGAGTGAGACTAGTTGCACTAGGCTTGGAAGGTATTATGGAGATGAGGCATATCCCATTAATTTTTGATCTTGTTGTCATGTTCCTCAGAGCATGGGAATGGTTTACCAACACTTTTTTATAGGTGGTGGATGGGGATAACATAGAGTTAGGTATCACACTAGAAGAAGTCCATGTATTACTTAGAATATTGATATGAAGGACACCAGTGATCATAGGAATAATGGATGATCTTTGAGAGAGATAAACATTATCCACATGGGTGACATGCTCAAAAATATGGAAGGCCATGATCAGAATTGTGACAACATGAGTGTTGTATCATAAGTTAGATGGTAAGGTACCATTATATGTGATAGCCTTATGCCAGTCCATTTTGGATTAGGGGGTGTTATATGATTTTGGGTCTATCATTTGGGTCCATCTTATGCATTATATGTATGAGATGATTTACAATGGGAAGAAGACCATGTGACTAGTGGTTTTGCTAAGTTCTTATATATATGATAGTTTCCTTATGTATAGATTAGATGGTTTACCTAATTTGGTGGATGATAGGTTACCTAAAGTGACTAGATGGTGACAAGACTAGGTAAAAAGGGTTGTGCTCCATGTGCCAAGTTTATAGATGATTACACAAGGGGAGATCATGTCAAATTGGTACACATTATTGATACTATTTGGCCTAGTTAGGTAGCCATGTAAATAAGTATGGATTAGGTCAAGATCATATATCACTATACCTAGTGGGTAGAACCACAACTGATGGCATGCTTACTAGGGAATTTTGAACTCATACACCAAGTATCTTCTCTATTAGTGCCTAATTTTTTGGTATGACATGATAGAGAGACAAAGGGGAAATGGGGAGGAAGATCACCAATCAATATATCAGTGATCAAGTCATAGCATGTGAGAATATAGATTAGTCAAGCATAATAGTAGGTAACCAAAGGAGGAGAGGACATAGATGTGGATGTAAGGATGTAGTAGGTACCATGGTAGGCACCATAATAAGAACAACATTGACCACCATAACCACATCATAAACAAATTTACCATGGTAGGCACCATAATAAGAACAACATGGACCAACATGACCACATTGACCACCATGACCACCATCGATAAGAGTAGGCACAAGTGAGTGTAGTTATACAAGATGACCTAATAACTGATCTAAGATAGAGTTAGTCGATAGAGGTACCTATTATGAGAGTCTAATGCTATGCACAAGTGGTGAATCTTATATTCACATTAGTGGGGAGGTGATCTATAGAGGAAGTTATCGAGGGATGAGTAGATGGAGAGACCATGTTCGGTGAATGAGTGGATGGGGAGATGGTGGTTGGTAATACCAAGATTGGTGAGAAATTTTATAATTTTAAACTTTGATTAGAGTACTAGTTATATGTGACTTTAGTATATAGATATATTTTGATGTGTATGTGTGTGTGTGTGTGATCTAATATCTATCTAGTTTGGATTTTATAGATACTATGACCAAGGAAATTAGATGGGTATTTTTGGTCATGGATGTGCACCATGATATTTTGGATATGGTGATGGTACTATATGACCCCACCATATTAGATGATCCTGTGGTACCATCTACCCCAACTCATTTAGGCTAATTTAGACTTATAGGGGAGGTTATAAGGTATAATTAGACATATGGGGATGGATTATATCCATTAATAGGGGTGGGAGAATGATAGGCATAGGCCTTCAAGCCTTGACTTAGGAGAGAGAATCACACATGGATACCATGGTTTAGCTTAGATAGGTAAAGAACGAAGTGGCCAACTTATAGGGATATGTACTAGGATTGAGATCTTAGATTGCCTCACAATTATTATCTGCATTAGGATCATGTTTAACACTAATATCTAAATTAGATTCCTGATCAAAAACATCATCTTTCATCAATATTATAACAAATGATGATAATTCATGTCTCCTTGAGGATACCTCTAATCCAAATACCTCCAAAATGTCACCAAGCATACCTTTAGGTCATAATTAGGATGATAAAGCCATAATAAAGTTTGTGTAAGCCTTAACTTATGAATATTTTCTAGGTGAATCTAATCCTCACTTGGATGCATATACTAAAATTAGTATTCATGATCCTTTTACTAATCTTGAGGATATTTTCTCTGATGTCAAAACTAGGTCTCTTAGGAACCCTTATAAAGACTGTGATACCCCATCACCACTCATTGACCTCACCATTCCCTCATCACCACCTTCATCCATCATAGACTCATTTCTTCCTATCAATGATCACTTAATCACCTCCCTCCTTAAGAACGTATAGGACCATACACCCTTACTTTAGCAATAAAAAGTGTGCCACAAATACAAAGGTCTAAGACTATACTCCATAGGTTTTAAATAAAAATCAAGTCATATTTTATTCCCTCAATCTAAATAAAAAAATCAAATCATTGACATAATAAAAAAACATCTTCCCTTAATGAACCCCAAAATTAGGTATTAGGGGACTATTAATGTCAAATTAATCATATTATATCAAGTCAAACATAAATTTCCTCTGGTGAATCCCAAAATTAGATATTAGGGGGTAGACAAAGTCAAAACTAGTCAAAAATTCAAAATGGTATCAAAAACATTATTAGTATGACTGATCATCCATCAAATAATTAGATCAGAGATGAACCTTAAGGTCAAAATTTCTTGGATCTCCTAAATTATTTTATCACATGGCACCAATCACATGAAGAACATCCAACATATCCAATAATGTATGTGACTACTAGTCCTAATAGCTAATCACCCATCACTCCTTCTTATCATGAACCCACAATCCCATCAAGTCCTATCATCGATTCAAGTCCCATAAATCCTCATCAACATCTAATTAAATCCATACCTCACATTACCTCCATGGGTAGCATTGTCTCTCCTAAGGTAAATAAGGACACCTAGTTTAGATATTTAGAGGGATCTCCATCAAGCATCAATGAAGGTCACACAAACCCTAATATATCTAGTAGCATGATCACAACATCTCACATCCCTGGGATAGGAATTTGTTAAAAATCCAAATAGTATAAAAAATCTTTCATCTCACCCTTTTCCAATAAATTGAGATGCCATCCTAAAAAAATTAAGAAAAAATCATTCATCTAATGGTGAAAACAAGTATTTGGTAGCTTGGGCAAGTACCATGATGAAACCAATTTATGGCATCATGGTAAAATAATCAATTATTTACATTGTACCTCAAACACTTGGTGTCATGATCCATCCATTTCATATTATTTTTCACTAAATCCATCCATCCTTTATCAATCTTGTCCATATCACCCATTAATGTCTATTCTACCCCTTCAGTCCATTGATCCAACCCATCATCTGCCATCATATCCTTCATCCTATTTCACATCCCTTTCTAGTATTAACCTTTCATAAGGAAGTGGAAAGCATCTTGATAAATTTTATCGATCCATCTTGGCATATCCTCTAATCTACACTTAAGACACTAATCATTTGGTTCCTTCTTGATGTGGCCATTGACAATCCCTTGTACCTTCTTCCTTAGTCATCATCCCAATTTCCACAACATCCTCATATTTTTATCTACCATCTATCATTCCATCAATCCTCATCTTTGTTTTCTAGGCTTGGTATTCCATTTTCCAGTAACCCCATCTTATAGTGTACATACATATTCCAAAAATCTCTAAAAAGGTGAAATTTTCCAAAAACCCTAAATATTATAAAAGTTAAAAAATCCAAAAATAGTCCATGGTGTCTTGTCTTATACCTAATCCCCTACTCGCATCGATCTCCATACATTTCATATCATCCCATATTTGTATAACACATTTAGTCTTGGAACCAAATTGGAATGGTCACCCATCTCTCCATATCTTCAATCTCATGATTTTGAATAAGTATGATTAACGTGCATCACCTTGTCAAAGAATTTAATTTGGCACCCATCACTTCTTATCATTGCCTCTTGATATCTAACACCCATCAAATTACTTTATTTCTATTGTGGAAGTTACTCAATCCCATCACTATTATCATTGCCTTTTCATACCTAGCACCCATCAAATCACTCTTTATTAGTATGAAAGGTATTTGAACCCATCATCTCCTAGTCTCCTTGCAATATTGAATTATTGGAGGGCCTTATCTATTACTAATGCTTGGTCATCTTCAACATCACTTTTCCAAATCACCTTCCTTAACCACTTTTAGATTTGATTTCTAGACCAAATTAATATTCAAGGAGCTTCTCCCATCATCCATCCTTATATCCTCAACTACAGGAAACATCTTAGCCTAAACCTTATAATTATCACCCTATCTAAATCCAAGCCCATCCTAAGTCTAAAATCACATCATGATCATCTAATCCATCACATAATCACTCATCCCATCATTAGACTAGATATCATAACTAAGCATGTAAATACTTGTGTGTTTTACTTGTTTGTTCTATTTGTCTTGTTTGACTATCTTTTTCCACATATATATTTTGTGTGTCTTATGTTTTTTGTGTCTATTTTATCTACTAGGTAGTTAATGAGGATTTTATGAGGTCACCAAAGCTACAATAATGCTTTTAGGTGCTCTTAATGATGTAGAGTTCTCTTATTTCCCATGCACTTTGGCATAATGACCACTTGGTCATGCTTATATCATTAGGCATACTACCAAGTGATATATTTATTAGATTTATTATAATATGATGAGCCTTATGAAATTTGTGATGGCTTGATCATATACACCCTCATCATGTACCTACTCATCCAATTATCCTTCTTCTCATCATTAATCTAACCCTCTCAACCTATTCAAATAACATACAATCATCCTTTAAACACTAATCATCATCATCATCATCATCATCATCATCATCATCATAATCATCATCATCATCATCATCATCATCATCATCATCATCTTTTATTCCCTCATCAACATCCCCTATTCTTTAGTTAGAACTACATTGGCCTGAGGTCTTTCAAACTATGAAGGCATCACTTGGCCATATTTTAGTGCCCAAGGATAGTTTGGATAATATCTCCCATTTCCTCATCACCAAATCTTTCATAAATTAAATATTTAAGCTATAATATCAATCATAGTATGATCTTTTGGTCACTCAATCACATCATTTATTCTTTCTTATCTTCTTCATCATATTGATTAACTTTAGCTTTGCGATACACCCATCAATCTTATCTCAACTCATAAATCTCCCTTACATGCATCTTTACTTGGGATACATATAAATTTTATGGCATTTTAATCTTATCCTCATCATGTTATGGTTGATTCCCCCTTGGGATGTGTCAACAATCATGAGACCCATCATCTCTATTCCCTACATGTATGTATTTTCCAAGGGCATTATCAATTTATAGCTCATGGCTCAAGGTGACTTTATCTTCTTCATAATCTATCTCACATCTACCATCCCATCCCCTTGTTATCCATCTCATCCCACCCATTGTTTCTTCTTTCAAGTGGCCATCCTCTCATTCTTCCCTACATGTCCCCTCGAGGGGGAATCATATCCACTAACATCATCTACTAATATTCATCTATAACATGGTTTTTATTTGAAAGACCATTACTCTTTCCACTTCACTTCACTTGTAATTCCCTATTAAACAAGGGCAAAATGTATGCACCTAAATTCACTCACCTACATTATCATCACTAATATTACTATTAGTTGACACTAATTTCACTCATCCCATTTATTATAGTTTATTTTACTAATTTATCCCCCTTTATAATCATTAATCTAATGTCCCCTCTCAATATTTTTTCATCTACTAACCTTATTCTATACTACATCATTAAGTCATCCTAAATCCCCCTTATCCTATTCTAGTGTCATTTATCTATCATTTGGGAATTTTAAATTCCTAATGGACCACCTACACTAGCCTATCCCTAGGCTCTCATATACCCCTAGTTCCTAATTACCTACCTAATCCCCATCTAACCCTATTATAAGCCTATTTAATCCCTAAGAGGATTATATAATTGAAGTATTCTATAATCCTCTCTATTCTAACCCCTCCTCTCTAGAAGCCTCTAAATATAGAAGCTTTCAAGGAATTTTAATTTCCTTTGATAGTTATCATCCATTGATCTTTTTCATCCATCTTCAAATCTCCACCATTGATCTCTCCCTCCAAAATATATTTAAATAAATCCTCTCCTCCATGGGAGGTCATCTTAGGAATCCATATCCAATCCATGCCAAACTAATCTCAAGCATCCATTCCATGCCAAACTAATCTCAAGCATCCATTCAATAATAATTGATCAAGAAACTTCACTATGTCAAAAATTTGGGTCAAGGTAATCCTAATCCAATTCCTCTTGTTTTAATCTATTTAATCATGGTTTGGAGAAATTAGCTTTAGGATTGTAATGATTGTTTGAATTTTTGAATTCATCTATTATATTATGGTTCTAATGGCTCTAGACTTTATCTAATAGTTTGATGTTTGGGTTTGAATTTACATATTTAAATCCATATCGTTTCCAAAAATCCTTCTACATAATGAAAGTCAGGGAATCAAGGAGAATTAACATGAAATTATTGAGTTACCTGAAATCACAAAAAATGTGACAATGTGAATAGGGTACAATAACACAGAAATATGAATCCATATAATAAGAAGTAAAAAATGTATATGGAAACATGCTGAAATATTTTGTTACAAAGATTTTACCTTAAAAGAAACAAAACTATTTTTGATAGTATGACATCACAAAGCTTAATTAATGCCTTAAATTCTAAGAAAATCACTATAGTTTAAGATATTTTTGAAAAATTAATAGATTTTATAGGGATATTTTGGTCCTATATAAGGTCTTATACTGGAACTCATAAAATATAAACTAAAGGTGGGTATAAATTTAATTGTGAGGAAGGCCTAGTCCTATCCAAGGTCTTATAATGTAATTCACGAAAGAAATAAGGAATAAACTTATAAAATGACAATATTATAGTCAAAGAGAATAAAATTTAAAACTAGATTTATGAAGTAAAATAAATAATCATGAGGAAGGACCAATGATAGGGACTAAGTTTGGTACGTAGAAAGTATTGCTAAAAATTGGAGATTATTTTAGGAGACCAAAAAATAGTGTTATTATTTACAGTACATGGAAACATGGTAAGAAAGGAAACATTTAAGAAAAATATTTATTTAATAATTGAGCATTGGTAGGTTCTTAGAAAACATATCCTTCTTTAATTTGTAATCGATGGGTACTATGACCAAGGATATATTTTACTGAGTGAGGACCCCAACATTTTTTAACATATTTTCCTTATTTAACATGTGTATAATATAATTTTAAGACTAAATTACCAATATTAAAATTTCATACTCTGACCTTCTAATTATATTTTATAGTAATTCAAGCCTTGTATTGGTGATTATGCTTTAAAGCAGCCATATGATATTCATCAAGAAAATATAAAGCATGAAGACAAGTGTCACATAATTCTTCATCAATAATTATATGATGAAGAGATATATTAGAGATTACATTTTAAATGCTAATGGTAATATTTATTCTAACCCATATATGAGTGAAAATGGTGTTACCCTAGTAGTAGTGTGTATGCTAGTGCGGTAAGCCCAAAGTATGGGATATAAATGAAAGTGATAATTAGTATGAGTTTCTCTAATAGTTTTTTGTATGTTTATGTTCAAAATTTTATTGGTCTCCTATGATTGGACATTACATTGAGGATGGTAAGGCGTTGAGAGTTTGAGGGAAATTTAAATTTTGTACACATTTATTTCATTTTTTATTTTTCAAATTGCCACCATTATTAGAAATGATGGTATGAGGGACTCCAAAATGATAGATGATTTGATTGAGAATAAATTTTTAAATAGTAATTATGGTGAAATTAACAAGAGGCATAGCTTCTACCCATTTGGTAAAATATTTGGTAGTAACGATAATAAACACATGTCCATATGATGATTGAGGTAATTTTATAATAAGATCTAATCCCCACATAGAGAATGTCCATAGAGAGTGCACTGATTGGAGTTTAGCTAGAAGGGAGTGAATTGAATCATCATGGAGTTGATAAAGATTGCATTTTTAGTAAAATTAATAGCATATTTTCTTAGAGTATGCAAAAAGTAATGCATGTGCAATCATTTATGAGTTATAACATGATTATTACAGTGACCACCACAAATTCCCCCATGTTCTTTCCTTATAAGAGTAGGAACTTCCTCTTGTATTACACAAAGTAGTAATGTTCCTTATGAATTACGTTAGTAAAGGGTGTTGTATCAAATTACATAATTGAAAAATGATTTACATATCCAAGTATTTTCATGAGAATCAATGTCTAGAGAGTAAGTTTGATGTTCATTAAATTGAATTATATTTTTATACCATGGGCTTTGTCAAACAGTAATAGACTCAATGTTACAGATTAGCAAATCATGTTGATTTTGTAAAGAAGGTGTTTTTTTATTTGGATAAAAATTTGAGAATAATGAAGTACTTAATGAGGGTGAAATAAATATGTTGATAAAGTGAAAGATTCAAATATAGCATTTTGATATCATAGAATTGGTTCAATGGTAAAAGAGGTATATTATTTGGTAAGTGTAGTAGCAATTTGATGATATGTGATTAAGTTTACACTTTTACATTTATAATCAATACTAAATTGATGGCATATGAGTTGTGAATTACCCAGAGAATATAAATATTAGATATCTAAATTGATTCTGGCCTACATGCCTAGAATTAGAGATTCATATTTAACCATGTTATTGGTAACATTAAAAGTTAATTGAAAAGTTAAGGGTATAATTTTACCATGTGGGTTTGTTAGGATACATCCTGCCCTAGCACCTTGGAGATTGTTTTTAACATCAAAGTAAAGTATCCAAGTATATTCATGAAATTAAATTGTAAATTATAGTCATTTTTCAATAACTACCTTAGATTTATTGGTACAAAGAGTGTAATCCTTTTCTTCTAGATTATTTGCTTCTAGATCAATAGTGAAATTGTGAAAATAATCTTTGAGATAAATTTTTAAGCTATGACCCTATACATAAAGAATATATTCATCAGGGAGAGTATCTTGAATGTGATCTATAACTAGTAGGGAATCCACTACAAGTTGGTCTATGATGACCTATCCTTTAATGTATTTTTTATAAAAATTAATAGGCAAAATTCCATTAATAAGACCATCCACTTGTCAATTCTATCTCCAGGTAAAAAAGATTTGGAGAATAAATAACAAAGTGGACCAGAATGGAAAATGACATAAGTATTTTGATATAACATATAATGATAGATCTTTTTAACTTCAAAATATATGGTAAGATAATCATGTTTGACCTTGGTATACTATTTTTCATAATCGATTAAACCTTAGCTAATATAGTAAATAACATATTCTCTACTAGTGTCATTTTCTAGGCAAACGTCACCCCAATTGATATGGGGGTAGAAGATGTGTTTAGACTTAAATGGTAATCATTTGAAGGTGTTCAAAGTGTAGGAAGATGGAGAAAAGATTATTTTATTTTATTGAATGATTTTTGGAATGAACCTATCCATTCTAGAGATTACCTTTTTTAAGAAGCAAAATGACCGAGTGTATATGGTAAGCCAATTTTGGGACAAAGTGATGAATTTACCCAAGTTTCCCAAGGTGTGTTTATATATCAAGAATGGAACAAGGAATAAACATGTTGATGATAGACTTAATTTCAATGGGATCGACATCAATACCTCAAAGAGAAACTAATAATACTAAAAGTTTATTAGATGTAACTCTGAATACACATTTATATGGATTAAGTCTAACTTTATATTTAATTAGGTGATCAAAAATGATATCTAAATCACTAAGGTGAGTTTTATGAATTTTGGATTTAGCAATGAGGTCATCCACATAAGTTTCAACTATATTGTGAATAAGATCATGAAAAATATGGGTCATTGCATGTTGATAATTGTGCCCAATAATTTTAAGACCAAAGGGAATTTTAACATAGAAAAAACTATCCGACTTTCTAGTAAATGTTTTTTTATGTTGAGAGTTACATGGATTTGGTTATAACCTAAAAAATCATCCATAAGTCATAAAATTTCATACCCAATAGTGGAATCAATGATATCATCTATTAAAGGTAAGTAAAATTTATCTTTTAGACATTCTAAGTTAATATTATGAAAATCAATGCATATATGAATAAAAATTATGATGTTTTTACAAATTAGAATGTTTTTTGATACCTATTCAAAGTAGTCAATGGGTTTTATAAATTTGTCATCCAAAAGATTAATGATTTCTTTATGACATAAGGTAGAAATTTTAGGTGGGAAATTGTATTACTTTTGTCTAATAGGTTTAGCATCTTGATAAGTGATGATATTATGCACAATGATTTTAAGTTTAATACCCAACATATCTTCATATGACAAGGAAAATGATTCATGATATTTATCAAAGAATAAACTAAATATATCATGCTCTATTGGATTAAGTTATTTAGAGTTGGTAATAGGTCAAGTCATGTTGGTTTACCATATTCTATTTTTATGGTTTCCTCAATGAGCACATCATTTCCATCTTTTAATTGGTATGGAGAAAAAGGGAGGAAAGAAATAGGTTATGTTTTATGATCAACACTAATTGATCTAGGAAACACTTGGGGTGACCACTCGAGTGGCAGAAATGATCTGGGTAACCATTTGGGTGACCATTCAGGTGAAGTCAATTCATTGAATCTTGTATTGTTTTCATTCTTAGAAGTCACATTGTCGGTGACAGTTATTTCCTCAAGCCATTATGTCCTCAAGCGTTGTACTATTTTAATTTTGTTATTTCTCTTAAGCCACTCATTCTTAAAAGGTCACCATTAATTCCTTGAGCCACTCAATCTCTTGATGTTTTCAAAATATATATAAATGCATTGTAACCTAAAAAGGGAAGGGACATCTCTTCTCAGAGATAAGTGTATGTTTTGTATCTACAATTTTTTTGGATTCAATAAAACATCTCTTTTTAGAGATAAGCCTATATTTGTATTGTAACTGTTAAGTAATACGATGTCTCTTCTCAAAGAATCCATTGTTATTATGTTATTTCTATGCTATTGAAATATTCATCAACTAGAACTTCTGAGTTTTGGATTAGTGGTATTAGAGCAGTTTGTCTTAAGAGTGTATGTTCTCGAGGACAAGGTCAAGATATAGGAAACTTGGGTGGGAAGAGACAGAGCTTCCAAATGCTCCACCTGTGTACCCTAAATGACCTCAAATGGTGGATGGCACTGAGACATCCAATCCTTTCAAGGAAATGGTGAATGAATCCCTCCAGCGGCAACAAGCACAGATGCTCCAATAATTTGCTCAAATTCTTCAAACACTTCTGATGGGAAATTGTAGCTCTACAGCTACACATCTAGGCTCCTCATCGAGGGAGCTTCCTTTCAGTGCCCCAACACCCTTCAAGGTTTAGGTAAATTTTGATATTCCCACATTTGAAGGCAAAATCAATGCTGATGCAACAAAAAATTGGTTGGATCAACTGTCATCCTACTTCTCTGTAAATAAGTTCACCAATGGAGAAAAGATCACTTTTGCTCTTTTGAAATCATCATTACCCATGAAAAACTAGTGGGAAGTGTACAAAAAGAGGTTCAGTATGGATATCATTGGCCTTGGGGTGGAACCCACCTAGGATGATTTTATGGAAGCAATAAAAGAAGAATATTATCCCATCGGTGCATATGATGATCTATACATATAGTGGCAATAACTTTGCCAAGGCAAGGACCAATCTATGCAAGATTACACAGACACTTTTCATTCTTTGTCTGCAAGACTGGGCATTCAAGAAAGTGAGAAACATAAAACTCTCAAATATCATGGGGGACTACAATGGTACATCCAGGGGGAAATGGGACTCTTTAATTTGGAAACCATCGATGAGGCATACAAGTTCATAATAAAGATTGAGTAAAAGCATGGAAGAATGGATATAAAGAATCAATATTCAAAATGGAAAAGTGATAAAGAAGGTTAAACACGAGGCCAAAATTGGAAGCAAAAGGAAGGAAAGACCAGGAAGTGGTGTGGTTATCACAAATCTAAAACTCACTCTAAAGAAGAATGTCAAGCTATCAAATCACTAATTTCTAAGTCACCATCCTCAACATCTATTGTTCTACCTCATATAGACCCTACAGTCAAAGAGGTTAAAGAAGAAATTATAAATGTTGATCTGAAGCCATTGTAGCTTCATCACAGACACACGATGAGATGTTAGATGACAAGGAAAGGTTGTTTCACTCTAAGTTATGGGTGAAAGGTAAGCCTCTGCATTTCATTCTTAATAGCAAAAGTCAAAAGAATTTAATCTCTACTAATGTTGTGAAAAGCCTAAATTTGTCCATGAAGCCTCACCTAAAACCATATAGTATTGGATGGTTGAGCCCAGGGAGAGACCTCCGTGTCACCCACCAATGTCTTCTCTCATATGCAATACAACCTTTCCAAGATGAGGTCTTATATGATGTGGTCAATCTAGATGTTTGTGATGTACTCTTTGGTTAGCCATTCATGTATGATCGACATGGTATATATGAATCAAGAACTAGATGGATCACTCTCACTCTTGGAACACGACACTATAAGGTACCAAAAGTACCACCTTCCACACCTATCTCTCTGCTTAGCACCAAGAAATTTGATTTCATGGTGGTCAAGCCACAGGAATCTAAAAGGGCTGATGTTACAGCCCTGACAACACAACAATAGAAGAAAATAGATACCGCATTGAAGAAGTTCATAGCCTTCCATCCATAGACTAATGGTTAGATAGAAATGGTGAAAAATCAAGCCCTGCATAGTTCCATAAACCATAGTCCCTTCCAAGTGTGCATCGAGAATCAAATCAAGACATAACTACCACACCTTATGGGGAACAGTGACATAATGGGGACCATTGCTTTTCAAGGAGGGAGGAATGATCTGGGCAACACTTTAGGTGACCACTCGAGTGGTAGAAATGATCCAGGCAACCATTTGGGTGACAGTCAATTCCTCAAATCTTGTATTATTTTCATTCTTGGAAGTCACATTGTTGGTGATTATTATTTCCTCGAGCCATTATGTCCTCGAACACTATACTATTTTAATTTTGTTATTTCTCTCGAGCCACCCATTCTTAAAAGGTCACCATTAATTCCTTAAGCCACTCAATCTCCTGATGTTTTCAAAATATATATAAATGCATTGTAGCCCGAAAAGGGAAGGGACATCTCTTCTCAAAGATAAGCATATGTTTTGTATCTGCAATTTTTTTGGATTCAACAAAACATCTCTTTTTAGAGATAAGCTTATATTTGTATTACAGTTTTTAAGTAATACGACGTCTCTTCTCAGAGAATCCATTGTTATTGTGTTATTTATGTGCTATTGAAATATTTGTCAACTAGAACTTCTGAGTTTTGGATCACTAATAATCAAATTATTAAAATAATGAACCTTTTATTTAAGGTTACCAATTTTATCATGTTGGCATGGAAGCTGAGGTTCTCTAGCATGTATTAGCTCAAGTATAAATTCATCACTAGGAAACATAGGTAATGGTCCACAATATTTGACATATATTTTTAAATTAATCTTTTAATTACTATTGTAATCATATTTAAAATGTATTTATCTAAATTTATTTACTTTGGCATCTAAGGTAATTTATGGGTTGATAGTGTTTATATATTCTATAGTGGAATTATTTACTTGAGTAGAGTCAACCAAGTTGTTATTATTGAGTTTGGTTTGTTTAATGAGTAAACTTTCATTCATTTTATGCTATGTAACATCAGTGGTATCTATTCAATCACAAGAAGGAGGAAAAGGTTTTGTACAAAGTTTAAAAGATTCTTGAGTCAAGAATTATTCAATTACACTTGGGGTATCTATTAATGGAGGATTAATGGGAGATACATAACCTTCATATTTTGATTCAATATCAGAAGGTATATGAATGCCATGTACATCATGGTTGAAGGCATGTATTTTTTCTAATGTATTTTGGTAATGTTTTACATCTAAATCTCATGATTGTGTGTGGCCCATGATATAATTAACATCATAAGTGTGATAAAAAGTGCATGCTTCTATTTATATGGTAAAATCAGTAGTTAAAACACCTAGATTGCTAAATTTTCAAGGAGGCATAGATAAATAGTCTTGAAGCAATTTAGACACTCCATATTCATCACATGTAAAGTTAGCTTTTGTGTAAAAATATTCATATGCATTCTATGGAGGAGGATTTTTAGTAATATCATAAATTAGAGGAATGGTGTGATCACATGGAATTAAAGGAGTAATCCATTATAAAATATATGGAGGTAATATAGTGGTATTAAAAGTTTTTTTTAATTCATTAGGTTCATCTTCATCTGAATTAATGAGAGTAACTTATAAATCAGAGTTTGTGTTAAAAAATTCAAGGATATGTGCATTATTGATGTATGTAATGATAGGAATACAATATTGAGATTTAATATTTTGTAGTTATATACTCCATGGATAAGGATAAACCTCATGTTTATAACATTTACCATTATGAATGAATTTAATACATTGAATACATGAAGAGGAAATGGCCTGCATATGATGCATCCATGGGTGACCAAGGATTATGTTATAAAATAATGGTAAATTAAGAAACATAATTTTAATGTGTATTGTCTTGGATTAAATAGTAAGTAGGAGCTAAATACAACCAAGTGGTTTTTGATTTGTTTTATCAAATCTTCTACATGTTAAATATTTTTGTATAAGGTTCTCTTTAGTGTATCCAAGTTGTTGTATTAACTAAAGAGAAGTAACATTAATACCAGATCCTTCATCTATTAAGACTTTTGGAATAAGAGTAGTAGTGATCATAACTTTAATAAAGAGGGATGGGTCGTTAGCTCAAAAAATATCACCATTAATCATCTCCTCTTCAAGGAATTCTATGGATGGCTAAGTGGACGTGTAAATGGTTTTAAATATATGTACTTATTTAAGTCAAGGATCTTTAGAATGAAGTTTTGAATCATGTAATGGTGGTTTTTTGATGTCTTTTATTATTACATAATGAATTTTTGGTGATATGGAGAAGTGTGAAATAACTTTATGAGGGTAATTTTAAAGGCATTAAATTAAGTTCTTCCAAAAAATTCTAATGTGATTTAGAGGATGAAGAATCAACATGAGGTTTATAAGGTACAATATTCTTTAGAATAATAGGAGAAATGATTTAGGGTTCTAGTTTTGGAAGTGTTTCCGATTTTAATTCAAGGGATGTGGGTATAATAGTTATAGTATCCTTAAGTAGTTGTTATTTTATTGAAGTTTTCTTAGGTTTAGTAATAGGATATTTGTGGTCAAGTTTTAGTTATAATTAACTTTTATTACAATCACATATTGTGAATTGGTGTAATATTGATCAAAATTAGCATCAATTGCACAAATATTATCATTGGAATGTTGTATGTTAGGAGTAAAAGAAGTTTTTTGAGGTTTAGAAGATGCAGTCTTGGTAGCCTATTTCTTTTGAGAAGCTTTGACATAATCCTAATGGTGTAATTTGATCATAGAATCATGGTCAAATGTGTCTCCAAACATGAAAGAAATAACAAATTTGATAATTCCATGACATGTTTCAAGAGAATGACCCACATTAGCATGAAACCATAAAAATATTAATATCATACCATAAAGGTATGGCATTATTGTAGGCAAAGGGATTAAATGGAGTTAATAACTACTTTATTTTTGGGACAATTAGGTGGGTGGGAAATAAGTTGATTATATGATTTGAATGTTACCAATTTCATTTGAGGATTTGTACTCATAATTGTATTAAATGAGGTTTGTAAAGACTCCCAAATTATTCTATGACTTAGTTTAAATTATTTTATAAGGAAATCTTATCTTTCATCTTGATTAAATGCTTCATTTAAATTTTATGGGGAGAAAGTTTGGACTTTATACTAATTGAAGGTGTTAAATAAATAATAAATATTTTAAAGATATTATTATCATTCATGTTATGCTCTGCTCTATGAGATAATGATTTCCATTATTTGATAAAATCATGGGTAGATTCAGAAATTGATTGGTTAGCATTGATAAGATGATTAAGACAATTTTCTAAAAGATTATTTTGTTGAAATAATTTGACAAGAGCATTAACCCAATGTTATAATTATCTTAGAAAATTTTGTGTCAATTGATTATACCATTCTAAAACATCACTTGTAAATGTTTTAACTAATAGTTTAGTGTTAGAAAAAGTATTTGTTTGGATCCATTCCTTATAGAGATTACTAGATACTTTAATAAAATGTGCAAGGTCTTTAGTTCCATCATATTTAATATTTGGAAAAATGTTTCCAATAAAAATGGAAATAATGAAAGGAGCTAAAGTTTCATTTTGAATATTTTGTAACATCTTATTATGCATAATGGGTTGGGGAATAATAATACTATTTGAATCTCTAAGAGGGGAGGAATAATGTTTTGATTATTTTGAGGTAGTATTAGAGGAGGTTTATTACACATTTATAAAATATGATGCTATATTTTCATCATTTGAGAGGTGTTAGGTGTTTGCATAACATTCATTTGTTGGATGATTTATGTAAAAATTTGAGTAGTCTCAACTTATGTATTTTGATTATTAGTATTTGAAGGTGGGATATTATTATTTTTAATAGGTTAGATGTTAATATTTCTAGGATTAAAACTCTTGTTATTAAGGGTAGGTATATTGCTAATTAGGGGATTATTTGTAGGATTATTCATCAAGTTTGTATCAATTACTCCAATAGTGTAGTCATGTAATTTTGATAAGGTAGTATCCTAAAAAGTGTGAAATGGATCAAATCCATCCACCTCATCATTTTGGGTAATTTTCACCATATTGTAATCAATATATGAAATAAGGTAATAATTATACCAAGAACCATTATTCTCTTGGGTAGTAAAAGTAAGTAATAAGGAATAGCCCATGTATCATCTAAATGGGTTGATATTATCAATAAATATTTGGAAAGGTGATTTTATGATGTTTAAACAAGGTAAGAGGAAAGCTAAGAAAGTATAAAATGAATTTAAAGGATGAGAATTATGGGCATAAAATGAAATTGACTAGATACCTAAATAGGTCAGCCAAGTACTATGTAATCAAATAAGGGGAATAAAAGACTAAATCAGATAGGTAATGCTAAATTAACCACATTAACATAGTAGTATTTAATTAATTCTGAGATAAATATAAATTATCCAATAAAATCATAATCGACCATGTTAACACAATACTGTTGAAATTAAAACAACCTAGAAAGGAATTGAATTGATTAGGTCAACTCAATTTTTTAGGAATATAAATAGAACAACCTAAAAAGACTTGGTTGAGGTAGTTCACCTAGTTCTATATGTAGAATAGATAAAATGGTCTACATTTGGATGATGTAGTCTTTGGATGTAGATAATATAACCAAACACACATGCAACTAGGTTGATCTAGTTGATCTAATTACAACACAACATGAATCTTCTATCAATGTTCACTGATACAAATTTATAATAAAACATAGAAACTAAAAAAAAAAAAGTAATAATAGTTATTTTTAGAATCCAACTAACTAATTTCTCAAAAAAATATTGGGAAGTTGAACTAAGGGTTTTAATTGAAAGTGTAGGCTTCTAAAGATACTCGCTTGTCCATTGGATAGTGTTAGCCCAATATTCTAGAGCACTAACTATGGAAGAAGTACCATTCACATAGCCCACTAAACATAGTTTCAAGAGTAATATATAAGTAACTTATTGGTGTTAACCATTAATTATTGGACCAAACAAATAAATGGATGGCTAGATTCCTTAGGTTTAATAAAGAGCAAAATCTTAGGCATTTCTAAAATATCATGAAGAAGGGGAAACTAAAGATCATGTTTAGTATATACTATGGATATGAGTACTATGGAAAACACCTCACACCATGATATTTTTAAATTATATACAAGGATCATAAATAGAGTATCAATTATCCTTTCATGAAAGTAGCTAAGTTGTTTAAAAACTACTAGTACAGAGTTTCTAGGGAAAACCAAATAAATGCAAAAATCAAAGTTTCAAAAGTTATTTTAATATTTGGAATTTAAATAAATAGGAATCCAACTAAAAATTAAAGTGAATTTAATTTTTATCCTTATAGGTTAATTCCCATTGCTTGAATTAATAAAAAAAATAGAATGAAGTTGAGTTGGTCGACTGGGTTGTGCAAACAAAATAGAATAGAGTCAAGCTAGTTGACTCAGTTTGTTGAAAGATAGTCCAAAAAGAACACAATCAAGATAGACAACTAAGTTTCCTAGACAAAAAGTATATACATAAGTACATTGAGCTGATTGACTTAGTTGACTATAAAATTATAGTTTTATAGAACTAAGCAATTGGGAAAAACAATACTAAAATTTTAATTTTGAAAAAAAAAAAGAAATGAAAGTACTTTAAAATTTTATAGAGAGTAATTAATAATATTTTTATAATGAACTTGACACTATAAACTTATTTGACTAGGTTGATCTAGTAGTTTCTCTAAAGGTTTTGAAGTTTTTGTTTTAAGCTATGTTGTCTTGATAGATTTTTAAACTTGTATTAAAAAATACAAAATACCTAAATAGAGTTGATCTGGTCGACTAAATATAAATGTAAATGATAAATGATAAAACCAAATAAAACTATGTTGATAGATCTAGTAAATTGAACAAAAAGACATAAAAATAAAGGAATCAAGCTAGTCGATTTAGTTATATGATGAAAAAGAGAAACTATATTGATAGGGTTGATATAGTTTTTTTTGAATTTGGAAATTTGTACACAAAGATCCAATTAAATTGACATGGTCACCTTAGTTGGAAAACCTATGAAAAATTTTCCTAATTAGTTTAACTGAGTTTTTGAAGCTATATAAACCTATACATAGAGCTGAATGAAGATGATAGGGTTGATTGAGTATAAAAACATGTACATAGAGTATTAATCTGGGTCAACAGTGTTGATAAAGTATAAAAACCTACACATAAAATATTAAATTAGGTCACCAAATTCAATCCAATTATCTCTAAATAAAAATTAAAAATATATAAGGGGTTAGATTCATGTGGGGTTCACCAGAATGTATGCAAGTGAAAATAGATAGTTTTATAAATTATCCTACTTAATAATATTCAATATCAGAGGAGGTAATCAACTAAAAGTATACTTTGTGATAAATTTAAATTAGTTTCATGACCAATAATGTATCTGCTAAACCTACACTAAGGTATATCTTATCACACTATGGAAAATGAGATTTTCCAAGGCCTCTAGGTATATGCCATCTTGTGATAAACCTTGATAGGTCTCTATGGTTTTAAATTATGTTAATCAAGTTAATCTACTAAAAATTTATGCAAGATAATATATTAAATGCATATGCAATATAATTTAGTGATCATTAAATCTTGTGGCACATATTGTTTTGTATATCACCTCACTTAAATATTCTCTATGTTATATATATATATATATATATATATATATATATATATATATATATATATATATATATATATATATATGTAATATACAATATTTACTTACCAAAATATGAAGGTCTTAAGAATATACTTACCTTCGTTGAAGTGAAACCATCATTCCTCAATCTCTCCCTTGGATAATGGTTTTTTTCAAGAGGTTGTCTTGGTCTTATAAATATCATAAGGATAAATTATATCTAGTATACAAGACCTGTCCTATGCATCCAATACTTCCACAAGATAAGTACTACTTATCCAAAGGAAAAAACCTAAGAAATAAAACCTCTTATTGATTTTATAAATAGATTTGTGAGTAGTAATGATTCATAATTAATTAATCCTCTCCTATAAATGAAATGAAAGGATTTATATATATCCATGGATATAACCTAAACCCTCCTAGAAATTAAGTTAATAGATTCATCCCAGTCAACCTTGTTAGGTAGGAGTTAGAGTTTTTAGGTCTCAAACTATGTTAGCTTGGGATGACGTAGTTATGTAACGTGCAGTAATTCCCAAAACATGGTTAACTTGTTTGACCTACTAGGATACATATTAAAAATAGTTTTTTTCTTATTTAGGGGCTATTTTTGGTGATGAGTTGCCTAGGAAAGTGTATAAGTGAGGTTTCATAGTCTAAGGAAATAAATATGAGTAACTTTTATTGGTTTTAAGTGGTAATATAGGGGCCAATAATCCTATGAAGTACCAAAGGTCTATCAACCCATGATGACCTTGAAATATCATATGTGGATTCATGAAGACACAAGGATAGGTATGGATAGGGGAAGACAGGGTCAACACATCTCCACCACCCCAAGTTGACAACTCAGTCAAGATCCCAATAGAAACAATGTTATGACTATAAGGTTAGAAGGACATAATAGATTATAAGGTTTTTAATAATCTCATGGTGGTGATATAGAGTAATGGATGGGTCTAAAAAATATTGATACCACCCAAAGACACAAATAAACATTAAATCATCTCTCATTCTTGCACCCACAGCCAATAGACCTACAATATACACATACAAGCCTGACTATGGAGGCAACACAAATACACCATCCTATTAAAATAATATTCAAGGTAAGTAAAGTATAGGATTTGAAAAATAATGGAAAAAATATCAATTTGGATGAATTAGGATAAAATTATCATGAATAATAAATTCCACCCCTTACACACAGTCTAACTACATGCCTAATTATAATATCAAGACAATTCAACATAAGAAGTTCATGTCAAGAACCTTAAAGTGTTTAGGTGAAATGAGTTAAAAAATAAATAAAAATTAAGGATTATGGTTATTCATGTGGAAACACCTTAAAAATATGACTTAACTCTCATCACTCATAACCACTCAATCAAGGTCCAAGACTACCACCTATAGGCAGGTCATTAACAAGAAAGTAGAAATGTGAAAATTAGGCAAAGAGTAAAATGTAAGAATGAAATGAACACTATTGGTGTTTACTAGGGTTAATTTACTTTAATTAACCCCTTATTCTATTTGGTATAGGTGAGGAAGAGTTCAAAAATCCTACATAAGCCTATTAGGCCTAAACAGACCTAAATAGGCACGTGCACATTAGTTGAGGGATTGTGCATGTTTTAGAGTGGTAAATGGGTTAAAAATACCTAATAAGGTTAGTGGAGAAGATTAAATAATACCTAAAATATAATATCAGTCTCAACTAAGATAGAAGAAGTCTTATATATCTTAATCAATCCTAGTTAGACCTAAGCAAACACTCACAATCAAGACCAAATGAAGGAAGTTTAAGTTATGAAACCCTATAGGCAGTGATTAAAGAGATATATCACTTAATCCATAGAGTGATCTTAGGATTCCCCATTTTTATTATTGATCCATTTAGGATTTATGGTGGGATACTCAATGACCTATTAGGCCTTTTAGGCTTAATCTGGTACACATGGACTTACACTAGAATTAAAAGCATATGTAAGTTAATAGGTTATTTGAGATATAAGAGAACTTTAGGAGGGAGTTAGAAAGGAAAATAGATATCTCCATGATGGTAATATCCTTAGGTAAGGTAAAGAGTTTCTTAATCAATCCCTTAAGGCTACATAAGCATGACTTATCACAAACCTTAGGCAAGGGAATAAAAGGTATGTGGAAGATGGAATTGAAGGATAACTTATTCTTAAAGATGTTATCAACATTGAAACATGTTATGGATCCTATAAATATATCAACAAACCAATAAAAACAAGGATTATTCATATCCCAATGTTATTATCAAGCACTCAAGATGATGGTGAGAACACTTAAGGAAGAATGAACAAAGATGATGATTACAGCAGATAAATTTAGTTACATGAAATGAAAATAAGTGGAAAGGGTTCCATAGGGGTACTGAAAACATCAATGACTTCCTACAAAGTACTCAAAGCTCTAGAACTCAATATAGGCTTATTAGGCCTAAAATAAATCTTGAGTCTTAAGTCCTTACCTCAATCTCAATAGCATAACCAGACCCCTTGAGAAAATCCAAGATCAAGAGAAGGTTTGAGGTGATGTTAAAAGACTTGAAGAAGATGTTTGACATATGATAATGTAAAGGAATGGCTAATTTTGACTCAAGACCAAATAAGTGCTACCCTAAGTAGTCAACTCGAGCCATGACTTGAAGTTCTCATAACTTTCATAGCAAAGGGACTCAGAGGAAATGATATTATGGGAATTTTGGAACCCCTATAGACTTAAGATTCATAAAGGAGAGAGTAGGTTTCAAGGGACCACCTCTATGAATCATTTCTAAGATTGTAGACATATCTAAAAGGCTTATAAAGAGCTTGAAGTTCACCAAATTGCATTCATATCTCCACACACAATGTTTATGGGACCCAGATATTTTTAAGAGATTTAGGGGTGTCTATGGAATAAAAATATATTACCATAATTTTGGGATTGGAGGTTTGATCTTTATGAACCATCGTTAAAATGGTAGACCTCCAAAACCTTGATAAAACCCTAAGATAGACCTGACTTGTGAAAACTTGAGATTTTTACATTAAAACACTCTTAATTAACCTAATAAATACTTGGATCATATATTCCACTTAGAGGAGACCCTGATCATAGTATTGGTCTATACGAACTTATCATAAAATGGTACTTTTTAAAGGTTTTGAGTAGAAAATAGGGTATAGAGTTCATTTAGGAGTTTCAAACTATTGGATAGGGTAGTGTGAAATTTATTATATCTTGTTAGACAACAAACTATTCAAAAATACTCCTGAAAGTATTCCTACTAGTCTATGTAAAAGAACCAATCTAGGAGAGCTAGTAGAAGGTGACCTAGTCACCCAGATTGGAAAAATTACAAATGTAAATTACTTGAGAAGGCCCATATCATGGTATAAACATGTTTTTAAAATTTAAATATACCTATTCATGTGATCTAAGGTTTTTATTCAAGTCCCTAATCATCCATCAATAAATAGTCATGTAACTAGGCCTAGTAAACCTACTTGATCAACAAGAGGAGATGAAAGCTAGCATAGAGGGCCTGCTAGGAAGTAAATATAGGGTTACTTGACCATGTTTTAACTACATTCATGAATACCATTAGTTTCACTTCATAGTCATAATGGAGGAGGAGGTAGTTTCAAGTCTAGTCAACATTCATAAAGGGTGATGGGCTACTCAACGACTCCTGGAGGCTTATTTACATCTCATTCACACTTTGTAACTACAAAGAGAAATAATTATCCTTTTTGGGCATGGTCATGCTTTTAATGGGGTCAAAAAATTCTAACACAACCTCCACCACTCCACCTTAATGAATAGAGGGCCTATTTATGAATAATGATGCATATAGTGACATACGAAAGACTGTTGTAACTATTTATAACTATAGTATGAGTGGTATATGGTCAATTATGACCCCTTATCTTCACCTCCATTCATTTTTACCTCTCATTATCTTATCATTTATTTATTTATTTAGGACTTAAGGCCTTTATTTCTATTCTTCTCCTAGGTATGAAGAAACTTACCTAGATTAGAATCTTATAAACCTCTTAAACTAATGTAAATGACTACTTTAGACCCTTTGATACTATTTTATTGTGTTATACTTGTTTTATTTTCAAATGTGGTAGGATTCTCTACCTTGGTATGTCTTAGTCTCTCCTAGTTGTTAGTATATGGTCTTATGCAGGTCGCAAAGTGTGTTAGAGTAATGAGTGGTTTAGCTTAGAGTGGAATTTTAATTCGTAAGTGCCTTAATGCAGGCCTTCCATCATTACACTCATAGTTTGACCACTTAGTACAACCTATATGCAAAACACTTTTTCATAGGAGTCCTTTTATTTAGAATATTAAATCATTTCTCTTACTTACTAGTGTTGGTTGAGGTCAAAATGAATGGATGAATCATATTGGTGCATCACCATCCTTAGAATAGTTTTCCTTTTAGGCACTCTCTATCCATTTTCACCCCTAAAATAGTAGGTCTTAGTGAATAGAGATAAATATATGCACCAACAGAGATAGCCCCATAATCTAGAAGTTTATCCTAGCCATAGGTCACCTAAAGCCTTAGGATATTAGCATGTTAACCTAACCTTAGAGTTAGGCCTAAAAAATCACCTCTTAGGTCCAAGTTAGAGAGATCAAAATTATAACATACTTGGTGGGACCATATTCAAGTATTAGAGCATTCATTAGCATCATCTTCGTCATCTCAAGGCATCTTCAAGCACTCACATGCCAAGTTTGTAGTCAAAAGTTCATGATAAAGGTCATCATCTCATGGTAAGAGCATCATGTTGATTGTTAGTTCACCTTATTGTGCATATGTTCCATTATGTGTTATGGTTGTATATTGGGTAGAATTATATCATATGTCTCCTTATCAGTAGCCCTATCTCCCATGTCAGTCTTATGATGTTTATTACCAACAACCTCTTAACCCTCACCCCTCTTATGAGTCATATTCACCTCCTTGGTAGCCCTCTTATCCTCCTAATCAATCATGGTATCATCATGATGTCCCTTATTATCATCTAAAGAAAATTAATGATGATTTGAGATATAAATTAAGAAGCTAAAGGAGGAAGGAGATAGATTGAAGGAATGTCTTAGGTAGTAAAAGGAAGTTAAACATTGAGCCTTTGTCCATCATCAAAACATCATTAAAAACTAAGACCATCCATCCAAGTTAATCACCCCTTATCCTTTCCTTACCTATGTGATCATTAGAGACTCCTTGGTCCATAATTGGTTATTTGATGATGGAGTAAGTAGTTCATTTATCCTAAGCTAGTGGCTGATAACTTGACTTTGATGTATGAGTCTACTTCTAACTTTGAATTACAATGGAATGAATCAGCTAAAAGGACATTTAGCCTAATAAAAAACCTATAACTTACCCTTCATTCTTACCCCAATAGCTTAATTACATAAGACATTATTTTATTAGATTTAACACCTTATTTTGCTCCATGTTTGTCTAGTGACTTTATAGCCAGTATTGGGATGTACTTATACTTTCATTCATCTTACATGGTCTATAAGATTGGGTATGGTGTAGGAGTCAAAATCAGATCTAGACCACTCTCTGAGTTACATCTTGAGCCTTACACACAAAGCATCTTAGTTTTAAATTACCTTCATCCTCCTACCTATAGTCATCCTCCTTGTGTTTTAAATCCCCTTCAAGATCCACCCATACCTTCTCAAGAGCTTATAGTAACTTTATCTTGGAGGCCTTCATGGACTAGAATGTTGGGGATCAACCAAAAATGTTGATTACAATGTGAAATAAATAAATGCAGAATTAAACCAGAAAGATAAGTAACTAGAATCAGATAATAAAAAACAATAAGAGATACAAGAAACCACCCTAAAAACTTGTATTAAACTCTTTACAGAAGGAATACAATTGAAGAAACTTCTTTTCTTCCACACCTCTCTCAGATGTACAGATCTCTTTCCCTCAAGAGCTCTCTCTCTCAATTACAATCAACTCTAACAACCTGGATTGATACACATATACAATTCTATACTGTTCAATTCAACATTACACACCCAATAAGCTATGAAGATCTAATCCTATATATAATAATTAGGAAACATGAGCATACAACTACAACCATTAGATGCACCTCCTAATCAAGGGCTCTAAACAGTCTTACTAATAATAGAGATGTGGACTTAAGACTAACACTTAATCCTAACATGCAAACATTTTGTTCTGTCCATGGAAATAGCTTTTTGGACGCACAGGTAACCGACATCGGTTCCTACCTGTTTGCCTATGACCGACGTCAGTCGATCCATGACCGATGCTAGCATCCCTTGGTCTACTCCTGACCGATGTTAGTCACTCCTGACTGATGCTGGTGACTATGTAACACTAGCAACTTTACAATCTACTCACTTAGTGAAGCTTTTAGCTCCACACCTAAAAAATCTCCCACTTGGAGATAAACAGCTGCACCAGTACCTGTACAACAACATCTTCTAGTTCCTCCATCTTCAACTCAATCATGAAGACCAATAGAAGTTGAATGAAGATTCAACTTCTCCTTTGTTATCATCTTGGTTAACATATCCACAAGGTTCTTATCTATATGGATCTTCTCCAGCTTCAACTCACCATCCTCCAATACCTATCTAATGAAGTGGTACCTAAGCTATATATGCTTGGTTCTTGAATGAAAGGCTGAATTCTTAGCCAAATGAATTGCACTCTAACTATCACTGTATAATCTTCAACTCTCTTGCTCCTTTCCAAGCTCTTCCATGAACCGTGTCATCCATATCATCTCTTTGTTAGCCTCTGTGACTGCAATATATTCTACTTCTATAGTTGACAAGGCAACAACCTTCTGCAACTTTAATATCCAGCTAACCACCATTCCCCAACAGTGAAAACATATCATGTGGTGCTTCTTATGCCATCCAAATCACCTACCATATCTAAATCTACATAACCATGTAGACAAGTATCTGAACCTCCATAGCACAAATTCCTACTGCTGGTCCCTCTTAGATATCTAAGGATCCATTGAACTACTTTCCAATGCTCCTTCCCTGGATTGGCCATATACTTACTTACAACTCCCACTATTTGGGCAATATCCAGTCTAGTACAAACCATTACATACATTAAGCTCCCTACTGTGGAAGCATATGGAACTCTATTCATGTACTCTACCTCATCATGTGAATTAGGACATTGTTCTTTACTCAATTTAAAATGTCCAGCCAAAGGTGTGCTTACCGGTTTTGCATCCTACATATTAAACTGTTTCAACACCTTGTTCACATAATCCTCTCAAGACAAAATCAACCTATGATTTTTTCTATCTCTCTTAATACTCATGCCAAGGATTTTCTTTGCTGCTCCCAAATCCTTCATGGCAAATGTGTGAGCTAATTTCACCTTAAGCTCAGAGATATCCTGCATGTGTGATCCTACAACCAGTATATCATCTACACACAACAATAGAATAATATATCTACCATTATCCAATCTCTTAAAATACACACAATGGTTAGATTAACACCTACTATAGCCATGGTCAGTCATAAACCTGTCAAGTCTAAGATACCATTGTCTAGGAGCTTGCTTGAGGTCATACAAGCTTTTCTTCAATCTGCACACTAACTTCTCCGTACCTTTGACCTCAAATCCTTTCGACTGATCCATATATATTTCTTCGTCCAAATATCCATGAAGAAATGATGTTTTAACATCAAGCTGCTCAAGATGCAAATCCTCAATAGAAACTAAAGATAGTACAGTCCATATAGAAGTCATTTTAATAATAAGAGAAAAAATCTCACCAAAATCAATACCTAGTTTCTGTGCAAATCCTTTCACTACCAACCTGGCCTTATATCTCATCTGTCCATTCTCACCTTCCTTCAATCTATAGATCCATCTATTCTTCAGTGTCTTCTTTCCTGCTGGCAACTCAACCAAATCCCATGTTTGGTTCTCTCTCAAGGAATAAATCTCCTCATTCATGCCTAACTCCCACTAATTCTTGGATTCCACCTATATTGCTTCATCAAAACTCTCTGGTTCTCCACCATCAGTAAGCAATAAATAAAATAATGAAGGGGAATATCAAATTGGAGGTTTACTTACCCTTTCTGACCTCCTGATGGGCGTTTGAGACTCATTCACAACACACTGTCTGCCCAAATTATCTGACAGTGACTGACCTTGATCACCTCCAGGCCTATTACTGGCCGATGTCAGTTCCATCTGACCGACATCAGTTCCTGCCTAATCGATGTTGGTCACTGTGTGACCAACATTAGTTCCTGTATTGCTAATGTTAGTTCCTGCATGATCGACATTGGTTCCTGCATGACTGACATTGGTCTCTGTGTTTTCCTGTCTGTGATTAATTTTTCTTGTGAGCTCATTTTGGACCGTCACCTCATCTAATTCTCCATTGCTCTACCCAAATTGATTCAGCTTCTTGAGCTGATCACTATACATCACTTTTTCATTGAAAACAACATCATGGATCCTAATTATTTTTTTAGTTCCTAGATTCCAAAACCTGAATCTGAAATCATTAGAGCCATAGCCAATAAATGTGCACCTCATAGACTTAGCATCTAGCTTCTTTCTATTTTCCTTATCAACATGCACAAAGGCTTCACAATCAAAAACTTTGAGAAATGAGAGATCTACCTTTTTACCTGTCCAAGCCTCTTCCAGAATTCCACCATCCAGAGATGTAGAGGGTCTTCTGTTAATCAGGTACACTGCAGTATTAACAGCTTCTGGCCAAAACTCTAAGGGCAAACCAACATGCAATCTCATACATCTTACATGCTCCATTATTGTTATGTTCATCCTTTTAGCAACTCCATTTTGCTGAGGTGTCCTTGGAACTATCCTTTGCCTACATATTCCATGCATATAACAATACCAGTTGAACTTATAGCTGTAGAACTCACCACCATTGTCAGATCTTAGGCACTTCAATCTTCTGCTTATTTCATTCTCAACCATAGCTTTCCAAATCTTAAAAGTCTCAAATACATCAGATTTCTTCTTAATATAATAGACCCATACCTTTCTTGTAGCATCATCTATGAATGAAAAATAGTACTGTGATCTTCCAATAGAAGCAACCTGAGCCGGTCCCCACACGTCTGTGTGAACAAGCTGCAATTTGTGCTTCTTCTTTGTTGACCCAGTCTTGAGAAAACTCACTCTCTTCTATTTCCCAAAAACACAGTGCTCACAAAAATCTAGATCTATGATTTTCAAATCTGAAAGCTTACCTTTTGACTTAAGAATGGACATTCCCTTCTCACTCATGTGGACGAGCCTAGAGTGCCACAACTTTGCATCCACATCTGAAGTAGATAATACAGAAGGAGAATTATTAGTGACACAATTACATAAATAGAGAGTACCTACTCTCTTACCTCTGGCCAATACAAGTGCACCCTTGGTTACCTTCCAAGATTCAGATGTGAGAGTTACTGTACAACCCTCATTCCCTAACTTTCTTGTAGAAATCAAATTCCTCTTCAAGCTGGGAACATGCATGACATCTCTCAACACCCATCTATTGCCATTCTGCATTTTTAGCTACACTTTTCCTTTGCCAACAATTTTACAAGGCTCATCATCCCCTAAATAAACTATTCCAAAATCTTCATGGACATAGTCACTAAAATATTCTCTATTAGGGGTAGCATGAAAAGATGCACTAAAATCTAAAACCCAAGATTCTATATTATTATGCAAATAGAATATAAGAGCATCTTGTGCAATACCTGCAACTTTTGCTTCTTCCTTACCTTCATGGTAATTGTCCTCCTTAGGTTTTGACTAGCACTCTTTGCTTATCTGCCCTATCTTTCCACAATTCTAGCATTGTGGCTTCCTACCATTTCTAGATTTTGATCTACCTCTCACCTTTGACTTAGACCTTGATCTCCCTTTCTTGCTCTTCTCTTTTTGCCTTCCCCTACTCTCAAAACTTAAAGCATTCCCTGATGTTTCCTCTGTGCTTTTCTTGCGAATTTCTTCATTCAAGATTACACTAACAACATCCTCTACTTTTAAAATATTTGAAGTAGATGCAGTATTACTAACTACCATTATCAAGCTATGCCAGCTTTCAGGCAAAGAACATAATATTAAAAGAGCCTTAATTTCATCATCAAACACTATTTTGACTGAATTTAATTGATTTGCAATTCCATGGAAATCATTTAGATGATTAGATATAGATCCACCTTCCTGCATTTGCAAATTAAATAGCTGCTTCATAAGATATACCTTATTTGAAGCTAAGGGTTTTTCATATAAATTTGCTAAAGTAGTCATCAACTCTACCATTGTCTTTTCCTGTGATAAATTAGATATCATAGTAGATGCCAGACTCAATCTTATAGATCCAAGAGCCTTTCTATCAAGACCTTCCCATTCTTCATCATCCATGTCTTTGAGCTTCTTTAAAACCCCACCTAATGGTAAGTATAGATCTTTCTAATACAGATAATCTTCTATCTGCATTCTCCAATGTTGATAATTCTTGCCATTAAACTTCTCCATTCTCAGTTTACTTTCCCCTGCCATTGCTTCTCCCACTCAAACAAAAATCCCTATGAGTAACCTGTAATTAATACACACTAACCAGATCTGAAACACCTGTTAGTCAACTGGAGCTCTGATACCATTTGTTGGGGATTAACCAACAATGTTGATTACAATGTGAAAGCAATAAATGTGGAATTAAACTAGAAAGATAAGTAACTAGAATCAGATAATAGCAAACAATAAGAGATACAAGAAACCACCATGAAAACTTGTATTAAACTCTTTACAGAAGGAATACAATTGAAGAAAATGCTTTTCTTCCACACCTCTCTCAGATGTATAGATCTCTTTCTAGATCTCTTTCCCTCAAGAGCTCTCTCTCTCAATTACAATCAACTCCAGCAACCTGGATTGATACACATATACAATTCTGTACTATTCAATTCAACATTACACACCCAATAAGCTATGAAGATCTAATCATATATATAATAATTAGGAAACATGAGCATACAACTATAGCCATTAAATGCACCTCCTAATCAAGGGATCTAAATAGTCTTACTAATAATAGAGATGTGGACTTAAGACTAACACTTAATCCTAACATGTAAACATTTTGTTTTATCTATGGAAATAGCTTTTGGATGCACAGGTAACTGACATCGGTTCCTGCCTATTTGCCTATGACTGACGCCAGCCGATCCATGACTGACGTTGGCATCTCCTGGTCTGCTCCTGACCGACGTCGATCACTCTTGACTGATGCTGGTGATTGTGTAACACCAACAACTTTGCAATCTGCTCACTTGGTGAAGCTTTTAGCTCCACACCTTAACATAAAACTCCAGATTATGTTATTTTTGTCCTTAAAAAAGAACCTTCTCGTATGCATATTAAAAGTCTTAAAGAAGAGAAATGTATAGATTCTAGCTTAGGAGATGTCTCAACTTTTCCAAGTCCCCCATCAATCCTCCATACTAAATCACTTCATTAGGATCGTGGTACATCCAAGTTTGACAAGGTAGTTAGAAAATGGAAGAAGAATAAGGTAGTGTCCATGTTTGATACTCCTAAGGCTCCAAGATGGAAGATCACCTTAGAATCTATCAAGTAAATAATGAAGTCTATTGCCCTCCCACCCTCCCATTTTATGAAGAGGAATCAAATGTATTAAAGGTATAATTTAAGCATCTAAGTGTGGGGAATAATTTTCAAGACTAGTTAATGAGGTGGCCATGCTTCAAGAGCTTGATCATGTTACAATTGTAAGTAAAGTTACATAACACTTTTAAAATGATACATCAAACATCTATGATGAGGAGATCACTGTTAGTACTCCCAATCCCAATAAATCATATTTTGAGCATGAAGGAGAGGTGGATGATGTAAAGTAGTCACAAATGGAAAGAGTTGAGGTTGATGAAGATAAAGCACAAGTTACTTATCCTATAGGAAATAGTCATGAAAACTATATAAACGAACCCATTTTTTAAACTAAGATCACTTTGAGTGAGTTATATGTCCATGGTAGCAGTTGTACCTAAATTCTTAGGTGATATTGAATAACTCAACATGAGATCTTGGAATGCTAGAGTAGAATAATAGCTTGAGATCTCAAATGAAGAAGATAATTTAGGTTTAAAAATAGAAAATCAAGATTAGTAAGATCTTGAGTGGATTAAAGAGTTCCCATTTTCCATAGAAGATGAGGATGACCAAATTACAATAGATCAAAAAATTTATGATAACTCTTTGGAAGAGTTATAAATACTTTATTAACACAATCCTTCACAAGTGAATGGTAAGGATGTCTTTTCAATTGATCATGAAGAGATGGCCTTTTAAGAATATTTGGGGAAATTTTATTCAAGTTTATATAAACCACCTCTACCCCATGAGGAGCTTGAGAGGGGTATTAAAAAGAACACTATGGAATTTGATCATTTTGAGTTTCATAAGTAGAATCAAAGAGAGCATAATAACATGGGGCATCCATACTTTTACACTTGCCAAGAAGTTGAAGGCCTTGAAAAATCATGATCTCAAATATATCAAAATGAAGACACTAGACAAGGCATACCAGTTGGATTGTAAGGATAGTTGCTACATGAGAGCATGACAAATTAGGGGCAGCCCATGATTGAGTCAAAAATTTTACTATTGATGCAAAGAATGCAAGTTTGGAATGATTATGATTGGGTGTTAGACTCACATGACCAACTCATGCACTTATGAGTGGAAATAAAAGACTAAATTTCTTTTTTAAGAGTTTATGAGCATGCCAATATCTCTAGCTATAAGTGGAAGTCTTCATTTAGTGACCAATTCCTAATTGGACTCCAGTAAATGCATGGCAACCAGAGCTAATGGTGTTATGGTGATCAAAGAGCCTTTCCCTTTGATTCTATAGGATAAAGGAGTTTGATTTATTTTAGTTGTTTATAGTATTTTATTGTCTTGTTCCAATAATTATGGCATACACAAGTAGTTTCCTTAGTTGTTTTATGTCATGTATTGTTATTTTCCTTAGGTACTAGGTGTGTTTTCTTTTAGTGTTATTTCCTTGTGTGTGGTTATTGTTGAAATATTAAGAGGTGTTAAAAGAAGATATTTTTTTTCAGTCTAAGAAATTGGGCATTCAAGCCATGATGTCATATTT
This sequence comes from Torreya grandis, assembly GCA_037957365.1. Classification (NCBI taxonomy): domain Eukaryota; kingdom Viridiplantae; phylum Streptophyta; class Pinopsida; order Cupressales; family Taxaceae; genus Torreya; species Torreya grandis. The sequence goes on from JARHVA010002016.1 coordinate 298,676, forward strand.
GAGTTATCACTATCATAGAGAGTTAGTGGGTTCTCTTGACTAGTAGGCTAGTCAACCCCTGTTAGTCACCAAAAATGACGGAAATTTGGACTCCCAAGCCAAATGTCAACCCCTAAAACCAAAAAACTTTCTATGACACCCACCCAAGCTTACACATGGTGGTCTTCCTACATGGTGATGTCTTATTTGGTCTCATTTTAAACCTTATTAGCATTGATTAAGGTTTCATGCTATGTGAGAGCCTATAGAAAAGATTGTTATATGTCATGGTTGTCTTGAATCTTTGGGTTATCTAATAGGTGGTCATAGTGGTGATCGAGTGAATGGAAGAATTATCACTATCCTTCTAAATCCTTGAGGGTGGTCTAAACATATTTTTTCAAGATTAAGGTCTCCTAGTAGAAATTAAGGTAGTTTGACAAGATTAAGGTTTCTAATCCTTATACTTTTAGGCCTATCTAGGATATTTCAATAAGAGAGGCATTTATTGGAAAGATTTAGGGTTTTAAAACCTTGTTAAAAATTTATATTATTAATTTCTAATGATGTATTTAATGTCATTATTCATGGTTTATTCATTCAAGTAGTTTCAAGCCTTCATAACCCCCCTAAAGTCATCAATGACACTTCAAACACCTCATATTGGTAAAATGCACTATAAAATATTTTGTAATGCTAATATTTCGAGTGTTTCATTGATTATAAAGGTATTAAAATGTCACATTATCATGTTTTGGTCATGTTATTAGGTTTCATATCCACAAAGGTCTAATTTGGGACTTAAATTTATTCCCCACTCATCAATTGGGTCCTACACATGGGAAAATGCATATCTTCATCTTCAACTAACCATACCACCAGGTTTGAAATGTGTTTTGACTTCCTTTTCCCACATCCCATCCTCCAATGGTGTTTTAAAATTTGGACCATGAGAAAATGGAGAAAAATAAGATATTTTGTAAGAGTTTATGACTTGTATGGATCTATACAGTACATATATGGAAAGAAGAACTTAAGAAGTTGCAGAGAGGGATCAATTCAAGAATAAAATGAAGATATCCATTATTTTCAAGGTCAATCAAATAAAAACCTAAACTCTTTTACCCATCATCTCTTTTGTAGGTTGGTAGAGTCATTCATGTTTGTGAATGATATAGACATGAGAGAATATGAAGGTCTGATATTTTAGCAAAGGATGGGACCCTAAATAACTTCTATTTTTTTGGAATTTGTTCTTATATTTTCTCTCCCTCCTTTATGAATAATCACTAACAATGTATGTCACTCACATTGTCTTTTCCATTCAGGTAAGGTACCAATTTTCTACATTTTCTCCTTTCCTAAAAATGGTGACAAAAAAATTGAAGGTTAGAGAGCTTTTAAAGAGACTGCACCACCTTCACACACCATTATCCAAAATAATCTCATGTGTGATCCCAGGGAGATAATAAATCCTCATTGAAAGCATTTTACAGGGTGACAACTATGGTTTTTTGATATCTTGAGGGTCATTAATAATTGAAAGTATATTGGTGAATCTCTCATAACCTTCCCACATCTTCTTGAGATTATACAACATTTCCTCAATAGCTTCATGAACTAAAATATTCATATCATGATGTTGACCTACAATCTTGATCAAGCACATAGTAGATATGTAACGTACAGAGGTCTAAATCTTACTTAAGAATCATGTGGTCATATTGAAAGTTGTCATATTTGTATGGGATGATGAATATCTTTACCTAGTTTTAATATACTCTTTAATTCATTGAGGATGTATATTAAGAGAATGAGAATAAATATATTCTAGTGGGTAGGTTAAGATTATTTTATCCACCCACAGGTGTATAGACCTATAGGAGGATGTTAGTGACTCCAAGAACCCATTTCACATTATGTAAAGGTTTGAAAAGAACTAATCTATTCATCCAAATATAAAATTAACCTTTAATATAAATACAATGTCATGATTAATATCATATGTGATTGATTGGGCCTCAAGTTCCATACAAGACAATCAAGAAGCCTAGACTAACTTAATGAGAAACCTTAAGGTCTACCTACTAGGTGATACTAGTTATTTAAAAGGTGGAGATTAGATGGTTAGAAGGGTATATGAGGACCTTGAAATATCTCATGTTGGGTCATGAGGACATAATAATAGGTATGGATAGGGGCATACATGGTCAACACATCTCCACCACCCCAATTTGACAACTCAATCAAGATCCAAATAGAAGCAATGTTACAATTATAAGGTTAATAAGACCTAATAGATGATAAGGTTTTGAATAAGCTAAAGGTGTTGAGATATAGAAATAGAAGGGTCAACAACCTATTGATATGGCCCAAGGAAATAAATAAACATCAAATCATGTCTTAATATTACACCCATAACCAATAGACCTACATTAAACACCTACAAACCTGATTGTGGAGTCAACATAGATACATTAGTCAAGTTTAAAACATATTCAAAGTAAGAAGATTAAAATATTGGAAACATAATGGAATGGTTATAAATTGGATGAATAAGGATAAAATTATCATGAAGAGGAAATTCCACTCCTTGCACACAATCTAACTACAAGCCTAATTGTAATAATGGGACAACAAAGCATAAGAATCTAATTTTAAAAGCCTTGAAGTGTTAAGGTGAAATGAGTTTGAAACTAAATAAAAATTAAGGAGTATGGTGAGGAATGTCACAAGATACATTCAAAAAAGGACACACCTCTCATCACTCACACCCACTCAATCAAGGTCTAATATTGCCACCTACAAGCAAGTCATTAGCAAGAGAGTGGAAATGTGAGAATTATGCAAAGAGTAAAATGTAAGAATGAAAATGAACACTCTTTGATGTTTCTTGAGGATTTTTCCTTCAATTAAACCTTTAGTATATTTTAGATAGGTGAGGAAGAGTTTAATAAGCCTACACATGCCTATTGTGCCTAAAATGACCTAAATAGGATAGTTCACATTAGTTCAGGGATTATGCATGTTTTAAAGTGGTCTAAGGGTTGAAAAACACTCATAGTCAAGGTCAAGAAAAGATGCTTTATTTATAAAACCCTATAAATAGGTGGTTACATAGGTCTCTCACTTGCTCCATAGAGTGATATTAGGATTCTCAATTATTATAATTGAGCCATTTAAGATTTATGGTGGGATACTTAATGACCTATTAGGATTTTTAGGCCTAATTTGATACGCACATACTTACACCAGAATTGAAGGCATATGCAAGTTTATAGGTTATTTTAGAGATAAGAGCACATGAGGATTGATATATAAAGGATAATATAGCTCTTCATGATGGTAATAACCTCAAGTAAGGTTGAGAGTTTCTCAATCAAACCCTTAAGGCTGCATAAGCATGACTTCTCATAAACCATACGTAAGGGAATAAAGGGTATGCATAAGATGGAATTAAAGGAGAAATTATCCCTAAGGATTTTATAAACCTTGAAACATGTTATGGATTCTATAAATTCATAAACATATGAGTCAAAATAAGGACTATTAATATAGCAATGCTACTATCAAGCACTTAGGCTGATAATAAGGACACTTAAGGTAGACCTACAATGAGAATGGGCAAACATGAGTATTAGATAAACTAAAAGTAGTTACAAGAAATGGAAACAAGTGGAAAGGGGTGAAATAGATGCATTGGAAACATCAATGAATACCTATAGAGGACTTAAATATTGAACAACTCAATCCAAGCCTATTAGGGCTAAAATCAATCTTGGGTCTCAAGACCCCACCTAAACCTCAATAGCATAACTAGACTCCCTCATAAAATCCAAGATCAAGATAACGTGTGAAGTGATATTATATTTCCTAAAGAATATTTTTAAGATAGGAGAATGCAAAGGAAGGGATAATTTATCCTCAAGACATAATTCAAGTTATACTACCCCAAGTAGTCAACTCAAGCCATCACTTAAAGTGATCATAACTTTCATAAAAGAGGGACTCAAGATAAATTATATTAGGTAAATTTTGGAACCCCTATAGACTCAATATCCATAAAGGACAAAGTGGGTTTTAGGGGCCTACCTCTATGAATCATTGTTAATACAACTGATATGTCTAGAAGCCTTGAAAAGAGCTCAAAGTTTACCAAATTGCATTCATATCTTCACACACAAGGTGAAAGGGACCCAAATATTTTCAAGAAATTTAAGGGGTTCTATGGAATAAACATCCATAACCATAAGTTTGGGTTTGGAGGTCTAATCTTTGTGAACCATCATTAAGATGGTAGACCTCTAAAACCCTAATTAAACCCTAAGATAGACCCAACTTGGGAAAACTTTATATTTTTGTTGTCAAAAACTCTAAATTAACTTGATAAATACTTGAATCACATATTTCACTTAGAAGAGACCTTGATCATGGTACTGGTATGTATAGACTTATCATAAAATGGTACTTTTTCAAGGTTTTGAGAAGAAAATAGGGTATATATTTTTTTATGAGTTAAAAAATATTGGATGTGGTATTTTTAGATGTCTTATGTCTTATTAGACCACAAAATATTCATAAATGCCCTTGAAAGTGATCCTGCTAGTCTATGCAAAAGAGCCAGTCTAGGAGAGCTAGAAGAAGGTGGTTTAGTCACATAGATTGGAAAAATTATATATGTGTATTACTTTAAAAGTTCCATACCATGGTATAAACATGTTTTTAAAACTTAAAATAGGCATATTCACATACTCTAAGGTTTATATCTAGGTCCCTAATAATTCATCAATGGATAGTCAAGTAACTAGGCCTAATATACCTACTTGGTCAATAAAAGGAGATGAAAGGAGGAATAGAGGGGCTAATAGGAAGGAAATATAGGCTAAAATCACCATATTTTAACTACATAATGAATACCAATAACTATAATTCATATTCATAATGGAGGAGGTGGTGGTTTCAAGTCTAATCAACATGCATAAAGGGTGATGGGTTACTCAATGCCTCATAAAGGCATACTTACATCTCATTCACACCATCTAGATACCAAGAGAGAATTAATTGATAGTTTTGGGAATTTTAATTCTCTAAAGGGGGTCAAAAAAGTCTAACCCAACCTCCACCACTCTGCTTTAATGCCTAAAAGGCACATTTATGAACATTAATGCATGGAGAGACATATGAAAGACTATTGTTAATATTTGAAACTAGTTATAACTATAATATGAGTTGTATATGGTCAACTATTAAATATTATCTACACTTCCATTACATTTTTCCCTCTCCTTCTCTCCTCATGCTTTTATTTATTTGGGCCTTAAAGCTTTTATTTGTATCCATCACCTAAGTATGAAGAAACTCTGTCTAGATTAGCACCTTGTAAACCTCTTAAAATAGTGTACATGAATATTTTAGACTCCTTTATACTAGTTTAATGTGTTATAATTGTTTAATTTACACATGTGTCAAGATTCTCCCCCTTAGTAAGTCCTAGTTACACCTAGTTGCTAGTATATAGTCTTATGCAGGTCACCTAGTGTGTTAGAGTATGAATGGATGAGATTAACATAGATGTTTTATTATTAAGATACTTAGAACAGGACATCCATCATTACCCTCATGTTTTTACCACTTATTAAAACATCGATGTGAAATAATTTTGCATAGGAGTCTTTGGAGTTTGAATATCGAATCACTTGCCTTCCTTACTAGTGTTTGTTGAGGTCAAAATGAGTGGATGAATGATATTGGTACATCACCATCCTTAAAATATATTTATTCATATGAAATATTTATCCCTTTTCACCCATACAACATTAGGTCTTAGTGAATTAATCCAAATAGATTCACCAGGGGATCTAACCCCATAATATGAAGGTCTAGCCTAGCCATAGGTCACCCATAAGCTTGTGTTATTCCAATGTTACCCCAACCTTGGAGTTAGGCTTTAAAAACCACCTCCTAGGGTGCAAGATGGACAAATAACATTAATAATATTTCAAAACATGAGGTACTCATTATAGGGCTTCACCTCATAATGTAGTGAAACATTCAATAGTTGGTTGTTAATGGAGATTCTCAATTGATTATTGATCAAGTTGCAAATCAATATCAAACCAAAGATGAGAAGTTAATGCCATAAAAGTCATGTTTGATAGTCTCAAATAACACTTTGAATACATTTAATTTGATCACCAAGAGCCAATAATAAACTAGATGATGTCATGGAAACCAATGGGTCATTAATATAAATATTTTCTAATACCTGTGAATATCAATTTCTCACTGAAAATATTATTATGTAAGCTTACAACCATCCAAACATGGAAATGGTATGTGATATTTTTGGTCATTTATCCCCTTGGTACCAATACATATACAATGACCTCCAAGACCACATTTTTCATGTTGACCTATCACATAACCATCAGAAGTCCTTCATTCATAACCCATCTTATTACACTTTACTCGATCATATGCTCTATCATAGAGGCTATGGTGGGATGATAATTTGATATTTAAACTTAGGTGAATCTAAATCATCACTTAATTATGTGCATGAAATTATTTTTGGGACCCATACAAGTGGAATGATCCTTACCAAGAAACTACCTTGGATAAGATACTATTTTCCATGATGGAATCAAATGCATGTGTTTATTTAAAGAAATGACTTTTTTTATAAAATCATGGTCATTTGACTTAGGTTCCTTCAAAATTAATTCCTCCTATCACTTATCCTTGTCCATTTTATACACAAAGTCTTTATCTCATAGGTAAAATAAACCCCATTTATTTTTATGACCACAAGTGTATCCTAGCTGCTACTGACTATTTCAATAATTAGGTAGAGGCAATCCCTCTCACATAAGTGACTAGTATGTATATTTCTAAATTCATTATGAATCATTAAATTTTCCACTATGTAATTCCCTATAACATTATATTTGATAATGTCAATTCTTTCAATAACAAAGATGTGTAATCCATTTATACACAATTTAATATCAAATATAGATGGTCAATGTTGTCGTGTTAAATTTGTATCCTTTAGATAAGTGTTTTTAAGGATTCTCCCTTAAAATAACACAATGGAAACACTCCTTAGGTTATGGGTGATCTTATGTGAGGAGTTAATCTCTAGATAGGGATACTTCCCCTAGTAAATCACCTAAACCAAGACTAATCTAACTCTGTCCTATCTACTCTACTTGCAATAAAGAAAAGGGATAAGGAAAAGGTGTGAAATAACAATGAGGTGATGCACAAAAATGTGTGGTCTCCTCCACCCACTCTTTAATATTAAAATATAACTAAATAAGGACAAAATTTGGCTTACACACTCTCCAAATTAGGCATCTCATGTATAATTATTTCAAATGAAAGTCATGATCTATTCTTAAAACTTGAAGGGATAGCTATAAGGCCTTACACAAGACACAATTTAGCTGATCTTCAGAAAAAATCACCAGCATAATCAGCTTCAACATAACATCTACCCTGCACACTTCTAGTCCACTTGTAGTAGGTGAAGTGAAATGGACATACACAAGGGATAATGACTTATACCAAAAATGTAGATCAACAAAACATTAAAATCACACAATAGTAAAATCTCAAAGAAGGTAAAATTTAATATCTAATTTATTTAAAGGCTTAAATCCAGTAGTACAAGTCCTAAAATGACTAATCTTGTCATACCTAGGAGGAGGGATTATAAATGAGTCATTTTTAGCCAAATATATAAAATTACATGCAAGAAAGAGAGTAGAAATCACTACTTAGCTACATAGATGCAATTTTTATAATATGAATAAACCTTATCAAGAGAGAAATAACTCAATAATAGAGCTATTAGGCCTTCTTCAAAGCTTTTATTGTACCATATTAATGATATTTTCATGGAGGGTGGAATAAGAGTGAAAGAGAGTCTTACTTATTTGTTAGTATTATCATTTTGGTGGCCTAGTGGATGAAAAAATTTCTTTTAGAGGGTTACTTTACCTTGAAAACTCCTACATTGATTGTTCCCACTCACCTCTTTCCCTATAATTGCATGCCTAAATTATTACATGTTTAACTTGGAGGAGGACTTTCTATGCCACTTTTAGCCTTAGAGGTTGAATTGAATGGATGAGCACCACATGAAGGAGTTATTTATTTATGACATCAATTTTTTTATTGCATCCATATTTCATTCAATCTCCCTATAGCAACTCACTTCATTTGGAGTCATTGAGGCTTATACAACATATCTCCCATGCTTAAGTTATAATGGAGCTTAAAGTGTTTTAAATAACCTTTAGAGCCTAATATAAGGTCTCTTAGAGAGCATATAAACCCATAACACTATCAAATTTTTATATATGAGTCCTTGAAGAGGCAAGAAATTTGTATTTGAATGTTTTAAAATCCTCTTGTCCTCTTTGTCAACCTACAAAAAACTCTTTCACAACTCGAAGAGGCTCTCCAAGACCCATTATAACTTGAAACTAGGTGTTAAGATCACTCTTAAGCCTAGGATCTTAGTAACTTGAATCATCATTCTTAGAACAATATACAACTCTTATATCCATATCCTTAGCTTACTTAGTGGAATGACTACCATGAGTAATTGTAAACAAGTGTCATCACCTATGATTTCCAAAAATATACTTATGTTCTATCTCTCAAATATTTGAATAGTATTGAGAGGCCTTGAAAACCATGTTGAAGGTGTGTTATCTTTCCATATGGTTTAGGATTACTATCAACTTTTCCTGCAATCCTTTCATAGATGTCCTTGAAGAAACTCATCTCTTCATGTTTGCATGTGTTGGGAATGGTTACAAGCCTAAATTTCATGTCTAAGGTTTTTAGAGTTCAAAACCTTCTCTCTAAAAATTATGGTCATCAAGAAAATTCTAATTAATCCACCATAACTGGTATGAATGTTTGGTCGTGCCTTGTAACTTTATAGCCCCCAAAATTGAATCAATAGCCCTAAGGATCCATTAAACCTTCCTTAAAAGTAACTACAAACCTATATTTTTAAATTATCTTGAGATATACTAATATAAACATCATTATACCACTTACATATGAAAATATGCATACCCATTCATATATCATCCATGTTTCAAGGATTTTGGATAGGTATTTTTTAGGATATGGAGGTCTTAGGGTTGTTACATAAGGTGTTAGATAAAAATACAAACCTAGAGACTATATTTTGGAATTTTTTACCTCCTCAAGAATTTTACAGATCTCAAACCACTTGAATATGACCCTCTTTGTGCACCTAGGGTTTCTTTGGAAACAGGCAAGCTTGTAGTTTTAAAAAATCATATCTTAGGATATATGGCATTTCAATTCTTTATTCATGATTAAATAAGACCACTACAAAACCTTATAATTCCTTAAATCATTATTTGGTTCCATTAATCACAAAACAATGATGAAATTAAATTTCTCCATGACCTTTAGGTTTGTGTTCCTTCATTCTTGAAAACTCTTTAAAACTTGATTGCCAATATCTCTACATGGCCTAAAAATTATCTTAGGAGGGCATGGGATGTGGTCATCAAAATGCACAATGCATTCATGATATCTTAGTATCTCTCCTAAAAACCATTACCAAAAAATTAATAACATAGACATTATCCATAAACCAATCTCTACATTCTTTCCTCAAAATAATAATATAAATAACTATATGTTTATCTCTCTCCATTGGTCTAGGCTACGTAATAACAGTGTCTATTAAATAGGCATAAAGGTTATTACACACAATAAATAATTTGTTGTGTTAAACAAATATTTGTTGATATGTGATATTTTCATTAATAAAATAGGTGTGAAAATATTTTAAACATAACAACTAATTAATTGACTCCTTGTTTCTGTCTAATTTTCACTTTTTCTTAAGTGTGAAAAGAAGAAACTAGTTAAGAAGGGTGTGGAAGAATACCTATTAAATTTGAATGAATTGAATATAAGTGATTATGGAGAGATTATCTTTGTCTTGGGATAATAAAACACTAAAATAAACTTGTTTGTTAGACAAGTAGATGGGTGGATTGCCTAGCATGAGCTAGATCCTAGAAGTGAAAGCTTTCTAGCAGGTTGTCAATCCACCTTATTTTAAATACTTACGTGGAAATGATAAAATAAATATATTTTCCATAAATGACTAAAAAAGTTAAATAAAATATATAAAATGATAACAAATTAATTGAGAAAATTAGATGTTTATCTAAGTTAACCAAAATGAAGCAACTAGTTTGATTATACTAATGCTAAAAATTAGTTAAGGTAAGGTTGTGGTTTTGGGTTTGGTAATTTGATGAGGGTAAAAAGAATGGTTTAGTTTGGGTTGATTGAGATACTAAGATTAAAGGGATGTATGGTTGAAAATATAAAATATCAAGTAAATAGGGTAGCACATGGATGAAGGGGAAAAGAGGGTGAAGGTGGCAAAGGTGCAAAGAGGGCAAAGGAGGTAAATGGAATTCCAATGGAAAAGGTGGTAAAGGAGGTAGAGTTAAAGGTAATGAAAGGAAGGACTTAATTAAATGACTAAAATTAAAAAAATAATAATAACATTACCTTGAGGCTTGTTGATGTGGTTGATTTTATTGATGATGTGATGAAAGAATCCTGTGGCAATTTTGGCAGAGCTTCGTTGCTTTAAATTCTTTTCCTCCAAGATGTGGATGACCTCCAAAATGGTGACCACATTAAAATACCTAAAAAAATATTTTAATAACCAAATACTAACTTCAAACTTAATCTTGGGTGAAGGAGAGGAGGTGTAGTTATATCATTTATTGTCAAGAACCATGCTAAAAGAGGGAATAGTAGAAGTATGGTGCCATTTTCAATGTGGTGCATGAATGAGTCAAAATATGAGGGTGCTGGGATTACAAACTTGATAATGGGTCTCCAATTTTATTTTTTTTTGTCTCTCACCTTTTACATGAGTCTAATTTTGAATGGGAATCATGCATATGGGTCTAAATGAGTCCAAAAAAGTTTTCACCACCCTTTCTTGTCTTTATCCAAGCACTTAAAGAGATATCACATAAAATATGACACCATTTTCCATGTGGGTGCATGAATGAGTAAAATTATGAGGGTGGTGGGATTCCCACGTTGATCATGGGTCTCCCATTTCGTTTGGTATGTCTCCCACATTGCACATGAGTCCAATTTTGAATGAGAATCATGCACATAGGAATAAATGAGGCTATAAGACTTTTCACCACCCTTTTTTGTCTTCATCTAATAACTTAAAGAGATTCCACATAACATTTAGCACCATTCTCTATGTGTGTTCATGAATGAGGTAAAATATGTGGGTGGTCAGATTCCCACCTTGATCATGGGTCTCTCATTTGGGTTAAAAAGTCAAAAATGGGTAGATATAGTGTCCTTTGTCATTTCCAAAGCACTAAAGAGGTGAGTATCCCATTTTTAAGGCCCATTTCATGTATTAATACAAAATACATGTTTAATAATGTCCCTTTAATGATAAATTCACCATATTTCAAGGGGGGACCTTATGATTCTTAAATTAGGTCATTAAGCACCTTGGGAAAGGGTCCTAAGTGGGGTATGATGTACCACATCAATCCACCTCACTTCTAAGCCATGTCACTTGCCATATCACCTCCCAAATCACATTTCATGTCACTTACCATGTCACATTCCATGTCACTTGCCATGTCACATGCCATGTCATCATGAATAGTGGTAGTGGGTCCCATAATGAATAGTACTTTCAAATAGCATTTTTGAATATTACTATGTGAATAGGAGAATAGTTATTTGGTTAGGTTAAGTGGGTTTGGCTAAGGGTTAAGAAGGATTAGGGGGTCTTTAGGGGGTATTAAGGCATTTAATCATCAAAAACTATAAGTGTGCAGTTTTCTAGTGTCTATATTTTGCCCCTTTTTATTATGTAACTTTGAATTAACAAGATACAAAACAAAAACAAATTTCTTGGTCAAAGGTTATGGTACCCTAAGTATGGGAGGAAGTATTCCCCCTCAAATCAAGATTTAATGAGGAAAGGTCAAATTAGGTGTAGGTTTGATAAACAATTAGTAGGGAGGCACTAGGTGGTGTGATAAAGTAGATGGGCATGTGAAATTCCAATGGGTTCACAAAATGTGACTAAGCATGATAGTCAATATTGTGCAAAGACTAAAGTTTCTAATGTTGAAAAAAGATAAGGTTTTAGATGGATATATGATATGGTAACTAGTCCACAATATTAATCATAGTTGATTAGATTGAGCCTATTGAGTCATCTAGACAAGGTCGGTGTTATTCACATGTATCCAAGGTAGAAAGTACTCCTAAAAAATAATAAAAATGTTCTAGTTTCACATGAGATGTGGCATAGAAATTACAACATGGCAAGCATAGTTAGTGTAGCTAAAAGGACCAAGGCAAGGTCATCACAAAACATGTGAAGAGGTCAAGTCATAAATAGCCAACATAGAGGTGGATCTATACAAGTGGGTTGGTTGGTTAGAATGGGGTGGCCGAGTGGATTCCCTATGCACTAGGCAAGTGGATGCTACCTACATACTTCCATAGACATAATGTCTAAAATGAACTTCAAGCCTAATGTAGTTCTTCTAAGGTGGAGAGTATTGGTTAACTTGGTTTCCCTAATTTTATATATCAAGCAGTTAGGCTAGTTGAAGGATTTTGAAGAAAGGGAAGCTCTAAAGGGTGGAACATATGGATATCAAATAATTTTCTAATTGGTTTGCTAGAAATGGTAGATGAGATTACCTAAGAAGCAATTAGATGATTACTTTAACTATGTAAAATGAACTATAGCCATGGATAATTAGGTTCAAGCGTGAAATTTCTACCACCATTTTTTTTAAAAAGGAAGAAATATGCTTTACCAAGCTTTATAAAATATGGCAGTACTCGAATTGCCATAGTGACCTGACAAGTTCTTTCATTACCATCTAAAAAAGTTGACATTTTATACATCCACAACAATGTCATTAATAGGCTATGGAAGGGTATTATTCAATTATTTAGGGAAGCAAAGTAGTATATTGGGTAAATGAGAAGTGGCAAAGATTTTAACCACTGACCCTAGAGCTAATGGGGCCCCAAAATAAGTAATCATTAAGTTTTGAGGGAATTTAAATAAATACTCTAAGGGGTTTTGGAAAATGAAGGGAGGTGAATAATAATAATAATAATAATAATAATAATAATAATAATAATAATAATAATAATAATAATAGGGATCATGTTGAAATAGAAAGGAAAATAAATGGTATAAATGGAAAATTGAGAAGGGAAATAGAAGAATTTACGAAGATACGTAGATTGGAGTTGAAAAGTAATGTGGGAGAAATAGGTCTAAAATAGACAAAGGAGGAAAATAGTTTGGTGGAAGAGGGGACTCTTATAATAGGTTTCTAGGTGGAATGCAATTAAAAATTAGGGCTATTACAATGTATAGGAAGATGTAGGCTAGGTAAGAAGAATCAAGGGAAATTATTGGTTGGGAGGTAGGTTTCATGATAGGATATAGCTAGAAGACACATGTGGGTACCCCAAATATTCCATTTCAAAGTGGGTTTAGTTTTGATTCTAACATCTCTAAAAAAGGGGTTCAAAATAAGAAAAACTAGAGGAGATGGGGAAGGAATCTATATCCTAATATTTGGTGGTGATCATGCTCACTTGTGGCTCATATGAGCTTGTAGGCATGGTTGATTATGTTATAGAATCATAGCATTAGTATATATCTCATAGTAAACCAAAATCAAATGGAAGACATTTACAACTATAACATGTTATATGTTATGATCATATAAGCTCAAAATGGGTAGAGGGTTTAAAAGGGAAAAAGGTGATAATTAGGGTGAAGGGAGTAGCTATAGAGGGACAAAAAAGAGGATTCAAGATCAACATACAAAGGAATTAAAATAAGAAATGGATGCACTTGAAGTAAATAACCTAACCAAATTTCATGCATTAAAGCAAGGGCATAGAGGACATGCAGAAGCAGACAAGGAGATGTATTTATAATTGGTATAATTGGTGACCACACTCTAAATAAGTGGAGGTTGAATGGGAGAAAATAAAGGGGATCCAACAAATCATGAGGTAATGGTGGACCAAGAGATGGATGAAGAGATAGATGAAAAAAATAATGAGGTCACATATAAATATGAAGGTGGAGAAGGATGGAAGGAGCTAGGTATGGACATATAAGAGGAAAAAAGTAAGGTTGGGAAGAACAAGGAGTGTCCTCAAGATGATAAAAATGAAATGAAATGGAGAAAATGGAGATGATGGTGGAAAACAATGAAAGGGAATGAGATGAAGATAAAGGATGAAGATCAGGGATGATAAGAAGAAAAAGGAAGAATTGAAGTAGGGATACAAAGCAAGGATACTCACTCAAATGTAAAAGATAAGTGAGTATAAAGATGGAAAGAGGAAAAATGGAATGCAAAAGGCAAAAGGCAAAAACTGATAAGAAGAAAATGGGCAATTATGGAAGGCTTCTCAAAGGATAAATACCTAAGTAGAAACTAGTTATGGAAGAAAAAAAGACAAAAGGGATGAAAGGATGAAAATAAAGAAAATAAGAAGAATGGAAAATGGTAAAGGTGGGAAGAATGCCAAAATGATATAGAATGGTGGTACATGTAAAGAAAAAGTGCATAAATAGAAGAAACAAAAAGATTTCAAGATACATAATATGATGTGGAATTTTTAAGGAAATAAGGGTGATGAAGACGGTGTGACAATTACCAAGGACAAGGGGAAATGATGAGGATGGAAAAATAAGACAAAGGATGTAAGGGGGAAAGGTTGGTAAAAAGTGGAGAGAGAGGAAAAAATGCAAAAAGTGGGTGGAGAAGTGAGTCATGAATCATGCACAAGGAAAGGTGTCGGGGAGGCCAATGAAGCAAAGTAGGTGGTGGATTTATGAGAGATAAAAGGGGCCAATGAGGAAGGTTTTTAATCCTTGTGTTAAAAGAGATTGACAGATGAAGGGATGGATGTGGTGAGGAGATAAGTAGAGGGGTGAAGGAAAAGATATTAGGTGAGAAAGGAAAATAAAGTAAAGGATGTGGTTGAGCTGACCTCAATAAATGAGTGATACATACATTGTCTAAAAAGACCATAGGCCAATGTAGTTATCCCAATAATCAGGGAAAAATAAAGAAGAAATATTAGATGATGCTAAAATACAAGGAATCTAGGAAGAATCCAAAGCTTCCCTGACATAGGACACCCTAGACAAGAGGAAATTGTTAGCAATGGAAGCTAATGGGAAGGAAAATGGGAGGGTAATTAGGTGTTAGTGGTTGAACTGCCTTAGAAGTCAAGTAGTGCCTACATAGTTGATGGACACCAGGCTAATGTAGTTTAACTAGGGTTAGAAAATGGTGCTCAAATTGGCCACCCTAATTTGATGGACCACATGGGTTGGTTTGTTTTGATGGAGAAGGTTTTGTAATATAAAGGTTTTGGGTTTTGGTGAAGGTAATAGTAAAGGTGCATGGTGTAGATTAGTGAATAGTTACCATAATGATCCCACATTTAGTATGATGAGAGACACAGATGTGAAAGGTAGGATAAATAAGAAGGTAATATAATGTTAAGCACCACAAATGACCTTTAATGGAGCTAATCCAAAGAAGAGGTGCCTTTGTAAGGAGGTTACACCTTCTCAAATTATGTGAAGGTATAAGCATAGGGATAGAAGTTATTGCTATTAGTTGAGTTTTAGAAGAGGGTTTTCTTTTAGGATCTGCATAGTCAGTTTTTCATCATCACTATGAGCTAAGTTTTATAGGCAATAGCGATGTGATGACCTACAAAGATTTTATTTGAAGGTATAGAAAATTCCACATGGTATAAATGTAGTAACATGGTGAGTGATAGAGGATGGACTGTACTAGCATCTATCACTATCAACCAAGTTTTAGGAGGTGGTTGTCTATCAAGATCTACATAGTCATGTTGGTTAAAGGTCATCATTACTACAAGCCAAGTTTTAATGGTAGTAATGAAGTGATGACCTATAAATAATTTCTTTGATGTCTAAGTAGATTTTACAAGTTAGAAAATTGGCAGCATGCTGAGTGATAGAAGATGGACCATGCCTGACCCAAGAGCTACATGGGTAGGCTAGATGAAAGGTAGCCATGTCTACATTCTCTATCCTAGTTCCTTGGAATTTATGACTTGAAGTTCCAGATAAAAGATTCCCTGGTAGCAAGGAGTTACGTGGTCTAGGATATTGGTTATATAGTTGTATTAGATGGGAGAGCTTCTAGAACAATAATAATTTAGGAGTTACCACCACTAGCATTAGTGGTAGTTTCAAAGGCATGATCATTATAGTGGGCCATGGTTAGAATCAAATTTACATCAACTAGGATAAAGGTGACAATGATGCAAATGACCACTAGGCCCATAAGGATCATAATATGATAAAGCAAGGAAAGACATCATATGTAGATCAGATGATAAGGACAACAAAAAGATATCATGATGGTGCAAAATAGATTTATCAAGATGACCAATCAAATTGAGGGTGATGTATCCATATGAAAAGGCAAGTATACATGATTGTTTCAAGTGGGAAGACTATTCAAGGGAATCAATGACATCATATGACCTTTCCCATTGATTGAATGGAGAATCATGTTAGTGAGTAAGAATGCTTAGGTTTTATATTTAAAGAATCATGATAAGGACTAGTGTCTATCATTGAGTTATTTTTTTCACAGGTTATAGAGTGTGCAGATAACTACACAAGGTTGAATATGGTGAATAATGGTAATAATTGTTCAGATAATCAACAACCCTTGTGACCCAAAATAATCAATATAGTGAATGTGTAGATATACTAGATACTACAACATGTAATGGTGATAATGGAAGTACTATTAGATCGACAACAAAAGGAAAGGTACCCATGGCCTAAACTTGAGCCTAAAATATTACCTCTATAAAAATGAAGAATGTGATAGTTTCACTATGCAAGATGCAGGGCTAGAGAACATGACCGTTGGCTTGTCTATGGAGGGAACCCTCACTATCCAAGGGGATATGTGTTGAGGCAACAACCAACAGTATCTATGTAAGTAGAACAACTAAAGTAGAGGGATGCATTGGCTATGAAAGGAAAGTAGGGTAAAATACCTTGAGTAGATTATGATTCTCACTTTATGGGGATGAATGTAAAAGAGGAAAACATAGTACACCCTTTAGCAACTGTTGAGACAGGGAATGTTATGAATGTTAGTTAAGGAAGCAATCAAGTAGAAGGAGCTAGAACACAAATCGAGAGTCACCAGAGAATTAGCCTAATGCTTAGGTAGGAAAATAATGTATGTAGGGACCTTAGGTGAAGTGTAGATAGTCTAATAAATTTATATGTGTTATGCAACCCCTTGTACCCTAAATAAAATATTGCATAGTTTATTGTAAACTTCTACAAAATGTGTTAGATATACTGGTCAAATGGTATCATGCTTAAAGTTGTGTGGATATATATGAATGCTATGGTTATTATTGGTATGGTTATGGTTATTTTAATCTTTATTAATGTAAAAATAATGATTATTATTTTTGCAACACTAGATGATAAAGTCATGATGAAAATGTCAACCAAGCACATTAAGATAAGAATAGGGTGCAATGTTTCATTTTTGATAAGGACTAAAAATAGAACCAAATTTGGATTATCTTAGTGAATATAAGCCCTTAAAATTCTATGCATGAGCAGTCGTGAGTTGATTAAAAAAGGTTTCTTGATCACAGGGTGTCAAGTAAGCTCTATATCCTTTGATTTACAAATAGTCTAAAGGAAAAATGGGTGATAGGTCATGTGAAGCGTAATGGGTGATATGTATGATAACCTCATGTGAATAATTTTTTATTTTCTATAGGTTTCATAAGATTGTTAATAGAAAATTTCATATCATATGTTGAATGTAGATTGATCAATGTGAGAAGTTTACATGTAAAATTTGATTGCGGCTTCCAAATTTTTATGTTTCTTGAGAGTTGATTGTAGCTTTAGATTTTGTTGTGATAGTGGGTGTTTTGATATATTGATGTATATGGGAAGTTGATCAATGTTGGAATATTCCAATAAATTTCTTTGTTTTTGACAAAGTTAACATAGCCATCCTTCAAGGGAGTGATCCAAGCTTATTGGATTTGTTTAATGCTTTTGATAGCTATCCTTCAAGGGAGCAGTCTACCTTATATTTCAAAAAAATTATTTCATTTTTGGGTAACTATCCTTCAAGGGAATATTTTACAATACTTAAGATATTGATCCAAATAGTATTTTGGTATCCAAATTGTTTCTAGATGCAATATTTTTAGATCTGGACAAGTCTAATTAGGTTCAGAGGTTTACCTTTATCAAGGAAAAATTTTAACACAGGAAGGTTAATGATATGAAAAGGTGTGGTTTTTGAGAGATAATGACCATGGTATTCCATCTTGTTAGGGATGAAAAGTATAAATGTGTGATGTCCCTTACTTAGGGGCTTCCTTTGTCTCTATACAACTCTGATATATAGCAATAAAAAGCTCTGATACCACTGTGATGTCCCTTACTTAGGGGCTTCTTTTTCTTCCTACAAATGCTCTGATACCACTGTGCTGTCCCTTACTAATAGGGAATATCAAAAGACACAAAACTCTGATACCAAAGACCAAAGCTCTGATACCACTGTAATATCCCCTTCAATCAGGGAATATAGAAACATATAAAGCTCTGAACAAGATACAATTTGCATAATAGATTCAAACATGCATAAACAAATCACAGATCTTATCATTCATCAAGCTGATTACAATAGATGTCCTTTCTTATGCAAATCAAAGAATATTATCGATATGGTCTTAAAACCCTGAAATTATGCAAACTGGGAATAAACTTGCAATTCTGGAAGTCTCGGCCTTCTGTGTCGACACACACAGTCGCCGGCGTCGGTCGATATACTGCCGACGTCGGTCTCTGTGGGTCCTTATCTACCGATGTCAGTCCTCAGACGGCCGATGTCGATCACTGGGGATCTCTGTCTACCGGTGTCGGTATCTACGGGAATCTGTACGGACCTATACGGACTTAATATGGCTGCCAACCTGTCTGTTCTTAACCCCTGATTGCTGAACCACCTGATCTGAAGATATACTATTCTAATACAGAATACCTCTATCTATATAATTTATTGGATCAAAACTAAATAAAGATAAATACCTGAAATATCTGTAATAACTTCTGTGTGAAGTTATCTCTCAACCCTGAATTCTGTGATAACTTCTGGATGAAGCTATCTCTCAAATCTGTACCTCTGTGATAACTTCTGGATGAAGCTATCTCTCAATTTGGCAATAGATCGGCTGATCTTTCACAACCTCTGAATTGCACACAATGAAGAGTTGACGTTCTCCACTGCAAATGGAATCCTGGAACCCTTGGCTCAGTCTTCACAGAAGAATTTCTCCAATTTCAATAATCAATTCCTACATAATAATAATGGCCTCCATGTAAAACCCTTATACCCTCAAAAGATATGCTTGCCCTAATTAGGGGTTTCTTAAATTAGCATTAGGGTTTCTAATTTAGAATTAGAGCAAATAATTAATAATTAATAATTAATTATACCAAATAATTAATATTTGATTAAATCAATCAAATATTAATATCTCCCTCAATATACATCGGATCCTCAAACCGATCGAAGCAAGTGAATCAGGGAGTGATTCCGCATATGACCATACCAAAATAAAGGCGCTCTGCTGCATATCAAATATCCCTAAACAGTAGGAGCTTAGGCCAAATGTGTCCGAAAAGAGCCCGAATGAAAATCAAATGTAGAAATCCTGTGAATCAAAGTCAATCCAAGCTCCATTATGACCCTCTATCCATCCTATTAGCCTACGAAGGTCGCATAATAGGCTAATCGCCAAGACTGTCAATGTCCCGGAAAAAAGGGGACATGACAACATGAGAACCATGCTATGGGTAGAGTCATGGTGCCCACATTTAGGATTAGGCTATGACTATGATGGTTAATCACATGGTTATATGTTGTAATCAATTATCCTCAAAAGGAGAGGATAAATAAGGGTGAAGATTAAAATCATATAATGAGGGGATGAGCTTAAGTTAGATAAAAGGAGTGAGCTTGATCCTTCTTTAATAGAAAAATGGATGTAGATGCAAAGAATTGAGAGGCTCATTTTATGGTTTGCCTTTGAGAAGGGACAAATGATAAGCTCCTAATCCATACTTATGGGTAATGATTTAGGGTCTAACCCAATTAAAATAAAACTTGCCTTATTTACTCTTCTCCATGTTGGTTAAGTGTTGGTTTTACTTTAGGATGAGGTCTCTAATATTAAAGTATTATTATTTGAGACACTTGTTATAAGCTTGTTTCATGTTCTCTTGATAGGTATGGAAGTTGGTAAGGGATGTTAAATGATTCTCATCAAGTATCTCAAGCTAAACTAAATATTGTTGACAATAATCTTCTTTAGAAATAAGATCTTGAAAATATATGCAAAGAGAGAGAATTTGAACTTTAAGAGGCAAGATTGCCTCTACTCTAAAGATTTAGAGAATGGAGTATCACTTGTAGAGGTTTTAATGTTAGTAAGATATGCCCATAAGGCAAATGGGATGTATAAGCGCCAATATTGACCTAAAACACTAATAAATTTGGTTAGAATTTTGTTAAGGAGTTTATTAGAGGCCTTCACCTATCTATTTTCTTGTGGTTGGTAAGGTGAGGAAAATCTTAAATAGATGCAAAATGCATCACATAAACCTTAGACTTGCTTATTTTTGAATGATTTTCCATTATCAATGATGATGCAATGGGGAATGCCAAAGTGGTAGAAGATATGATGGTTGATAAAGTTGATAATCTTCTCTACTTTAGTTGAGATAAGAGGAATAACTTCCACCCACTTGGTGAAGTATTTGGTGGCTATAATGATGGAGCTATGCCACTGCAAAGACTGGGGGCTGATTTCCCCAATGAGATCAAGCCCCCATTATGAAAAAGGCCAAAATTCCTTAGATACTTAGAGGCCATTAGCTAGCATGTGATGAAAATTATCATGTTATTGACATTTAACACATTTTTTTTCATAATCACAATACTTTTGGTTGACGGTGGTCCAATAGTAACTAAGGTAAAGGATATGTTTAATGACTGCTAGACCACTAAAGTGTCCCCCATAGATCCCATCATGTATTTCCCTAATGACATGAGAAGCTTGATGGTTGCATAGGCAATGAAGAATGAGACCATCAAAACTAATTTTTTAAAGGATTCCTCCTAGTATGGTGTAATGAGATGTACTCTAAACAAATTTTCTAAGAGCATTTCTAGAGAGGTTGGGAAAAACAATGCCTAGGTTGAGGTAGTTGAAAGTCTAGTCATACCAAATGTTGAATGGAGTTTCCTCCACATTAAAAATGGTAAGGAGGTCAAATTGGTTATAAGAGGGTGTGCTAAAATGATGAGTGGTGACAAATATTTTGGAATTGGAAGGCTGAAAAGGGATTTAGGAAGCAAGGTAGGCCATTATATCCATGAATTTATTGGCAGATAGAGGAATAGATTAGACCAGGAAATGTTTGAATGATATTACGAATTTATCAACTAAAAGTTTATATTTTTTCAAGACATCATTTTTACATTGATGGGATTTATTTACTCAGTTGACCACAAGATAAGAATCACCAAAGATATTGATTATCTTAATTCCCATGGTTAGAGTAATTCGGAAACCTATCACTAGGGCTTTGTACTCAACCATATTATTCATGCATTCAAAGTCAAGTTTGAAAGAGAGAGGAAGGGGTTCATCATCAAGAGGAATGAGAATAACTCTAGTACCCTCTCCTTGTTGGCACTTTGATCCATTGAGGAACATGGTCATTTGGTAGGTTATTTCATCTTCTTGAAAAAGAGTTATGATAGACTCATCTGAAAAGGCAAGATGAGGTAGTAGGTTATTTGGTAAAGGAGATTAGACCAATTGGTTGGCAATGACCTACTCTTTAATCAACTTCTACTAGAGGAATGCAAGGTCAAATTCAGCTAGGAGCATGAGCCACTTAGCCAGATGATAATTTTGGTATGGTTTAGAGTGCATGTACTTAAGTAAGTTGGTATTATTTATGGCATAGGTTTTATGGTTAATAAGGTAGTGGTGGAGTTTGGTGGCCATGAAGGTCAATGCTAAGCAAATTTTCTTGATATATGTATTCTAAGTTTCATATTCTAGAATCATGTGACTAATGTAGTATATGAATTGATCTTTGTGTTGTTCATCTTGGTGAGCCAACATTGCCCCTAGGGAATGGTCAATGGCAGATATATATAGGTAAAAGGGGTGGTAATCCTTAGGAGGGGTGAGGATAAGTGGTGATAAAAGGTACCATTTTAGTGAATCAAAGGCCTTTTAACAATTTCTATTGATGGGTGTCATTATTCCCTTTATTTAATCAACTCTCTATTGATGTCATATTCAACTAGGGGTGTGTCTAAAGCTATATGCAACAAGAAGAATCTTAGTGATTTAATAATTTATTGTAGGTAATTTTTTTGTTTTGAGGGATCTTTAATGTCTTAAGGACTTCTTGGTTAAAACCTTATTAGAATCAAACTATGCAAATCTAATGGAAATAAACACACATTACAGAAATGAATTTGCTAGAAATAAACACACTTTGAGGAATTAAATTTGCTAGAAATAAACACACTTTGCAGAATTAAATTTATTGAAAATAAACACACTATTTAGAATGCTTGGAAAATGATTGCAAAGAAATGATAATTTAATCTAGAACACCTACAGGGACAAATCTACAATAAATTTTAACTTAAGGTATTGCAAGCATTTATAAATTTAACAGATCTACCTATTTGGTTTTGAAAATAAAATATAAATACCAACCAAAAATGAAGATCCTGGTTCTTGGAGGAGTGGGCCCTTGCTCCACCTAGAAATAGGATTGAACAACTTAATTCTCTTTCAAAATAGAAATGGCTATTTTATTGATAAAATGTTCTATATTACAAAAATTTACTAATATATCTTTATCCCTCTATTCTTCAATTACTACCATTATTCCTATATTTTTTAGGTTTGTACATATATTCTTCTTCTTGTGGTGCATTGATGGTCATAACTATTTTGCAGATATGATGGAACTAAATCATGCCTAGAATAGATGCTAAATTAAAACATGGTTGGATGTCCAACTATGTGATAAGTGTCTTGGATCTGCAATTATGGAAATCAAAAGTCTACTCCTGATTAATGGGATCATTGATTTGATAGATCACTAGCTATTTGGAATATATCTTTATCATTTTCAAAACTTTAGAAGAGTTTTGAAACTAAAGGAAATCATTCCATGTCTAACAGTGAAAGTTCCAGAGCTTATCTATAGGAGTACCAAAACTAATTTGGATAATTTTGGAACTAAATATAGAGTTCTAGAACTAAGTCTGAAAATGTGACAAAACTTGTAATAGCATGGTGGAGTTCTGAAACTAAGCTGTATTGATTCCAATGCTTCTAAAAACATGCAATCCATTTCATATTTGTTCTTCAGCCTAATGATGACCTATTTTATTACAAAACTTGAATTTTATAAAACACTTGTTAGGAATTATAGATATTTTAAATGTTAGAATCACAATCAACAAAAGATGGACAATTACATCCTAACTCATTGTCCATCCTAACTCATATCAGATCAAAATAAAAGTCACAAAATGTAGGCAAACTAATAGAAAGAGAGAGAGTAAGATGAGGTAATTCATTATAAATTTAATGAGCATATCCTGGCCTCATCATTTCCCCCATACTTTTTTGTAAGTCCCTTTACAAACTTTACTCTTCAAATTTGAGATTGTATATTTTGCATTCCATTTGATTACTTAGATCAAGTCGCTAGAACTGAATATCCCAATGCTTTGATTTAGAGGTATTATACCCTACTCCTACTAATTTTCTTTTCCATTCCTCAGATTGAATGGGAACTTGAAGTTCTCTATTTTTCCAAGGAGAAATGGGGTGAGAAGTAGAGGTATCCTTGTTTGCATTTCTATCCATATGTACAAGGGAGTTTCATTGATTCAAGGAATTATTGTGCATAAAGCTTTTGCCCTTTTTAGACTCCAAATCAAATTTGAAGGGGATATTAATTCCCTTCTTTTCAATGCCACTAGGAGAAATTCCTATCTTTTCAAACATGCATCATAGATATTATCAAAAATAATTATTTTCATAAGAGGTGAAGGCATTAATGCTTTTCTATAAATTGGCAAGATAAGGTTCCATGAACCTTCCATTAAATTCATGGGATTGGAAATGTGAAGCAAAGGTGAATGGGTTTTCATAATGAATTTTCATACAGAGACCAGATGAACTAGCCTTTAATAGATGCTCTAACTCTGTCTCTTTCCATGCAATCTAATTTTGAAGAACAGAGACATATGCATTAAGCTGGCTTTCCCATACATACAAATTGATCATAAAACCTATATTATTTTCCAATATGAAATTTTAGAGGCAAAATTCATAGAGAATATTTTTTTGTTCTGCATTTGCTAAGGAGTAGGCTACCAAGAAATCAGCTTCATTTTTTATTTCATGTGCAAGGCTACATGTTATCCTTGCCAACTGCCAACAAATGAATTATTCCTCTAAAAACATACTATATGTATGAGAAGGTCTTCTACATGCAAGCAATTTCTCACTCATCATGTAAACTATTTGTATTTTCACAAGATATTTATATTTATTTTTTTCTTCCTAGTAAAATTTTTCTTCCCATTCCTTCCTTGCTTTCTTTTCTTGCTCCATTTTGCTTTTCAAGTCCTTATTGGATGTTGACTACACTGAGTTCTCTACATGTATCATCCCATCACTGCTTGAGTGGTAGATAAGTCAATTCAGTATATGCATAGACTGTTGACATAGTGGTCTATCTTAAACAAATTTTACATTTTTCCTCTTTCTCCATTAGCTACCTTTTAATCTCTGCTAATTTCTTAATCTTGGCTATGAACTAGTTTGTTAATTCTTCAAGGAGCATTTCTCTTTTTTCTAATTTGAGTTTGAGGAAATTCAATTCCTCATCCTTTTCCTTATTAATGAGCTCCGATCTAGACAAAAATAGAGCCTGTTTAACCTACTAATTTTTTTCTTTTTCTAAAATTTCTTAGGGAGTTAAGTATTCATCTTCCACCAGAGGGGATTTCCTTTTCCTTTTCCAAGATGCCTATTTATCTTCTACATGTGATGGTTCTATTATCTTACCCATTTCTTGGAAAACTTGCTCCTTAAATATTTCTTCTTCTCCTTTTTTTGTTTGGCTTAGTCTAGGAGGAGTCATGGCCATGCTTCCCAAAATATCAGTAGCTTTAGTTTCCAGCTCTTCTTGTTCTTTCATCTCTTCTAGAATTTGTTTAGACCATTTATGACTTTTCCTTCTTTGAGGAGCCTCAAAATGTGAAAAAATGGGTCTCCTCTTAGAGCTTTTTCTAATTTTAACCTCTTGCTCAGGCCTAGGTGAACCGTCACTGTTAGAGATAGGTATTAGTTCTTCTGTAGCTTCTGTAGAAGAATAAATTTCTTGAGAAGGCATAGTGGCGTCTGTTATTTTAGTTCTTCTAGATCTTCTTTTTGGTATTTCCTTTCCTCCTAGTTCTTTATTTTCCTCAACAGTTGTATCAATTTCCAAATAAATTAAAGGGGCAGGAGGAGTTGCTATTACTCTTCTGAGAATACCAGTGTTCTGTGTAAGCTTTCCAAGAAATGTTTCCCACATTTCTTCCACATTTTTATTTGAAAGGAAATGGTGTTGGCATACTAAATGCATTAACCCATGATGTCTAATTTTTCCTACACCCCAATAATACCTCTGAGCCATTATATGGATGGAGTATAAAATAAACCTTGGAAGGTTTATTATATATTCTAGTTTCTTGGATCCATATCTAAGGTATAGGAGGATTTTCAGGACTTCTTTTCCTACTGACCCAAATTGTCCATCATAGGTTAAATACTTAACTATCCAAAATGCTACTCTATCAAAGGGTTTTGGAAAGCTATCCCTTATAACTCCTTTGATTATTTTCTTTGTGTTGTAAAGATACTAGGGTTCAGCTTCCCCTTCTTTTAGCAATGTTTCAACCAGGTCTTTTAATGACCCTTTGACAGGGTTTGGGACATGCACCATTGGTATTCTAGATATCTCACTTATTACATTCACAAAAAAAGGAATGAAAACCTTCCTAATATTTATCCTTGTTTTCTCTAAATTGATAACAAATTCTCTTACCAATTCATCGTTATATTTGGGGAATTTCCTCAAAAACTCCAGCCATCCTGCCTGTTGAAAGATAGTTGCTACTTCTTCATCTGTAAGGAGTTGGGTATCATCCTCTAGTTCTAACTTCATTTTAATCCCCATGATTCATTCTTATTTAATCTTATGCATGTTAGTTGAAGATTGCTTCACTTATTGATAGAACTGATGACTTTGGTTACAAAACTAGTGAATTTAGTTACAAAATTAATATATTTAGTTGTGGAACTGGTGAATTTAAGTGTGGAACTATTGTACTCAACTGTAGAACTGATGAATTTAATTCATAGTATCTCTCTTGAAATTTTTATACAACTATTTTTTGCTTTATCAATTCAATAAAACTAATGATTCTTTATAACTATGCCACCAATTTATTCCATCATCAATATCCTTCTCATGATTTCTCACATTTAATCATGATGTAAAATAGATGACTAATCATACTAATCTTTTTAAATCAATTCTAATCACACATGCAAACTCTCAATCTAACCTTTAACAAGTTAAAAACATAATTACCATCATTAATGATGTAATCATTCCATCATGATGACTCATCATTCCTAAAAAGTGAAAAAAAAGGAAAATGGTTAGAAAATAATTAGAATTCTAAAAAAAATTATTTTGAATTAGCCATGTATTTGAGAAGATCAACTACCATCACTGGTTTTCAATTGATCTTTGAGTTTTTTTTTTTTTTTTAGGGAAGAGAATGCCATTCACTAGTTTTCATCCTCTTCCCTTTATTCTAGATCTATTCATCTAATTATTTGATTATTTTAGAAGAGTTGGGTTCTTCCATATGATCAAATTCTTTGTTTTTTTCAATCTAATTCAAGAATTTGTCCTTATTAGGAGGCTTCCTATAAAGTTTTAGCCTGTGTTCATTGACCAAGAGTATTCTTTTGCTACCATCAATGGGAAGTAATTAGATAGAACCATTGTCAAATATCTGCTCAATCTAATAAGGTCCCAACCATCTGGTTCTCAATTTGCCTTTGAATTGTTGGTAATTAGAATCAAATAGCAATACCCAGTCTTCTACTTTGAATTGCCTTTCCTTGATATGTGAATCATGACATTGCTTCTTTTGATCTTGGATTATCTCTTTTTGGTGAAGTGCTTCCATTCTCAATTCATCCAACTCATTGAGTTGAAGGATTATCTCCTTTTGAGCTACATCCAATTCAATTACCACCTTAGTTATTGTCCTCAATGTCTATAGTTCAAATTCAATAGGCAACAAGGGATTTTTCCCATAGACTAACTCATATGGTGAAAACCCTATTGTAGTTTTCTAAATTGTATTGTAAGCCCATATAGCTTCAGGTAGTATCTCTACCCAATCTCTTCTTTCTACTTCAATTGTTTTAGTGAGGATATTTTCTAATTCTCTATTTGTTACTTCAACTTATCCATTTTCTTGTGGGTGATAGGGAGATGACTTCTTATGATTGATCTAATAATACATTATAAAATCCTAGATCATATTGGACATAAATTGTGGTCCCTGGTCTGAAACTAAGCTTCTTGGTGCTCCAAACTTTACCATAATTTTGTGCTAAATGAACTCAACAATTGCTTCTTCAGTGGCATTTTCTAAAGCTTGCACTTCTACCCACTTTGTCACATAATAAGTACACATAAAAATGTGCTCTTTTCCTTGTGAAGGAGGATTAAAGGGTCAACTAAAATCCAATCCCCATCTCTTAAATGGTTTAATCACTACTTGAGGTTGCAAAGGTATTTCATTGGTAAAGGTTGGCTATCCCATCCTTTGACAAGGATCACACCACCTAATATATGTCTTCACATCTTTGTATAGAGATGGCCAATAGTAACCAGTGCTAAGTATCTTGTGATTTATTATTTTCATTGAATAGTGTCCTCCACTTGGTTCATCATGACATGCCTATAAGATGTCAAATATTTCATCTTCTCTTACACACCTACATAAAACTAAATTAGGACCACATTTAAATAGCATTCCATTTAACCATTTGAATTGTGCACTGGTTTTGATTAACTTCTTTATTTTCTTTTAGTGAAAGGAGGAAACTTCCCTATTGCAAGATAATTTTCCATGTCATCAAACCATGGTGTATCATCTAAAATAACAAACAATTTTTCATCTAGAAAGTTATCCTTAACTGGATCCTACTCCCCTATAGTGGTCAGTCTTGACAAGAAATCAACTAGCACATTAGTTTTACCTGGATTGTCCACAATGGTAATATAAATTCTTGTAGAAGTAATAACCATCTATTATTATACCTCTAACCATTAGTTTTTTCATTAAATATTTAATTTCTAAGTGATCTGTATGTAAAACTATTTTTTACCCTATAATATAATGTCTAAATTTATTAATTTCATAGATCACAGCTAGAAATTCTTTTTCAGTGGTAGTGTAATTTCTTTCAGTGGGAGTAAGATTTTTACTAAAATAGTAAATAGCATACATTTTTCCTTTTTCATCTTTCTATCCCAAAATTGCACCAATCAAGTTATTTGAGGCATCAGTTTAGATATGAAAAGGTTTCTCCCAATTAGGTTCTCTCAATATTTGAGAAATTTCTAATTTCTCTTTAATTTCTTCAAAAGCATGTTGACACTTTTCATCCCAAAGAAATTCATAGTCCTTGGTAAGCAACTTAAACATGGGGGCAATAATTTTACTAAAATCATTGATAAAGCACCTATAGTATCCATCATACCTTAAAAATTACTTGATATCTATGGGGGTTTGAGGAATAGGCAAGTCTAAAATAATCTTGATTTTGTTTTGATCAACCTGAATTCCTCTTTTTGAAATACGGTGTCCTAATACAATCCCTTCATCAACCATCATCAAACATTTCTCATGACTAAGAGACAAGTGATTTTGTTCACATCTTGTTAATGCTCAGTCCAAATTTTTCTAGGCATCATCAAATATATCTCCATGCACAGTAAAGTCATCCATGTATACCTCTACACAGTCATTTGTTAGGCCTATAAAAATTGCTAATACAGCTCTTTGGAAGGTTGCTAGAGCATTACATATTCCAAATGGAAATATCATGTAAGTAAAGGTACCCCATGGACAAGTAAATGTAGTTTTGTCTTGATCCTTAGCAGTAACTTTGATTTGATTGTATCCACTAAAGCCATCCAAGAAGGAAAAGTATTGTTTACCTGAAATGTTATCTAATACTTGATCTATGAATGGTAAGGGGAAATAATCTCTTAGGGAGGCTTTGTTTAGTTCCCTATAGTCAAAACAAATTTTCTATTTTCAATTCTTTTTAGGGACAATTACAAGAGGTGACACCCACTGGCTATCTGAGATAGTGTAGATAAAACCTAATTGTAATAGTTTTTTAATTTCTTGTTTGACTATATCCCTTAAGGTTGGATTAATCCTTCTCTGAGGTTGCCTAACTGGTCTAATGTTTTTAATATAAATGTGATGGGTGTAGATAATTGGATGAATTCCCTTCATGTCTCTATAGTTCCAAGTAAAACCTTTAGTATGATCCTTCAGAACATCAAATAGTTTGGCTTCTTCATCATTCTTTAACTAACTATTAAGATTCAAAATTTTACCTAGTTGAATCTCAACATGTTTGGTTCCAGTATATGATGAACTGATTTGTTGAAAGGGTTCCATTAAGGTGTTTAGTGGACATGCATGTGGTAACAACATATAATATATAACATCTCCAAAAGTTCCTTGAGATAGAATGCTAAACAAAGGACAACAAGAAGAGTTATGATACTTATCTTATTATAGGTCAAACTCCTCATTACTACTATTTCCCAAAAATTCTCCATCATCCCTTGATATCTATAAAGCTGAAGCTACATATCCTTCCTCTCCCCAAGAGAAATATCATTCCTCTAGAGTGAAATTAGCTCCATTTGTAAGGAATTTTTGTTATTCTGGTTCTAGAACTAACTGTGATATTTCTAGAATAGATTTTGTAGGTTTCAAAACTAATCCCAACTACTCTAATGACAATTAGTGTACATTCAATGGAGGATTAACCATATCTTCTATTTCCTGTACATGATCTTGCAATGTGTTCATATCTAAAGAAGACAGTTTTGGCTCATTAATATTAAGATTATCAACCCATAATTTCTCTTGATTATCAATAAAAGGTCATGTAAAGGGATATAATAAAATTTGCTTAGAATTCTCACCATTTGAAATAGTCATATCACCTGACCTATAATCAATTAAGGCAGCAACTGTAGCTAACCATGGTCTACCCAAAATAATGGGATAACCAAGTGTTTTACCTTTTGGTTGCAATATAAGGAAGTCAACTAGATATTCCCATGACTCCACCATTACTGCCACATCTTCAATAACTCTTGGTTTTGCTACAGATTGATCTGCCATCTACAATATGGTGTTAGTAGGTTATATGCCTATTAATGGTAATGTTTTCAAAGTGTCCACTATCATGACATTGATAGCTACTCCCAAATCAATCAAAACATTATGTATGTCTTTATTCCCTATAGAGATATAAATAATAGGGCTTCCAAGATCTCTATATTTGGGAACTAGGAGTTTTCCTACTAATAAATCAGCAAGTTTCCCTTCTACCTTAATAGTCCTGGGTATTGATTCTTTCTTCCAAGTTTTTTAAAACATAATAGTTTGATTAACTTGTTTAACTCTAGAATATCCTTAATTGCTTGTAATAATGGTATTTAAATATTCAATCCTCTTAGTTCTTGCACCAATTTAGATTCCTTAATTTTTATGGCTTCTTTAAATCTTTCTAGAAATGGAATCCCAGTAGGGTTTCTTTCTAGTTCCTTATCTTCTTCTTTTTAATCTTCTTCAGGTGCAACTAGACTAGGGGTTGAAGCTTTTTCTATCATTTTAGTGATTATAACTAGTAGACTTCTAACTATTTTTCTAGATCTTGTTTGAATGTTTTTACAATCCATTGCATTTAGATCAACTAATTTTTTTGATTCTATTTTGTATGCAGGAGTTATTTGTTTGTTTCTTGGGTTTGCTACTAGTTGTATTGGCATTTGTGTTTGGACTACATTCTTAGCCTATGGATTTTGTGTTGGAGATCCCATTATGGCTTGTTGGTTTTTATTTGGATATGTTTTCCCTTGCACATAGTTACTAAGGCCCCATCTAGGTTGTGGCCAAGCATAAGGATTTCTTTGATGAGCCTAAGGTTGTTGATGTCCTTGAGTATACCAAGATTGACTTACCCAATCTTGAGGATGCCATGTTGGTTGAGGGGCCCAAGGTGGCTATCCCCAACTTTTTGGTACTATTTGAGCTACTCATGGCATCATCCAAGGATTAAGAGCTGGTCTCGATATAAACTGCCCTTGGCTGGGTTGTCTCTGCACAAAATTCAATTCTTCTGTGATGGATGATGTAATGGTTTGTTTGAGCTGATTTTTTATGAGTGGAAGAAGAGAATAAGCATGAGTATAATTTTCTTTAGATTCACATACAAGACATACTTCTATTTTATCCAAAAGACACTCCCTTATTGCATGCTTCTTCTTGCATTTAGGACAATACATGGCTAATGGTTCAATTTGGGCATTTGATTTAGCTTGAAATCCATCCATGGTGGAGGTTTATTGAACTAATATGTCTATTTTAAAGTTTTCCAATTCATCCATTAGTTTTTTCATATTTGGATTCAAATTTTTAACCATTTTTCCTTTTCTAGGTCTACCCCTTATCCTTGAATAGTTTCTAAAAAAATTTATGATTTCATCCATTCTTAATTGAGCAATGTTTCCACCACCAATTAAATCAAAGGTTTCCCTAGATTCATCATCCAGACCTTTGATAAAAATGGTTTTACCTAATTCTTCTTGAATTCTAAATCCACATCTTTTACTCACAAAGAGGAATCTATCCAAATAATCTTTCATATTTTCATCCTCTTCTTGTTTGATTTTGAAAAATTCTTCCTTTCAATTTCTTCCTCTACAATAATCTTGATATTTTTCTAGGAAGACAGTTTCCAATTTTTCTCAATTGGTAATAGAATTAGACGCTAATCCCATAAACTAACTCATTGTTGCATCCTTTAGAGTAGATGGAAACAATTTGAGTTTTTGATTATCTATTTTGTAATCATAAGTTTGACATAATACTTTAAACTCAAACATAAATTGGTCAAGCTCCTCAGATGACATCCCTCTAAATGTGGGCAAGTGTACAAGTGAAATGTTCTTCATAATGGTTTCATCATCTTCTAACTGAATGGGATAGGTAAAGGTTCTCTCAAGTTCTCTTCCAAATTCTCGTGCCATCTCTCTAGTATTTTCTAGTCCCTTCTCCCAGTCAATGTGGTATGTGGTCTATTATGGGGATGTTGAAAAGTCAAGAGTAGGAGGTTGACTACTCAATTGAGAATCAAAAATTTCCTTCAATCGATCTTGAGAAATAATCCTCCTCCCTAAAGTTCTATGTACTTTTGGTGACTGATCCAAAAATTCCAAAGATGGCAACTCTACTTCTTGTCTTGTAGGAGATAATGGTGCCTCCAATTCTTGGTCAACTTCCTTATTTAAACTAGAGGATGATGGAGATTCTTATTCAAATATTTTTGGGAGAAATCTACCCTTTGAGTCTCTTGGTCTACTCATAAATTTTTTGATAACATAGGGAATATTTTTTCAATTACTAAATGTATGATTGTTTCTCTTGTTGACACCTAATTAGAAAATTCCAACTAGTGAATCCCCATTAATGGCACCAAAAATGATGGGTGTCATTATTCCCTTCATTTAATCAACTCTCTGTTGATGTCATATTCAACCAAGGGTGTGTCTAAGGCTATATGAAATAATAATAATCTTAGTGATTTAATAATTGATTATAGGTATTTTTATTTTTTTAGGGATCTTTAATGTCTTAAGGACTTCTTGGTTAAGACCTTATTAGAATCAAACTATGAAAATTTGCTAGAAATAAGCATACATTATAGAAATGAATTTGCTGGAAATAAGCACACTTTGTAGAATTAAATTTACTAGAAATAAACACACTTTGTAGAATTAAATTTGCTAAAAATAAACACACTATTTAGAATGCTTGGAAAATGAATGCAAAGAAATGAGAATTTAATCTAGAACACCTACAGGGACAAATCTACAACAAATTTTAACTTAAGGTATTGAAAGCATTTATAAATTTAACAGATCTACCTATTTGGCTTTGAAAATAAAATATAAATACCAACCAAAAATGAAGATCCTGGTTCTTGGAGGAGTGGGCCCTTGCTCCACCTAGAAACAGGATTGAACAACTTAATTCTCTTTCAAAATAAAAATGGCTATTTTATTGATAAAATGTTCTATATTACAAAAATATACTAATCTATCCTTATCCCTCTACTCTTTTATTACTACCATTATTCCTATATTCTTCAAGTCTATACATATATTCTTCTTCTTGTGGTGCATTAATGGCTATAACTATTTTACGGATATGATGGAACTGAATCGTGCCTAGAATAGATGTTAAATTAAAACATGGTTGGATGTCCAACTATGTGATAAGTGTCTTGGATATATAAGTATGAAAATTAGAAGTCTAATCCTAATTAATTGGATCATTGATTTGACAGATCACTAGCCATTTGGAATAGATCTTTATTAGTTCCAAAACATTATAAGAGTTTCGAAATTAAAGGAAATGGTTATATGTCTAATCATAAAAGTTTTAGAGCTTATCTATAGGAGTACCAGAACTAATTTAGATAATTTTGGAAATAAATATAAACCTCTGAAATTAACTCCAAAAATGTGATAGAACTTGTAATAATGTGGTGGAGTTTTGAAACTAAGCTATATTGATTCTAATGCTTCCAAAAACATGCGATCCATTTCATATTTGTTCTTCAGCCTGATGATGACCTATTTTATTACAAAACTTGAATTTTCCAAAAAACTTATTAGGAATTATAGAGATTTTAAATGTTAGAATCACAATCAACAAAATATGGGCAATTACATCCTAACTCATATCAGATCAAAATAAAAGTCACAAAATATAGTCAAACTTAATAGAAAGAGAGAGTAAGATGAGGTCATTTATTATACATTTAATGAGCATATCCTAGCCTCATCAGCTATTCAATTTAAAAGAGACATCTTTCTTCAAAAGGTGATAGAAAGGCTGGCATTGATCTAAAAGATGGGAAATTAAATGGTCAATAGATTGAAATTTTCCATGTAGGATACAAATCTACTTAAGGTTGGTTAGAAGAGGATTGTCCAAAATTACTATGACTTTAGTAGGGTCTACTTCAATTCCATGGAGAGAGATGATAAAGCCAAGAAGATTTCTTGAAAGAACCCCAAAAATGCATTTCTTAGGATTAAAGTGAACATGATAATGGATGAGGCATTCAAATATGATCATAATAATAGTCAAGTGATCTTTTCAAAGTTTGGATTTCCTAATAAGGTCATCCACATAGTCTTCTACAATATTATGGATGATATCATGGAAGATATAAGTCATGGCACATTGGTAGGTTTCCCTAGCATTCTTTAACCCAAAAAGCCTGACTTTATAGCAAAATGTTCCCCAAAGGGTGGTAAAGGAAGTTTTATGTTGATCTTCAAGAGCAATCAAGATCTGATTATAACCCAAAAACCCTTCCATGATAGATGGCATCTTGTGGTTGGATGTAAGATCAACAAGCTAGTCAATGCTAGGTAGAGGAGAGTCATCCTTGGGGTAGCAAAGGTTAAGGCCATGAAAGTCTACACAAATATGTAGACCCCTGGTGACTTTGGTGATAGGTGTGATATTTGAGACCCATTAGGGGGTAGTCAATGAGTTGAATTTTATAAATAAGAGATGTTGAAGCTCTTCTTTGATGAGAAGGGCTATGCAAAGATGCATGCATCAAAGTTTTTGTTTAACAAGATTGGCATCATGATGAGTGACTATGTTATGGGTAGCAATGGTGGGGTCAATCCTAATCATATCACTATAATACCAAGTGAATGTTATGTTGCAGTATTAGAGGAAAGATGAGAAGTCCCAATGTTCCTTAGCATTTTGTGATTGGCCTAATTTGACAAATCAGGGGTTATCCAGAGTGCCCAAGTTGATACCCATGGTGGATTTATTTGACATGGTTGAGGCCTCAAGAATAAGGGATTTATGGATAAAATAATCCCCTATACTGAGTTAGGAAAGAATGGAATCATAATCTTGATGTTGGATGGTGTTGATGCTAGGAGAATCATTCTCTACCATTTCAAGGTGTATGAGTAGAATGACTTTGGTTGTTCCATCTTTTTGGTATATGAGAGGGCCCAAACTAATGGTATTGAATATAAAAAAATTTAGGGTTGATGGTGTTAGGATCTTCAAGTAGGGAAAGTGGTTAGGTTGGTAAGGATGGGATATCTTCCTCCATGGTGGAAATATTGCATGAATTGGTGGGTTGTTCAGGTGGTTCATACCCAAGGCCAAATAACTCATGAGGTTGAAAAGTTTTGATATGGGGTGACTCATAAGGCCCTTATTCATATTGATCAAGGCCAAATCCTTTCCAAGCACATCTATGAAGAAATAACTTAGTGAACTCTAGCTTGATAAGATAGGAAAATTTAGAGGTGAATAGTTAGATGGATGAAGTAGTGGTAGGGGTTAGAAGTGGTCGATCAAGTCTCCCATAAATGGAATTTGTTTAATGGTTAGGGAGCCCAAAGGGGATGATGGTTCCAATGTTAATGTCATAAGAAGGGTCATGTCTAAGATTCCCATATTTTTGGGGAGTAGAGAAGGCATCCAGGGCTAAGAATCTATATTCCCTAAGGGAAAGATATTAGAATATGGTTTTCATGGAATTCTCTATAGGAATCTGGGAAGAAGGGATAGATGAAATAGTAGAAGCTTCATCAACATTTAGTGTGGAAGTGTCATGGGTTTTGGTTGGTGGGGTTATGTCATTAGCAGATGGTTGTGAGGTGGCTGAAAGAGGAAGAAGGATGTCATTAGGCCAATATGTAATATTGAAAGATGTTAAAGGACTAGGGTCAACCTGGATAGTCACAACTTGCCCTTTGTGTTTAAATTTGACACATAGATGTAAGGTGTAAGGGACACAACTCATGGCATGAATCCAAGTGTGGTTGAGTAAAACATTGTATTAGAATTCTCCTTCTACATTATAAAAAATTACAAAAATAGTATGGGACCCTACACAAATATGGAGGAGAACTGTGCCCAAGGTAGTAGCCATGATATCATTAAAAAATGAAGGATTATTGTGATTTTAGACATGATATTCATGGGTAAGTGTACTTTGTTATAGGCATGGGAGGAGATAATATTGATGTTGGCTCATTCATCAATCATCACCCTTTTGATGTAGGTTTGATTAATGTATGCCATAATGGAGAGGGGGGATCAAGATCCTCTAGATAAATAGAAGGTATTTTTGAATTTTTCAAGGTGATAAAGTTAGAAGTTCAAAGGGCACCAACAAAGGTGGCTATAGGTTGAGGATCATTGGGTTGTACCTTGATGGATTACAAGGCTTCTATGAGTACTTGGTGGTGATGGGGAGAGGTAGAGACTAACTCATACAAGCTCATTTTTGCTAAATTTTGGTGAAGCTTCTTAAGGATAGCTTTTTGAATGGATATTGCATATGGGTTAGGGTATGGAGGGTTAGATGGGGAGGCACCTAAGATAGACACCTTGGGTGGGTTTGATGATAGAGATGGTTGGGTATTGTTGGCTTGGGAGTTTGGGGAGGGATAAGTCCAAGGAATGGATGCCTTAGCCTTCCCTTTATCCTTCTATTGTCATCTTTTAACCACATTGATTATATGGATAATAGGAAAGGTTGAGGTAATGGAGTTATCTAACTCACCTTTATTCTTAGGTGAAGGTGGAGGAGTGGGTAGGTGTTGGGTAGGTATGGTTATTATTTGGGTTGATGGGGGTGGCATAGGAGGTTTATCTAGTAATAGATCATCCTCATTATAAATTTGATGGATAAGAGTTTAGATACCTTTATAGATCCTCATGTTATATCCAGGTGTCTTATGATATAGGAAAATCAAATTGTCATTAAACCATGATGGTTTAGGATGTGAAGGGTTGAAAAGTTTTATGGGTGGTAAGGCTAAGGAAGGGGTTCACAATAACCTTTGTAAAATGATTGAATATGACTCAAGTAAAGGTGGTAAATATTTGGTTGTTTTTTCCTTAGGTATTGAGGTAGAAGGTTGTTTAGATGTGGATTTTAAGATAGGTGTCTTAGGTAAGGTGGTATGCTCTAATGGTTTTGGTTTAGGCAAGATGGTTGACAAGCTACAAGTAGAGGATGGCAAGATAGGTAACTTAGGAATCATCGATGTAGAGAGGATAGGTGTCTTTAAAAGCAAGTCTAAAGGTGTGACCAATATAGGTGGTGGGGGTTTGGTAAAAATAATGGGCTTCATGCTCAAGGTAGGGGAATGAATACCCAAAATGTAGGGCAAGTTTGAGGGAGGTAATATTTGGGGTTTTGAGCCTTTTGATGGTTTTACCTCTTTGGTTATTTTGGTTGCTAATTTTAGCCCTTAGGTGGAAGAGAAGGAATGATTCCTTTACCTTTGTCTTGGTTTTCAACATAAGGTTCTAAAATCAAAGGTTGCGTAGATGAAGTTATCTTCTCTTATGAGCTAACTTCTAAAGAGGGAGTGGATGTTTTTATGATAGGGGAGGTAGGTGTGGTATCCTCCAATAGATGTGTGGGTATGGTGGCTCCCTTTGTTGGAGTGTCTAAAGGAATAGAAGGCCATTTCTCCCCTTCTATTAGGGGGATGGGAAAAGAGGTGGTTGAGGTGATGTCTTCTTCAACAATGGGCTTACTAGTAACCACATTAATATTATGTGCCTCATGGGATGGTTCTAGTTTATTGTCATGATAAGGGGTAGAAGGAGCATGATTAGGAAAAGGCTTGTATAATACGTCAAGGGCCTAGTTTGGTGGTGATTGGGATTGTCCAACATAAGATCCCCCTTGTTAGTGAGGGATTATACAAGGTATTTAAAGGTGTTACAAATATTAATATCATTTCTTATAACTCAATAAAAGGCACAATGGTCATTCTCATTATACCAACTCGATATGGAGCAAGAAGCATCAAACTGTCAGGGTGGTTTAATTGGTGGATGTTGGATGATATTGTATTGGATGATACGGATCACCAAGTGGACTTAATTGCTGATGATTATTCCAAGTTTGATTCCTTTAGTTTAGGTTTGAATAATTAGAGGAGTCATAGGTCTAATTCCTTAGGTTTTGTTAGTTGGTAGATGGTAATGGCATGGCTTTATGGATAATGGCATTGGTGGTTGCTTTGTTTTTAATGTTAGGATCAATTTGGTTGTTTATTTTGGAAGAAAAGATCTCATTGGGTTTGTAAATTGAGTTCTTGCTCTTCAATTTTTTTTCCTCATCAATGCCTTATTTTCTAGTTGGTGAGCCATGATAAAATCTTCATCACATGTCTGAAAGCTCTGGAAATGCAATGCTGATGAAATATGTTTTACACATGCTTGGGTAAAGAGCTCTATAAACTCAAGTTGAGGCAATGAAAAGGAAACTTAGTTGCTTAGGCTCCTCCAATAAGCCACAAAATTGGTAATAGATTCATCTTCAAATTTTTTAATGGAGTAGAGATTGGTAATAGAAAATTTCTTGGATATATTGATCAAAAAGTGATCTAAGAAGTTTTGGGCTAATTGGATGAAAGAGAGAATGAAATGTTTGAGTATGACACTATACCAATCCAATATTGGTCTGAATAATGACATAGAAAAGGTATGGAGGAGAAGAGCATCATCATCGGCAATAAAGTAGCATGAATGCCTAATTGCTCTTAAATGTTGTTGAGGGTATTCTTTATTGTTAAACTTGGTAAATTTTGGAAGTTCCCACTGGGCCAGATAAGGTCTGATGGGGACCAAAGGGTGAATAGGATCATTGCAAATTTTATCATAAGATAAGAGATTATGGGCTCTAGAGATGGATGACTCAAGGGTATTCACCTTGTATATGTTCAAATTCATTAAGTCTACTTGGGCTTGTTGGGATACATAATTATATGGTATGTTTTCTTGAGGTTAGACAATGTGTGAATAACTAGTAGATGGTTGAGATGACTCCACATATTGGTATGTGGTCTTTGTAGGTTGGGTGGAAGATATATATTAGTATGTGGATGTTAATTTTTGGGTAGATCTGAGTGGTTGGATAGCAAGAATATGCCCTTGTGGGTTATGAAGATAGCTAAAGGTTATATGTTGGGTCATAGTGGTGGTTGGCTTAGTGTCTAATGGAAGGGTGGAGACTCTTGTGCCAATTGGTGGTAACATGGAGGGTATAGACACTACAAGGCTTGGAAGTGGAGTAGTGTTTGATGGATTGGAGGTAACTAGAGGAATATGGGTAGTGTTATAGGTAGGTACTCCTATTGTGGAGGAGTGATTAATAAGAGGTATAATGGTAGTGGTAGTTTGAGTTGGTAGGTTAGTTTTAAAGGAGTTGTTGGTTGATGATATTTTTTGGTAAACTAAAATTTGAGTAGTTCCCATGGTAGTGGAGGTACTCCCCATGAGGTGGAGAAGCATTCCATAAGGTGGATCTATGGGTGGGGTCAAAACTAAGATTTTGTAAGACATGGTTCTTAGGAAGTGTTGTAAGGATACATGATTATTGTTTAGGAAAGCAACAAAAAAATTCATCTCTTAGGACTACCTGAGTAGGACTTCTTGGAGAGCGAGGGGAGTCTATGGGTTTGGAAATGTGTTCCATGGATGAAGAGGTGGAAGTTGGTGATGGTTGATTTGGTGGTGGGTTTTGTTCCTTGAGGTATTTTTGTTGTTGGAAAGTGAGAATAATATGATAAAATAAGAAAAAGATGATACGTTCTCACACCTCAAACAAAGAGAAATTAAAAAAAAAGACTCAAGGCAACCAATATATTTACTAATAGTGTGTTAAATCCTAGGATTCTTTTTAATCTCTCTTTTGGCTTATGCCTTAGAAAGTGTGAAGAGGAAATTGGTATGAATATGTCCTAAACAATGTAGTTTATGTTTGGTTTTGGGTTATGTTTTGGCACTCAATAGAAATTTGTATTGATTTAAGTATATGGTCTGGTACTTGGGGCTTGCTCCCCTCACATCACAATCCCATAGCTAGTATGGGTGCATAGCCAATATGTACCAATTTATAGAGTTCAACTCAACTATAGAACTAAGTTGGTTATCCCCTCAGTGATTAAATCCAAGAAATATAACCAAGAAATGGTAAGGTGATCTACTAGGTGATGAAATCCTAGTCGGGCCTTGTCTCAAGTGTGTTTTGTTATGCAAGTGGTTTGTTTTATGTAACACTTGTGAACTATGATTAATTCATAATGTTTTTAATTAAACTAGGTGAGCTAAAATCAAACACGTAATCAATGGATGCACTCAATTTTAACCAAAAGAAAAAAA
Source organism: Torreya grandis (assembly GCA_037957365.1). Lineage (NCBI taxonomy): Eukaryota > Viridiplantae > Streptophyta > Pinopsida > Cupressales > Taxaceae > Torreya > Torreya grandis. The sequence goes on from JARHVA010002016.1 coordinate 339,583, forward strand.
AAATGATTTCTTTGAATAAAGATAAGAACAAATAAAATGTACCTTGATGCAACATGAAAATGTTATCCTAATCCTAGGATGAATGTTCTTTTCTTTCTTTTTAGAAATATAATAAAATTTATTTTTTTATAAAAATGCAACTAAAACTCCTTTTTTCCTTTTTCTTTGTCAACAAAGAAGCTTAATTATCTAACAATTAAACTAAATTAATTTCACTAATGCAATTTTAAATTTCCTAAAACATCTAAGAACCCAATAAAACTCAAGGTTCCCACCAAGCGTGCCAAAATGTTTCTGTCTAATTTTCTTTTTTTCTTGTGTGAAAAGAAGAATCTAGTTAAAAAGGGTATGAAAGAATACCTATTGAATGTGCATGCATTTAATCTTAGTGATTGTGGAAACCTCCTCTTTAGCTTAGGAGGATGACCTGAAAATAATAAAACACTAAAATAAACTTATTTTTTAGACAAGTAGGTTGGTGGATTGCCTATCATGAATTAGATAGTAGAAGTGAAAGCTTTTTAGGAGGTTGTTAATCCACATTTTTTAAAACACTTAAGTTAAATTGATAAAAGAAATATATTTACCTTAAATGATTGTAAAACAAAAATAAAATATAGAGAATAACAAAAAATTAATTGAGAAAATTAGATGCTTTGCTAAGTTAACTAAAATGAAGCAACTAGTTTGATTATACTAAAGTTGAAAATTGGTTAAGGCAAGTTTGTGGTTTTGGGATTGGTAATTTGATGAGGGTCAAAATAATGGATTGTTTGGGTTTGATTGATATAATAAAATTAGAGGGATGGATGGTTTAAAAGATAAAATAGAAAGTAACTAAGGAAGCAAAGGGATGAGGGGGCAAAGAGGGTGAAGGTGGCAAAGGTACAAAGAGGCCAAAGGAGATATATTGAATTACAATGGTAGAGGAGATACAGGTCAGGATAATGAAATTAAATACTTAAGTAAATGACTGAAATAAAGAAATAAGATTACCTTGAGGCTTGTTGATGTGGTTGATGTTGTTGATGATGTGATGAAGGAATCATGTGGTAATATCGACAGAGCTTCATTGCTTTAAATTCTTTTCCTCCAAGATGTGGATGACCGAAAAAATGATGAACTCTTTCAAAACCTATAGAAATATTTTAATAACCAAATACTAACTCCTAACTTAACCTTGGGTGAAGGAGAGAGGGGGTATTTATAGCATTTGTTATCAAGAACCATGCCAAAAGAGAGAATAGTAGAAGTATGGCACCATTTCCCATGTGGTACATGAATGAGTCAAAAGATGAGGGTGGTGGGATTCCCACTTGATCATGGTTCTCCTATTTGGGTTTATGTGTCTCCCACCTTGCATATGAGTTCAATTTTGAATGATAGACTTTTCACCACCCTTTTGTATCTTTATCCAAGCACTTAAAGAGATGCCCCACAAAATGTGGTTCCATTTTCCATAGGGGTGTATGAATGAGTCAAAAAATTAGGGTGGTAGTATTCCCACCTTGATCATGGGTCTCCCATTTGGGTTGGTCTGTCTCCCATCTTGTAGATGAGTCTAATTTTAAATGGGAATCATGCCCATGGGCATAAATGAGGCTAAAAGACTTTTCACCACCCTTTATTGTCTTCATCCAAGCACTTAAAGATATGCCCCACAAAATTTGGTGCCAATTTCCATGTGGGTTCATGAATGAGTTAAAATATGAGGGTGGTAGAATTCCCACCTTGATCATGGGTCTCCCATTTGGGTTAAAAAGTCGAAATGGGTGGATATAGTGCTCTTTGTCTTTTCCAAATCACTAAAGAGGTGGGTATCCAATTTTTAATCGCCCTTTCATGTGTGAAGACAAAATATATGTTGAATGATGGCCCCTTAAGGGTAAATTTTCCATATTTTAAGGGGGCAGCCTTGTGATGCTTAAATGAGGTCATTGAGAACCTTGGGAAAGGGTCTCAAGTGGGGTATGATTTCGCACATCAAGCCACCTCACTTCTAAGCAATTTCACTTGCCATATCACCTCCCAAATCACTTTCCATGTCACTTACCATGTCACATGCTATGTCGCTTGCCATGCCATCATGAATAGTGATAGTGGGTCCCATAGTGAATAGTAATTTTAAATAGTATTTTTGAATAGTGATATGTGAATAGGAGAATAGTGATTTGTTTATGTTAAGATGGGTTGGTTAAGGGTTAAAAATGTTTAGGGGGTCATAAGGCATTTAGTCATCAAAAATTGTAAGTGTGTAGTTTTTTAGTGTCTACACTCCTAATTAAGCTTAATTCCACGAGTGAGTTTTAAGGCTCACTCTAACACCCTCCCTTAAGTAAAAAATAGGGAGTAATAAAAGAGAAAGCAAAGAGATTGATGGGTCCTAACAACTAGGCCTAATCAGGTACCCATGTATAAATCCCAATGAAATACAAAGTGTCCCTATGGTAACCAATCTATCATACTAGACTACATGGATGACAAATCATTGTAACTGCCAAGTCAAATAGGAATTATTTCTTTATACAAGGCTAACTCTATAAAAAAAACACTAATCTCAAAATACTAAGAAAAAATAGTCACCAAGGATGAAATGTATCAACACAAGGTGCCCAAAAACTAGTAACAATAGCTAAAGTTGAGAGAGAAAAAAGCATATGATGTAAGGTATTTAAAGAAAGCCAATGGGTCAATACTTGAATATAATGTTTAATAAGCACACTAAATATAATTAATACCATCAAATACAAATGCACTTGGTGGAATTTAAAATCTCAATGGAACTCTAATTTGCATGAGTGGTCTAGAACCACTACTCAAATATAAAAAATAACTAATACTAGAATTCACCAAACTAGATCTTATAAAGAGACTATCATAGGTGTTGATAGTGTAAAAACTTTCATCAACTAAATTTGATCTACTATTATAAGATTTCGTATACCAATCATTAGCAAAGAACATGACAACCAAAGAAGCAAGATCTACATCATACCCCCCAATATTGTTGACTAGGTGCAGTGACAAAAAGGTCTGTATAAGTGGAATAAATCCACTACTCAAACACTAAGATGTTGACACTGTATTCACCAAAATAGCTACTCTTCATAAGGAGATAAAGCTCCACAACAAATATGAAGAATAATATCAACTATTGAAAAAATTCAAAGATATATAACAAATATCTCTTAATAAAATGGCCCTGGTGGTGATGTGATAGTAAAAAATTGAAGAGTAAGTGCTCAACATGGAGCATACAAACATGAAGGAAAAGACTCCATGACTCTCAATGTGACCACAAATAAAGATCCCATTGAACAAAAAACACCAGATGACATATAAAACCTAGAACATGATCAATTTTTAGAAGACACCATCAAGAATAAGAGAGTTGCTGCTAAAATAATGAAGCAATGTGCAACATAAAACCATACTAAAAAATGTAGGACATTAGAATCTACCAAAAAAATTCATCCATGAGTACAAAAGTGGCACAAAAAATAATTCACACTAAAAAATGGGATGTCAAAATCTACTGACAATGCATCCATGAGTGTAAAGTGTGATGACAAGGACAATAATGTGGGCCAAGAGGACACAAGTATAGTAATAATGACCTCAAAAAAATAAAGGTAAGGAAGATCAAGAACAAGTTTTTTTAATCTATGAGGGGGTCTGACCACCTGCCAAACTAGACCTTACCCTCCATCTTCATCACATGAGAGTGAAAAATAAGGTAAACAAAAATGTAGATGTCAAAAATAATAAACATGCCACTTAACAATAATTATCATCCCTTTACAATTTATCCCAATTTACAATTTCTCATGTTTTAATAATGCCCTCTACTTTACAATTTCCTCCATTTTTACAAAAGTTTCACCACTTTAAAAAAATGGTATAAATTCCCCTTAAGGATCTCAACCTCATAAAACCCACCTTTCAAATTAACCACACAAAAAAAATTCAAATCCCACCATTAAAATAAAATGGCCCATATATTAAAAAATAGAATCCTCATGTCAAATAACTACCCCCACTAAGCACTAGTGGTAATCTACCTCCCACTCATAATTTTGTCCCCTTCTTATTAAAATAATGTTAAAAGAACTACCCAAAAATAATAAAAATAAAAATAATGTTTGACCTTGAACCGTGACTTGCACATGGAGGGAGCATGGTTAGTGATCCAAATAAACTCCTCATGATAGCAATGTGATGAAGGGGTAGTCCTATATAAAGGTAGTGAATAAGATGGCAATAAATCTATCGCTGACACTGGTAGGATGGACCTCATGGGTGGGAAAATTAATAATGCTAAATTTGGAGGCATGGTACAAGTAGTTTTTATGGAATATTAATTAGCCTAGGTATTGGCATCCATGAGAGAGTAGACGGGGAAAGAGCATGGGGCCATGTGGCTAGCGTATTAGGGTTTCTTGGGTGTTTATAGTGAGGCCATAACCAATATGGCATACCTAAGCTATTAGGGTGTACTATGCAAGAGCTATGAGGATGTTATCTAGGCCATTGAGAATGCAGGATCTATGAGGATGCAATATAGAGCTTCAATATTCATAATACTTAGACTTACCATAACATCTATCACCACACCCGATGGGTCACTGTTAATTATTCTTTGATGTTGAGATGAATTATTAGTGTGAAGACATTAAGTGGCCATTTGAGGAAGATAAAACATAGATATTAGTGTTTCTAATAAAGAGATATCAATGGTTTACAAAACTATCTTTGATCAAAAGCCATTGATATATTGTGGACTCCCCCATGATCATGAATTGTATAGATTGTTAACCCTTGCATGTGATCATTGGCTTGTGTTAACAATAGGTTGATCCATGTGACCTAGCCTTGACATAAACCAATAAAGCTTATGTCATTTAACATCCATTAAATGATGGTATTTTGGTATAATGTGATTAGTAGATGCATTATAAGAGTTTCAAATAAACAACACTTAATGCTAAATGCCTCACATCATTTGACCTCCTTGCCATGAGCATGAGCCAAACCAAATATCAAAATTTGGCATTGCATGCTCAATTTCTAAATCTAACTTATGTCATCTAATGTGTTGGAAGAGAAAAGCCAAGTTAGACCATTCATAGGATATGTGTGACATGTAAGTGTACCTCAAAAAAGAGTGAACATGAAAGTGATAGTTTTGAATCACGTAAGAAGAGTTCAACTACCCGTTCACCTCCCATATAGTGAAATATATAGTCTAGTCAACACCTTACCATGATAGTATTATGGTTTCCCAAGCCATAAAGCTAAGGAGCAGAATCAAAGTCCATTCTCTAAAGAATGAGTTGAGATGGGTGTAGGATCTAGAGGAGATAAACATTAGCCAAAAATAATTCTAGTGCTTTAATATTAACCTTGCATAAAGGCAAAGCTAGGTGGAAAGAGGATCAACAAGAGTCTAATAAACAAGTTATCAACTAGCAAAACGTAAATCCATACAACTCAATGACAAATATCTTGAAATAATAATTGTAATAAAAATTTTAAGATTGCTTGCATTTTTACTGAGTAATGGTTGCCAAAGAAGTCTCTAGTACCATGTCATAATGCATAATGCATTCATGAGACCACTAGATCTCTCTTGTAAACCATTACCATAACATTAATAACATAGACATTATGCATAAACCAATCTCTACATTATTTCATCAAAAGAATAATACAAACTTTTGTATGTTTCTCTCCCTCCATCGGTCTAGGCTAAGCAATATAAATGCCTATTAAATAGGCATAAAGGTTGTTATATACAACAAATAATTTGTTGTGTGAAACAAATATTTATTGATATAGAATATTTGCATGCAAAAAATAGGTGTGCAAATATTCGACACATAACAACTAATTATTTGACTTCTAATTAAGATTAATTCCATGAGTGAGTTTTAACACTCACTCCAATAGTGTTAATGATGTTTAGAATTGTTTTTATCCTTTCAATCAAGTGAGAAACACTCCCACATGTTAAGAATCTATTATTTTATATTTGTAGGCCTATATATGCCATCTCAAGCTTGAACCCTTTATGAAACTTGATAAGCAGCTTCCTTCATCTTTTACCTTGATTTTAAGGTAAGAGGAGTAGGAGGGTAGTTCATAGCTCGCTTGAGGACCTATGTGAAGAACCCCCCCCCCCAAATAATTGAAAATTCATCTCCACCCTACAGACTTTTAGGTCCTTCATACTTAAAAACTCCTTCAAAACACTAGATTTTGGACTATCATAGGTAAAAATATAGACTTAGTTTACCCTAGATTCAATTGGATATTATAGCTTGCTTTAAGACCTTCAAATTTAATGAGAACAACCAAAAATAGATTTAAACCTCATTTTTCAGATTGTAGGCAAGTTTTATTTGATGCTTGAAGCACCCTTGAAACCTAGCAGTTAACTATTAAGCATGGGATATACTTAGGGGGGTTGAATCAATGTATCATATATCTTACAAATATTTTATTTAATCAAACTCCACTTAACTATACATTCAAGATATGTAATCAAATTGAAACAATAACATGCACCACATAAGAGAGAGAGAGAGAGAGACCAAATTTTTATGTGGAAACCCAATGTGGGAAAAACCATGTAGAATAATCTCAAGTTTATGAATGAGCACCATCTCAAATTACAAAGTTTAAAATCACCAAATTATAGGAGCACCAACCCCTTTTCCGATCACTAACATAGCAATTATTTGTGAGCACCAACCCATAGGATCACCAACCCATAGGAGCACCAACCCCTTTTGTGTATAAAACACAACTATCTCTCAATGTTTCTTTCTCAACAAATGATATAAATCTACAATATCTCTTTCTATTCTCTCCTATTTTCTTATATAAAATAAATACAAACCATGCACTCTCATACATATTTCAAATGTCTTCCCAAGCCTTTATTTTTATCTTTCCAAATGACCTTTGGCATTCACCCTTTGTGACTCTTCACTACTCATGGAAAATGGTGCCAAACTTTCATGACCCTTCAAATCCTTGTATTTGAAAATTCACATGGTGACCCTTGATAATAAAATGCATCCTTTCCACTTTTTTTCTTTATCTTGATGACCTTTCAAATTCCTTAATGTGACTCTTATGGAAAAATGTACCATACCCTCTTTTGTCTTCACTTGGTGACTTTTGAAATTCCTCAAGATGACTCTTCATGGGAAAATTCATCCCATTCCTCTTTTGTATTTATCCCATGATTCTTTGACTTCTCCATGGGCCCTCTTTTGACTTCTATGAAACCAAAAATATATTCATTAATATTAAATAAATATCAACACATTTTAACCAAAATATGAACATTAAAAACACCTCTAGATAGTAAATGCTATGGGGAGTTTATCACTAATGTTAAACCTTTGACATCAATGAAAATATTTCCAATAATCTCCCCCTATCATTGATGTCAACCTCAAACTAAAACTACCACATCCTAAAACCTATATTGCACATGCAAACCTCTATATACTATCATATGAAAAACATATAGTAACTTCCCCTTACTTTAGCATCTTGTATCTGTTCCTTGTACCTATTTTTTCACCTATTTTTGTTCTTCTCCCCCTTTGACATCAATATAGAGGGCCTATCTTAGAGATAACACTTATCTCCCCCTCAACTGATGTTGATCCTCAATAGAAAAAAGTAAAAGAAATTACTCCCAACTTCTCCCATAGATACTTGAATGTGTCTTTTGGTAGTGCCTTTGTGAAAATATATGTAATTTACTCTATAGTACTGATATATTCCATATTAACCTATTAGTTTACAACTTACTCTCTCAAGAAGTGATATGTGATAAGAACATGTTTTGTTCTTGAATGCATAAAAAATAGAAATAGGTTTGTCATATTTTACCTAGATTTCTTATAAATCACTTGAGTACAACACAATACAATTGTAATATATTCTATTTCAGCTATAAAAATTGATATTGAATTCTACTTTTTTCTTAGTCATAATACTAAGCTTTCACCAAGGAAGAAAGTTCCTCTACTTTTACTCTTTTTGTCATCCAAGAAACCTACCCAATCTAAATCTATATAAGCAACCAAAGTGAAATATCTACCTATGGGATACCATAATCCACAATCCAATGTCCTCTTAACATATCGAAATATTCTCTTGAATAATTAAACATGACTCTCCTTCAATGCTACTTGATATCTCAAAACCATGCCTACTACATGCATGATGTATGTCCTCAATGCTATCAAATATAAAAGACTACCAATCATAGATCTATACAAAGATTAATCTATAACAGGTGAATCTTCATCCTTATCTTGTTTTATTCTTGGTAACTTCACCATCTTCATTCAACTTATTTCTATATACCCATTTTTTTCTATCACATGTTGATCTTTTGGTCTAGGCACTAATTCCCAAGTATCATTATTTTCTATCTAATTTAATTCTTTATCCATTGCCTTAACCCAATGTTCATCATATCTAGCTTTCAAAAAATTTCTAGGCTAAATTTTGGATAACAAAGAAAAATTTACTTGCATAGATTCACTTACCATCATCCTTCTGCTGTGAACTCCTTCATTTATGTTCCTAATGATGTCACTATTACTATGATTTATTTGAATATATTTGGATGTGGTCTTGGTGTCCTTTTGCTTCTCCTTCTCATCTTCATCTAACTCTTCAAAATCTTATTTTTCAATGATTTAAGGAGTATCCACTAAATCACTAGCTCTTAATGCTACATATTCATCTATCCTAACACTTGCACTTTTAAAAATCTTCATGGTTATTTTGTTATAAAATTTATAAGCTTTACATTTTCTAGAATATCCAAGAAATATACTTTCATCTATTTTAGATTCAAACATACCCAATTTTTCATCAATTCTCTTTATGAAACATCTACTACCAAAAACTCTAAAGTAATCAACTATAGCTAGTTTATCTTTCCATAGATCATAAGGAATTTTATCACTATTGACTCTCAACAATTCTCTATTCTAAATATGCACTAATGTATTAACTACCTCTCTCCAATATTTGTCTAGTATCTTAAATTCATTTAGTATTATCCTTGCCATCTCTTAAACTATTATATTTTTCCACTCAACTACTCTATTTTTCTGTGGAGTTTTGGCTACTAAATAATGTCTCTTTATCATGGTATTCACAATACTTAATAAACTTATCTGACATGAATTATCTTCCTTGATATGATCTCAGACACTTAATCTTCAAATTAGTTTCATTCTCAACAAAAACCTTGAATTCTTTGAAGTGGTTGAAAACTTTTGATTTTTTCTTCAAAAACATCACCCAATTCATATGTGTAAAATCATCAATAAGTAACATCAAATATTTATCACCTTGAGTACTTTCAATTCTCATAGGTCCACATAAATCAATGTGAACAAGTTCTAACATCTGAGTGGTCAAGTATTCTTTTGTTTCAAACCATCTTTTTACCTACTTCCCATGTTGACATGGTTCACAAAGCATGTTGGAGGGCTTTATAATCTTTAGAAGATATATAACTTCTTGATTCTTGCTGATGTTGACAAGATTGTCAAAATTTATGTGTCCCATTCTCTTGTGTCATAGCCAACTTTCCTCAACTTGACTCAAACAACATTTTTGACCTTTGATATCTTATAACATATACAAATTGTTATTTGTCCTCTGAGTATCTATAATCCACACATCTGAATCTTTTCTCCTAATTTCTTAACCTTCTACATAAAAATTTAGTGTATGTCCCTAATCATAAATTTGACTTACACTCAAAATATTATGCTTAAGACCACCTACATATAGAACATTTTCAGTCTTAGTTCTACCATTATCCAAACTTAGTGTACCTTTTCTAGCAATTTTGGTAGTAATATTGTCTTTGAATTTCATTATGCCACCATTGATCTTCTTCAAGGTTGTGAACATGATCTTATCTCTTGTCATATGCCTCAAACATATACTATCAATTAACCATGGCTTTTCTTCACTTATTTCATGCAAAGATATCTAAACCAACATAGACTTTTCAAGTTGTTTCTTCTACCATGAACCTGTTTAAACTTTCTTCTTGATGAATGGAACCTTGAAACTTTGGTCCTTTTTGACTGACTCAAACATGCTTCTATAGTACCAAACTATGTGTCTAAATTTATTTCACTTGTAACATATTATGGCCTCTTTATTAAATATTGAAAGAAGAGCAAAAGATTTCTCTCTTTTGCTTGATTCTGCATGAGTTTCCTTCTCCTTGTTTCTAAATTTTTTAGCCCTTTTCTGACATTCTATTTTCTTATGACCATATCCATTACAATAAAAATAGTAACCATAAAAATATAATATTTTTGTGTATCTCTTATGTAATTACCTTTTGTAGCTATGTTCCTTCTAGCCTTCTTTGTTTGATATGTCCTTTGTATTCCTAACTTCTTCCTTTTTCATTTCCTCTTTTGTAAGAGCTTCAGCATAGATCTTTCCTTTTTTGTGTTAACCTTGTCTTTGAAATTGGTGGCCTCCCATTTATCTTTTTTAAATAAGATACCTATCTTATCTTACATTGATATTTCACTTTCTAATATCTTATTCAACATATTAGTGTTATTCTCAAATTTTAAATCATTGGATTCCTTATCATTGACTGCTTGATTTATTTTCTCAAGATCTACTTTTAAAGAGCTAATTTAAACAACATAACTTTCACATTATTTACTTACTTTTTATAATTGGGTTGTTAGATCTTCCTCAGTCTTTTTGGATTCTTTAATGTGTGCTTGTAGATCTTCAATTATTTATTTTAACTCCTTTTTAGTTTTATCAATTTGGTACTTTAATCAGTGATTCTTATTCTCAAGAGCTTGTAATTATTATAAGGCATAAACAAGTTCTCCTTCTAGATTCACTTCAGAGTCATCTTATTTTTATTCTTGATTATCTATACTTTTTCTTATAGAAGCATCTTCATATATGGTCATGAATAGAATATCTTCTTCATCTGAATCACTAACTCCACTGTCTTCGGTAGAAACTCTTCTTCTTGAATCCCTTCTTGAATTTTCATTTTAAATTCTTCTTGTTTGTTTACCTTTCTTTTTCATTGTCACCATTACTCTTATCTAGGCACTTAGCTACAAAATGTCTAATCTTTCCATAATTAAAACATTTAAAAGGTAATTTTCCTTGATATTTACCTATGCCCTTTTTGGCTTGTGGATGAATAGAGATATGTTGTCATCTTCATCATCGCTAGAGCTGTCACTTGATTCTTGAATCTTAGCCTTGTCTTTCTTTGATGTCTTGAAATTAGCTTTCCTCTTTGAGGGTTTCTCTTGTTTAGTCCATATCTCATATGTTGTAAGTATACCATGTAGTTTATCTATCTTTAGCTTGGCTAGATCCTTCATCTCCTTGATTTCTGAAACCTTTGCATCATATCTCATTGGTAGAGACCTCAAAACCTTTTGCACCACCATTGATTCTTATAAATTTTATCCAAGGACTTGAATATGATTAACTATTTGATCAACCTGTAAAACATAACTTGTTATATTTTCTTCCTCTTCCATTTTCAAACTCTCAAACTATCTTCTAAAAGTTTGGAGCTTAGATTACTAAACCTTTTCATCACCTTTGTAAATATTTTTAAGATTTACCCAATTCTCATGAGTAGATTTCCATTGTATAACTTTAACTTTTTATTCACATAAACCACATAAAATAGTATTTAAAGCTCTATCATTATTTTCACGTGCCTTATTTTCTACTAGAGTAGTCACAAGTGTTTATGGATCTTTGTATTCCTCCACAACTACTTGTCAAATGTTGAATCTAAAAGACATCAAATAATTCCTCATACTTATGCTCCAAAAATCATAATTTATCCCATCAAACAAAGGTGTCTTATTTTTATAAAAAAAATTATGTGATCTAACCATTGTGCTTTCTCTAATTTACCTTCAAGCTATAAAACTCTTTCCAAAGGAACCTACTCAGATACCAATTATTAAGCATGGGATATACTAAAAGGGTAGGATCAGTATATCATATATCTTATAAATATTTTATATAACCAAACTACACTTAACCATATATTCAATATATGTAATAAAACTAAAACAATAATAGACACCACAAGAGAGAGAGAGAGATATACCATATTTTTACATGGAAATATAATGTGGGAAAAACCATGAAGAATAACATCAATTATATGAATGAGCACCAACTCAAATTACAAAGTTTGCAAGCACCAACTTGTAGGAGCACTAACCTCTTTGCTACACACAAACACAACAACTATTTGTGAGCATCAACCCACAAGAGCACTAACCCCTCTTGTGTATAAAACACAACTATCTCTCAATGTTGCTTTCTCAACAAATGATAGAACTCTACAATATCTATTTCTATTCTCTCTTCTTTTATTATATAAAATAATTACAAACCATGTACTCTCTTGCATATTTCAAATAACTTCCCAAGCCTTCATTTATATCTTTCCAAATGACCTTTGGGATTCACCCTTTTTGACTCTTCACTCCTCATAGAAAATGGTGCCAAAATTGCATGACTCTTCAAATCCTTGTATTTGAAAAGTCACATGGTGACCCTTCATAATCAAATGCATCCTTTCCTCTTTTATCTTTATCTTGGTGACCTTTCAAATTCCTTAAGGTGACTCTTCATGGAAAAATATGTCATACCCTCTTTTATATTCACTTGGTGACTCTTGGAATTCCTCAAGATGACTCTTCATGGGAAAATGCATCCCATTCCTCTTTTGTCTTTACCCCATGACTATTTGACTTCTCCATGGGCCCTCTTTTGAATTTTATGCAACTAAAAATATATTCATTAATATTAAATAAATATCAATGCATTTTTTAAAAAAATATGAACATTAAAAACACCTCTAGAAAATAAATGTTATGGGGCCTTTATCACCAATGATAGACCTTTGACATCAATGACAATATTTCCAATAATAACTTAGGTTCTTAATGACCTTTAGCTTCTATGAATGCCTTGAATACAAAGGGGAGTCTGGTTGCGCTTCCTTGAGGCATCACCTTATAAATAAACATCTCAAAAATGCATTGAGCTCAATGTCTAGCCTACAGACCTATAACTCTTCTTTAATATTGAACTCAATGAAACCCTAAAAATTATTATCATGACCTATAACTTAAATAGAGAGATCTAAATGGATATTAACATTATTCTTAATTATCTCCATGACTTCATCTAATTCATCTAAGTCTGCTTCAAACACCAAAAATAGAACCATAAGCTTGTAGGGTTTAAGAGGGTTTCAGGTAGATTATGGTATTTTAAACCATTGGATGTGATATAAAGCTTCACCATCTAGTGTAATGGCTTGAGATGATGATATTATATTTTTGGTGCCTAAAAATATTTCTCTAGGTTAAACAACCTCCTATGGGAAGATTTAGATGTGTGGGATCAATGTGGTCTATAAAGCAACCTCCAAGATTTTAAATGGTGGCTCTTCTTTCAAAGTTAGGGGTGAAAAGGGGAGAGAGAAATGCAAATAGAACTAAAAATAAAACTAAGGTTATGCACCAAAAATTTAAAGTACTTAGACTATAATTACATAAAATAGATCAAACCCTTAAACATTACAGACTATAAAGGAGCATAAAGCATGAATTAAGATCTCTAATTAAAGTAAAGATCACTACTATAGAATCAAAAGAAAAGATATAATAAATAGAGATAATTTACCTTTCAAATTGACACAAAATATCACATCCTCTTCATTTTTATATGGAGAAATGAATACAGAAGGCCTCAAGGGAACATACAAAATTTCTAGTCACACCTGTAAGGGGCACCTATTAAGGTCAAAGAATGAGAAAAATGCTAACTACTATTACTTATATTATATTACAAGTGGTGGTATACAAAATTATCTAATACAATAAAAATAGTAACTAGCCCCTTCCAAAAGGAAAGAACCTAGAATATATAGGAAAAATAGCCTCTTGTGAAAATGACACCCAAAAATCCTAGCACTCACACCCATGATGATGCCACTATAACTGAATGAGGAACTTGAGATCATGAGTTTAGTTAGACTCTAGATCTTGGATATTGTGCATCCACTATGTCTTGTTAAGCCCATGATGCTTGGGAATAGTGTATTAATGCCACATGTATATCTCTAGAGTTATCTATGCTTTGTTATTCAAGATGGGGATCCACTTACCTTGGCCAATGGTGTAACTCCTTTGTCTGATAAGAGAACCTTTACCTTTAAAGAATGTAGTGGTACCATGTGGAAAGGCTCATCTCTTTCTTTTTATAACCAACTAATGGGTCCCTTTTAATCTTTTCTAGCGAATAGTGTTATTCTAAATTTTGATAAACCAAAATTGATCTTAGATAAGCATGGGGAGGAGACATGTTGATATGGCACTTATTATGAGGAAATGGGCACTTCTTTGGTAAGGTTGAGTGTGGGGCACCATGTGTAAATTAGATACTCCTCTTGGGGGAAGCCAAACATTTCTTTGAAAAATTAAGCATGAAGGTACCATGTGTTGGAACCATGTTCACCATGTAAATGGCTTAGTGACTCTTATTTATTTATCAATTGGATAATAACACTGCTTAAACATCTGACCCGAATGAAAATGGATTTAAAGAGTGTGAGATTGCCATGTATCGATCTAGCACTCCATTGGAGTGAAACTAGATCCTCTTAAAGCTAGATAAGCATTAGGTTGCCATGTGGAAGAAGCATATGGAGGCTAATACTTAATAAAAATTTCAAATTAGGGGGCATAAAAAGGAATAGGTTGAAAGGAGAGCTACTAGAAGGTGCCAAGGAACTTATATCTATACTAAATGAGTCCAAATCCAAAGATGATACTACTCCAAAATAACAAAAAGTGGATTTTGATCCATAGTTCTTAGAGACTCACAAGGGCATCAACCTATAAATGAGAGAACCAAAAAAAATTATGCACAGATTAATCGAGGAAAAAAATCAAAAAACGAAGGCTCAAAAACCTATAATTTTTTAAGAGCTACCTGTAAAGGTACCCACTCTTCCTCCTTAGGTTGGGTCCTCTTCATGAGATCCTTGAAGGATCTATCTAGATCAATAATATCCTTAAAAGAGATGCTTTCCAAACCCTAAACAATTGTTAGTGTTTGGAATTCAAGTTGGGTGAGTGGATGTAATATCTTCTCCACTTTGGAGATACTAGGTGACTAATCAAGAGACACAAAAATGGTCTGGTCATTTTGTTTTTATTCTATCAGTGCTTTGATATAGTATTCAAGGAGGATGTTATTATTTGTTAAGAAATGGGAGGGGAGTTCTAGTTAGACTAGTTGTTTAATGTGCCCCCACCTATCTCAGGCCACCTACTCTAAAGTATTAAGGAATGTCTGAATTTATGTACCTTTACCACTGCCTACCTTTGATTGATCACCCCCATTGCTTGTAGTGTTTCATCTAAAGCACTATAAATATTTTGGATAAGGAGATACAAATCTAAGACCTTGTGAGACATGAAGGCGATGACTTGTTCAATGAATGTGCTCACCTATGAGCTCAAATTTTTATGAGTCTATGATGAAGGTGAGGATTGGCTTTAGTTTTTTAGTCACACCTTTGATCCTCTTCCGTAAGATTTGTATAATTATTAAACCATAGGGAGGATTTCCATGTCCTATGAATGGTTGGTAAGGTAATTCTTTAGTTTATTAATTTCTTAGTCCTTAATCGAGGATTCTTATAGTCCCTAGTAATACAATAATTGAAATACCTAATTAGAATATAAGAGATTTTGGTAGGTCTACACCAGTTTAGTCTCTCTTTCCTATAGCTTAGTCCAGGTGGCCACTTATAGATTAGATTCTGCCTAGAATCTCTCACTAGAGATATGGATCTAAAGGTCAGACCTTACTTTATTGAGTTCCACATATTTAGCCTTAGTCTCAATAATAAGGTGATCTATTATAGCCTTCACTTTGGTGAGCTCCAACATGGTCTTTTCTAGATATCAGGTCACCTTAATATAGTATATGGTTACAAACTTTTGTGTTTCCTCCATTAGCTTGACCTTATCAATGGTTTTGGTCTAGTTGAGATTGATATTGATATTGAGGTATAATGGGGAAAATATCTACGTCAAAGGAATTGATATTGAGGTATGAAGTGAAGAATTGGCAATGTTGGCACAAAATGAGATGCAAGAGGAAGGATTAATATTTAAAAGTACCCACTATCAAATCATTCTCTATTTCATCCCTCATGGAGGTTGTGATGGATTTCACAAAATCCATCTTGAACACCTATCCATTCTCTATTGTGGTCATGAGAAAGAGTGACCCTTATTAAAATTCATTGACATTGTCATTAGAGTCCATCCCTAAGATGAAGGCCAACATGGATATATTATCCTTCAATTATTATGAGGGGAAGCTTTCCAAGGGGATGGATAGATGAGGCATCCCCATTATTTCTCTCTTGAGAAGAAATCCAAGGAAGTTCACCTTTTCTTAGACTCAGGAGTCTCAAACATTCTAAAGGCTTTATATGTTATAGATATTGACCTTGGGGTCTCTTGGGAACCATAGCATGTCCCTGATGTTGTTTTCACTAATTTTCACCCTCAAATGGGTGTTACCAATAATTACTAGTGTTGGCATCACATCTTTCCATGTAGATGGAAATGATCTTAGGACCTAGATAAACATAAGGCACCATATATTGTGCCAGTATGCAATCCCACATCTTATAAATAAATGAGTCATACTCCTCACTATGAACTCTTTTGATCATTTGGGCATGGGCACCCTCTTTTAAACTTTTTGGATTATTTTCCAGTTTGGGAAAAATATATCATCTATAAAGTTAGTGACTAATGCTTGGTATCCATATTTTTCTTTAGGTTCTTTCTTGATGTTTGGTAGCCTCTCTTTTTCTTCAGAAGGAGTATTAGCATAGTATTTTTTCATAGCATATTTAGGGGAAAGGTCTCCTCTAGTACTCAGGCTATTGGTTCTCTATCTTAAAGGATGTTTCTCTCCACTAGAAAATATGGAAGCCTCTATTGTTGAGAATTTTTCTCCAAAACCACTCTCTATCTTGTAAGATGCTTCTAGATTAATGGTTCTCTACTCACCTCTTCTTTTAACTCTAGGCTAGATTCTCTTTTCCCTTTGTAATTTCCTAATACTCTTGAGGATCTCAATGCATCAAGTTTTTCACTTAGATGAGGTGAGGGTATTTATATGCCAATGTTATTAGGAGAGTTCATTATGGAAAATTTGAAATTGGGTGCCTCATAAATGATAAGGGTATAACATACACTTGAATAACCATCCTAAGAGATTTAAGATGATCATTATGGGGAGTCATGCAAAATGGAACATCTAACATAATGGCAGGTGAGGCAGGTAGATAACCATCTTTTAGATAATGTTTTTTGAATATTTGGGAGGACTAAGGTGATGACATGTGGTAGTGAGATAAGCCACTTGTGCTAATGGCACTTATTCAAAATAAAAAGGCAACAAAAATGGAAACAAACCTAAGGGAAATAACAACAAATAAAAATAAACACATGAACACAAAGGGAAACTAACTAATTGTGTAGAAGAGGGAGGTAGGCAAGTTAGTTAAAATATTTCAAATTGATCTCATTAACCAAGATCTCTAATGTATTTCCCTCTTCATCTTCTAACTAAAAATCATTCCCCTACCTATTATCAATGATGGGAAATGGTCCTCTTCAAAGAGAATCAAACTTCACATGTTGCCCTTGCATTGTGGCCCTCTGATCATATTTGAGAACTAAATCCTTGGGTTTGAATCTTGGATCTAATTACTTCTTTTCAAACCACCACTTGACTACTTATTGCTAGGTGATTTTTTCATCATTTGTCTACTTACTCACTTCTTAGAATCTAAGTATCTCTATGAGCCTAACTTCCATTTCTCCATTTTCTATAATCTTAACAAATCTCAAAATATATAATATGGGGATTTTTGATGACAGCATCATGATTACCTCTTTCCCATATACAAGTTCATATGGGGAGGATTTTAGGATCTATTTGGGAGTGATGTGGTCTACCCATAGAGCCATTCTCATGTGCATGTGTCACTCCCTTTATCATTTAGATCTCATCCTTTTGATCAGTCTTATCAGATTCTTATTTGTTGACTCAACCAACCTATTCTCTTATGAGTAGTAATTAGATGAATCTTTTAAAAAGATATAATTCCAAATTATAAACTCATAAATTTTAGACCTAAGGAAGGCTTTCATGTTTTTGTAGATGGCTCTCTTAGGTAGGCTGAACCTAGCCTTGAGCTCTTCTAAGAACCTGAGGATCACATTCTCGATTACCTCTTTTAGCAGGAGTGTTTTGGTCCACCCTATGAAATATTCAATGGCTATTAATATCCACTTTTGACTAGTGTTAGAGATAGGATTTATCATCCCAATTAATTCTAAGCCCCACTACACAAAGCGTTCATTAGTCATAATTGGGTTAAATGGCAAGGCTAAATTCTTTCTTTTCCCTATAAAGAATTAGCCTTTTTGGCAAATTTTGACTGCCTTATGGTAGTCTATGAACATGGTCAACCAATAATACCATAAGTGCATGATATTTGTCATATTGGTTTTTGCTAAGAAGTGACCACCTATGGAAGTTAAGTGAATGTCTTAGATAATCTTATTCTCTCAGTGTCTTTTGACGCATCAAAGTAGGTCTCTATCAAAGTTCCTTTTGAATAAGACTCCCTAGACCAACATGTAGCTCGACCCATAGAGTTTATATAAATGTATTTTATATGTGAGAAGGTTTTTTGAATACCAAATGGTTTATATTAAATTGATATGATTAGTCACCCAAGATCTAATGGTCTCAAATTGGTTAAGCAAGACTACTTTCAATGTGTCTTGTTCCTTTAGCAGGACATTTGTGCATTAGGCTAGGTACTCACAAATTCCTCTTCCTCTGATCACCTTTGTTGCCTTGAAATCAATGTCTTACTCTAGGATTTTGGTGATCTAGTTGGATATTTTTTCCATGATCTCTCCTTCTATGATGTATTCATGGATGCTAGAGTGTGCCATGTACACCATAATCTTGTTTCCCATTATAAGGTGCCTAAAATTTTTGAGGCCTTTGACTATGGTGAAAGCCTATCTCTTTATGAAATTGTATTTAAATTCATACCCACATAATTTTCTTGAGTATAATATGATTGGGTGCTCATTTATTCCTTCCTCTTCCTTTTGCTTTTACACAGTAGCTAGACTATGCTCACTCCCATAGATGTACATAATGAAATATTTGTAAATGTTGGGGTTAACTAGTACAAGAATGGTAGATATCATGTCTTTGATTTCATCAAATATTTTTCTTAATTTGGGTGTCCACTTGAAACATTGGTCCTTCTTTAGAATCAAGGTGATTGGTCTCACCAATCCCACAAAGTTAGATATAAACATGTTGATGAAATTAATCTTTCCAAGGAAAGATTATACACTTTTCTTGTTTACTAGAAAGACTAAGTATTTTATAGAATTTATTCTCTTTGGATCAATGGTGATCCATTCTTTGGATACTACATATCCAAGCATCTTGCCTTCAGAGAATCCAAAGACACATTTTTTGGGGTTAAGAGACACCCCTAATTCCTAACACTTTTGGAAAACCTTCTCTAGATGGTTGAAGTGGACCTCCTTTACAGAAAACATAATGAGGTCATCTAGATAAATGAGGATGATCTTAGTGATTAGGACCCTAAATTCCACATCTATTATTCAATAGAATGTAGCCCTAGTATAAGGGAGGCCAAAACACATGTTTGCATATGCAAAAGGTCCCCACTTTATGGTGAAGTTAGTCTTTTTATGGTCCTCTTCATTCACCCATACTTGATTATACTTGTAGAATTCAACTATAAAATAAAGCATGTATATGCCCACTACTATTTTGAGGATTTGTTCCATAGAGGGAAGGGGTAATTTTCCTTAAAGAATGTCTTATTTAGATCTTAGAAATTCATGCATAGTCAAATCTTTCCACTCTTCTTTCACATAGAAAATAGATTGTACACTCAAGTTTAATGCTTATTTGGTTATATAATATTTCAATTTGTTTCCTAAGCTATTGGGCCATTGGGTATTTTATATTCAGGTTTAGTGGCCTTTGTTTCTATTGAACTAGTTTGGCTCCTTTTAGCAAGTCTATAGTGTGTTGAATGACCTCGTAGTCATATCCCTTCAAGTCATCATAATTCCATGCAATGACTCCTTTATAATTATCACAAAAATAAACCAATTGTTCTTTATCTTTATGGGGAACTTCTTTTCTGACCTTTAACTTCCTTCCACCTCCAATATCGAGCTCAAGGTAATCACCCTTATTTAAGTTAAACTTTTACTTGTCACTTATGGCATCATCAGAGTCCAAAATATTCACTAGGGTAATTAGGAATTTTAGAAAATTATTAGTCTTTAACTATATGATTTGGTCTTCATAATCCTCTCTAATTTTTTGTTGTAGTTGCTTCATAAATTTGCATGATTGCTAGAGAAAAATGGTAATTTGAGTGTAATTTTCAAACACCTACTAGCTTTGGTCATTGATTGAAATATCAGGCCTGATAATTACTCATATTACTTGGTCATTGGTGAACAAGTCTATTACTGGGTCAAATTGGGAATTAATCATGACCATTTTGTTATCTTTCACATTTGTAACCCTTGGGATGATTTGAATATTGAATGTTTTGAAGGCTTCAATTAGATCCCATATATAGTGGTGGTAGGATCTCATGCACATATTATTTAGAGCTTATAGCCCCTTACCTACCCTACTACCAATTCTGAATAACTTCAACTATTTAATGCTCATCCACTTGATAAGGCTAATTCCATAGACTAATGCCTCATATTTGACATCATTATTAATACATGAAAACTAAAATTGGAAGGCTCAGAGGGTCTCTTCCCTAAAAGGATATGTAAGTCAGATGCCAACTTTAGAGTTAGTCTTGTAATTTACATGATCAAAGTGTAGAGTCCAGAATACACACTCATTTTCAACCCCTTTACTCTGATCTCCTTTGTTCTTTATGCCCTCAGGAATGGCCTGGTCTTCATCATAGATCATGATGGTTCCAAGGTTGATGGTGTCAAAATTTGTTAATGGGTTATTTTCAATGACCTCATTAATAAGGGATTTTTCTTCTAAACTTTTGGTATTTTTAACCTTTTATCCTTCAAGCATCTCTACATAGTGCATCTCCATTCTTGAGAAGGAAGTGTGAATTTCTTTGAAGTTTTTCATAACTTCATCCACCATGTGTTCTAGGTGAATTGGTTTAGATAAATATTTTAACTTTGAACCATGTTAGGTCCTCAAGATTAGATGGTACTATTCTAATGATAAATACCCACCTATTTTGGTAGTGAAGTCACTTGACAAACATAGCCCTAAGATCAGTGGGATGTCTATCACCACAATGTCTTATGGTACAATAATACTAAGACAATAATATAATGTGAGGGGAAGATCCCTAATGATCCTTATGGTTTGAAATTTCTTCCTATCTAGTTGCATCACTCCTTTATTTAATGGTTTATACTTCAATTGTAATACATCTTCTATTTGTTTAGGCATCACCATCGTGCTTACAATTGAATTGATCATGGAGTTGTGTAATAATTTCTTCCCCATAATTAGTGTCAAATAAAATGGGTTAGGTTTTCTTTTACTTACCCCCTCTTTGGTATTGACAAATGCATAAGACATATGTGGTTGCATGCTTATGCTAGATTCTTTCCCCTTTGTCATTATGGTTTCTATAGTTGGATTTCCTTACATGGGCTTTTCTTGCTTCTTCAAGGCTTCTTTCATTAGATACTTATGCTCAAGGATTGATATGACATCCTAGATAGACATGCTAGTTGGAACCTTTTTCAGCTGCTCCACCACATTGTATGACCTTTGAGGTGAGACCTTAGGATCTTTTGCTTTGTTATGCACTACCTCACTCTACTCTGGATATGTTAGAGGGGAGGGTTGAAGTGTTGGGCCTTTCTTAAAGGTCACTTTGGGCCTTATGGCAGCTTCAAATATTTCATCCAATCTTTTTATTAAGTGAGTGTAGTAGTAAGATTGAACTTATGATGCTTTATATATGGGAACCTTGATTATGTAGACTACATCTTCACCTTTAACCTAGGAGAATAGTGTGTGTTCTAGGGATATTTATTCTTATTATTCTAGGGACATCCCTGCATTTTCACCATCAAGACTACATTCTCAATCCCTATACATTAGTATGTATAGGCTAAATTGGGGGCAATCCCTTATTGTCCTTTTTTAGTAACCTACTATTATAGGTTTCCCCTTGGATAGTTTCAAGGTATATGAGTGTTATTTTAACGAAAACATCATGAATTAGATTAATCCACCAAGTTTTTTTTCAAGTAACTAGTTCTTTGTTCATGTTAGGTTTTATCATATGCAAGGGGTTTAGTACTACAACCGTTTAATTTGTAGGCTATATCAATCAATTCAACACTTGATGATTTGGAGCTTAATGGTTTGGATTTTATCTCTCTTGGTACTAGTTTTGTTGATATAGTGATATCATTTCTTGGTATTTATTGAAAGGGGGATTTGGAAGCATAGCCTACTACCTTTTGAGATTGATTATCTCATTGGAAAAGTTCTACAAGATACTCTTTATATCATTCATCTCTATGGCTAGGGAGGATTGAGTAGATGTGCTTGATAGAGTGGGTGGATATACATACATATAAGGTAGGGTTCTTGAGGTATTCAAGGATTTTTCCTATAGAGGTATTGATATCTACAAGAACATCAGCATTAGTAGACATGGAGGTAGCTTTCCTATATCTATAAAATTATTATCAACCCTTACTACCAAATCATAAACATCTAATAATTGGCCTCAAATTCATTGAATTAAAACCATAATGTCTAAATTTAAGGCCTTGAGTTAGAACACAATAACCATGCCTATAAGTGGTCAAGCTATTGTTGAGATACTTTTCTAGGTCTTTTGAACCTAGTGTTGAAGTCAACAATGGCTTCTTAAAGGCCTCTCTTGATGGTTGTTAGTTACTATAGGAGGGATAATTGATTTAATTTCTCATTGTATCACTCAAATAATTTGGTGCTCAGGTCATCGTAGGTGTTGATGGAGTTGGTTGGAAAATATTGGTACCAATCAAGATACCATCCTTTGAAATATGCTACTAGTATCCTTGAGGATACATTTTGTACATTGACATAGTGCATAGTGCACATATTTACAACATATTGGAGATGTTCTTTTGTGGTATTGAAATCCTCTCTTGAGAACTTGGGGAGAACCTTCAATGCATTCATAGGAATGGGGTCCCACATCATTGGGGGTGTCAAAGGAATAAGTGGTATGCCACTATCCCATGATATGAATTTCCTCAGTGAGCCTTGAATAGCCATTTTTTATTACTGAGTAGTGCTAGACCATGTTGTCCTTTGGAAAGTTAGATCTCCCAGAGGTAGTGTTATCAAGCTTAGATTCTTTATTATTTGTGACCTTGTTACAATCCTTTGGCTCATAAACTTGGGCTCCTAGTCAATTACACTAGTAGATCTGGTCCCACTGGGTGTGAAAGAAAATAAAAACTATTGATGATTGAAAATCTCACTCTAGGATAAATAATCTCCTATGGGAAGGTTTAGAGGTGTGGGACCAAATGTGGTATGTAAAAAAGCCTCTAAGATTTTGGAAGTTGACCCTTTATTCAAATATGGGTGTGAAAAGGATAGAGATAAATGAAAAAAAAACTAAGGGGATGTGCCAAAATATTTAAAGCACTTCGACTATAATTACATAAAATAGATCAAATATTTAAACACTATAAACCATAAAAGAACATAAAGCATGAATTAAGATCTATAATGAAAGAAAAGATCGATACTATAGAAGTAGAAGAAAAGAGATAACAAATAGAGATAATTTCCCATGCAAATTGATAAAGAATATCACATCTTCTTCATTTTTAGATGGAAATGAATTTATAAGGCCTCAAGGGCACATACAAAATATCCAGTCACACTTGTGAGGGGTACCAATTACAGTCAAACAATGAGAAGAAAGCTAACTGCTATTACTTCTATTCTATTACATGTGGTGGTATATAAAAATAGATAATACAAGCAAAATGGTAACCAACCCCTTATAAAAGGAAAGAGACTAGAATATATAAGTGAAATAGCCTCTCATGAGAATGACACCTAGAAATCCAAGAACTCACACCCATGATGATGCCACTGCAATTAAATGAAGAACTCTAGCTCATGAGTGGAGTTAGCCTCTAGAACTTACATATTATGAGGCCACTCACTCTTATTAAGGCCACAATTCTTAGGAGTAGTGTAGTGATGCCATGTGTATATCTAAATTGTTGTCTCTATTATACTATTAGGGATGGGAATCCACTTACATTGGCCAATAGTTCAACACCTTTGTCTAAAAATAGAACCTTTGCCTTTGAAAAGCATAGTGGTGCCATGTGGAAAGGCTCCTCTCTTTCTTGTTATAACCAACTGGTGGGTCCCCTTTAATTTTTTTTAGCCAATAGTGTTTCTCCAAATTTTAACAAACCAAAAATACTCTTGAATAAGCATGAGGATGACACATGTCAAGCTGGGACTTCTCCTAAGGAAATGGGAATTTTTTTGGAAAGGCTAAGCATAAGGGCACCACAAGTAATGTATATGTTCCTCCTAGGGGAAGTTAGGCATTTTTTTGAAAATTTAACATGAGGGTGCCTTGTTTTGGAACTATGTTCACATGTAAATGGCTTGGTGGGTCTCATTTATTTATCGACTAGCCAATAACGTTGCTTGAAGATCTAACCCAAAAGGAAATGGCTTTGAAGAACACAAGGTTATTACATGTTAAGTTGGCACTTTGACTGAGTTAAATGAGATCCTATTAAATTCAAATGAGCATTAGGTTTCCATGTATAAGAATTATATAGAGTTTGATACTTTGGCAAATTTTCAAAAAAGAAGTCTCTAGAAAGGAAGAGGATGAAAGGAGAACTAATAGAAGGTGCCAAGGAACTAATATTTGTGTTGAGTGAGTCTAATCCAAAATATGAACTACTTAAAAATAAAAAAACATGCATTTTTATCCACATATGCCTCTTGATCTCATCCAATAACCATCCTATACCATGCATTAAAAGAGATAAGATCAATCCAAAAATTGTGCTTCTTTCTAGCTCATTTGAAGACTGCTTTGACTCTTTAACAATGATCCAAAGCTTTATTGGATTATCTTTATTTCCTGACACCTATATTAAACCCTTTATTATATCCTCTTCTATTTATAATGGATGTATAGTCTTATGAAACACTTCATCATTTCTAGCACATCTTAGAAAATAACCTGCAGTTGTTTATGAAGGAAATTTGTGATCAATTTTGGCCTATTTTTGAGTTTGAGAGCATGAACCTCCTTTAAGACATGTGAGGCTTAAAATTATTTGAATCACTCAATTTGACCTTGATCTACCTTGGGAAGCTATCATATAGCTATGTAATCCCAAGAAAGCCTCATAAAACCTATAATCTCATGAAAATTTTCATGTTTAAGGGTTCTTTATGACTTGTTATACATATCCAAGCATTAATAAGGATTGATAAATATGATAAGTGATTGAAAAAAGTAAAAAACCTCCCCTCCAATCATTAATTTCCATAAACCCCTGTGATTTGAGTATTCAAGTCTGAAACCTACCACATTTTGGACTGAAACCTCATGCTCACGGATTTTTTTAATATGAATTCACATGGAACCTGCCATTTTCTACATGAATTTGTCTTTATCCTATTGTATAACATGCATACAAGATATTAAGCCCCATATTCCTAAAAACCTAAGTGTCTTCTCCTTAAATCTCTAGGAAAACCTACAAAAATATTGAAAACTCTACTTTAGATCCCTTTGTGTTGGATAAGATTTGTAATCATGATAAAACCTGGCCTTGGTAGCTTGACCCTTTAGATTTTCTCCATTAAACCTTTAAAATATGATTGTAATATTAAAATCTCCATGACCCTATTTGAGATGAAACATTTTGGTGATGGTTAAGGCACTCTTCCATGTTGAAGGAGAAATTAAAGCCACTAAAAGCAAGGAAAAGAGTGAAATTCTTAAAGTTTAACCTATTTTGACCCTTTTATATGGATGTATAGAGTCATGGATGGGTATTTTAAGCATTATATGTATTTTATGAGACATTAGGAAGTTTCTACTCTCTAGAATGACTTACATGGGCCTATATAAGACACTTTGACATTTTTTTCACCCTCAAATACACTTTTAAGTCCCTTTTGGTATGTTTATAACTTAATTATGTGTCATAAGACTCCCTTCTACCTATTACTATGCTCATGAATGTTTAATTAGGATCTTTTGATTAGTTTATGACCTTGAGATGACACAATTGAATTTTGCTAAGATATTGCATTATCTTAAATTAGAATACTTCTAGGCATGAAATGATTCCTAATGAAATTAATCAAGACCTAAACAAGACTTTAAGACACATCCCTTGCATTGAAAATCATGAATATAGACTCTCAAAGATGATCAATATAACCATGAAACCAACATTGGTTATGAGACTCCTTCAAAGAAACAAAAGTACAAGAGACCTTGGTGACTTGTGCATAACTACATTTGAACACACATAACCATCATAAAACTACTTGTAAGAAGAATTACTTAACTATATTTTGTATTAAAAAAATCCTTTCTAGGTGTCCAAGTGTTCTAAGGACCAAGGGTAGCTAGAATAGCCAATATTCAAATCCCTATTACCCTCAAGGTAATAGATAAGTTGAGGCATATAATAAGACTATTGTAAAAATTCTTAAAAGATCATCAACAATGTTACCTATAATTATAAATTATAATTATTCCCTATGTTATTTCCCTACCATACAAATGTCCACATGCCTACAAGTGAGACAACCTATTCCCTCTTTTTTTGGCTCGGAAGTTAATCTTCTTAATGAGATCGAGTTTTCCTCTCTAAGTATTTCATTATAAGGTATCATTGATGATGAGGAGTATACAATAGTTATGCTATAAGAGCTAGAACAACTAGATGGGAAATTATTATCCACCTTAATCCACCTCAAAGCATATCACAATTGGTGATGTCATAGTTATAACAAACGCATCATTCCTAGAGAGTTTAAAGTGGGTGATCTTATATTAAAATATAATCATAAAAACACTAATACAGACCATGATAAGAAATAAAAAATTGAGAAAAATTGGCTAGGTCCTTTCATTAACATAACAAATTATGGTTCTAGAATGTACAAGTTAGCTACACCAGATGGGAAAGAGTTAAATAATCCCATGAACATTATGCACCTCAAGTACTTTTCTGCTTGATTTGTCTAAACATTGTATATGAGTGACCTACTTGGGGGCATTTCCTTCACATTCTTTATTGTTCTCCTTCATACCATTTTTCATACTTAATTATATATTATATTTATCTCATGTTCTATTACTATCATTATATTTATTATGAACTAAATATACTACAGGTGGATTTAAAGGATGGTTCAGCACACAGTTTAGATTTGGTCATCATCAACACATATTTGCAAGTAGAATTTTAGAACATTAGACTATTTCATCATTGTTTACCTACTTGGTAGTCCTTAAAAGCTATTTCTAGATATTTGATAAATCCTTATCCCTATTTTAGATCACTTTATTGGAATCATAAGTTGTTGTATGGTAGTCCTTTCATATCTTGATTTATTTTTAAACTCTACCCAAGGTTTTTTTCTTTTGCTAAATGGTTCCTTTTACATTCATTTATTTTATCCCTATACATTCTAATTCTAGTATACTTTTGTATATTGCTTATTATAAAAACATTCATAAATTTTTAAACAATCCTAAAAATTTAGAAGTCATAAAATCCCAAGAAGAGATATAAAACCATAAAATATTTGCATTGTTTGTCATCCTATTAACAAGTGGATCTTCCTCTTGGTTTTGTTCTAGGTGGCACTATTTGGGTAGGACATGGATAAACATCTCCTTTACATTAAACATATCATTGGTAGGAAACCTATTCTCAATTCATAATGTATCCATCAAATTCAATCAAATATGATCATTCAATCATATTCTACTCATCCCATTCCCTTAAGTGTTTATCTATATCTTGGGTATGTATCCTTCATTCCATCATGATCATTTTAATCAAAACATTTTATTTCATTACAATCCCATTTTTGGGAGAAATATATTTTCTTGAGGTCTACATGTAAAATTTATACACCACTTGGATACATGGGGTAGCTCAGGCCATCTCAAATACCACCAGTCCATTTTCATTTCATCATATTTATCTATTTTTCTCTTTCCATTTCTCGATCCAACTCGATTACGCTCTCATAATTTTATGATTCATTTCAATATCTTTATTATCTAATAGTTTTCTCCCAATAATTTTCATCACTTTTCTTCACTCCCATTTCTAGGAGAACTACATCATCCTAAGGTCCATGATTGACTATGTAGGTAGCATCCATTTTCATGTGAATTTTTGGGTCATCTCAGACACTTCTTCCTGATTATTCTTCTTGAGCTACAAGAGTAATGTCTTATTACCACATACTCAAAACAATGATTAATTTTTTGTTATTACTTTTAATTATGTTTTCTTGTGTGATTATATTGTTTGATTGCTTGTATATTTGTTTTATTACTTAATTTGTTTTTTTTTAGTACATTATGTTTTACACTTAGGTCTTGATTTATCATTTCTTGAAATCAAGTTTTTAACATTTATGTGTAATTTTTTTCTTTATTGGTTTGTATTTCTTTAGTACCTTATGCTTTACACTTAGATTTTGATTTTCCATATCTTGATTTTGAGATGTTAGTATTTGTATTTGAACTACTCCTTACACAAGTGGAAATAATGTTATCATGATTTATTTTATAATTATGATACATATTGTCATGTGAAAAAATAGAATTCAAGTTATTGAGACTTATATATAATGTTGTGTAAAGAGAAATCATCCCATTTTAATATGGCTAAATGTGATCGTATGCAAAAAAATCAAAACCTCGTCACATTTTCCATAATCAAAATAAAGAAATTAAAAAATATGGCCACATATATGCTAGTCATGATACACATTTGTGAGTGATCATATAAAAATAGTCATAAACATTTCACACCATGATGAAATATCAATACATCAACACAAATTAGATCATAATGATCAAATAAATGAAGGACATTCAATCACATTTTTTACATCAATCAAGTGAAACATCATCATTTAAATTAAAAGAACAAACTAATGGAAAACAAATGCATGTCCATGTTGATATAAAATATCTAATCTACATCATGATTCAACATTAACGAACTAAAATATGCATCATATATATCTAAAGAATATCAAAGCCCATATACATCATGTGATCAAAATGAATATGTGTGTACACCTCATAATAATGACTATATATCAAGATATATACATTACATAATATAAAATATAGATCTACAATAAAAAAAATTATCTCTAATTTTAATCACCTATGGGAGGACTCCTTTAAGGGTTATCTTGTTGAAAACATTATTATGTGCCATGTGGTGGTGGTTTTGTGGTGGATTCATTAGTCTCAGCTATAATGAGGTTACATGATTGATCTCTTTGAGGTTGAGGTGTAATGTGACCTAAATGAACAAATCAATCTTTGGATTTGAGTATGCTCATGGAAGACCATTGTCATGATCCCTATTAGTACTATTGACTCATATAATTTATGATAATATTTAGCCTCATCCTTATCCCTATCACATCATCCTTGAATTTTAACACATTTTTTAGTGCCTTGTCCAACCCCTGCTGTGATAATATATCTCACCTAAGGTATCTCCAATAAAAGCCTTTGAACATTTTCTTGATCCTTGTCTCACTTGCTAATATATGTCACCAAATATGTATCCCTCATGGTCAATTGGCTATGTATACTTGTCATCTAGGTAACTAACCCCCCCAGTGTGTAAATATTTATCTCTCTTTGAGATGACACCCTATAGTCTATTGGCCTCAACCTAGGCCTCTACCAACTATGTTTGTAAAATAGTCACCTCTCTTTCCAAGTTCAAGATATTTTTAACCATGGAAACTATCTCTTACTCTAATATGTCTATGGTGGCATAGTCAATATATGATTAACTCAATTGTGATGGCCTTGCTTGACCTGAAATATATTCCTTTTCTTTTCCTGGCCTTTTTCACTATCAAGAGTCACCTCAGCATCTTTCAGATCAATTTTTTCTCCTCTCCCTTATCAATATATGATCTAAGGACTTCTCATCATTATCAAAATTATTGTTATTATTGATATTACTCTTTTATCTTGAATGCATGATCATTAGTGCAACCTACTATAAATGTACCTTTACTACCTATTGTGGTGGTGCATGTATTTGTAAGACCACCTAAACTATCCCATGTACCTTTAGATATATAAAAATTAACCTAACCTATCTCTACTAATGTTGCCTCAATTTTTAAGCCTTTGAAAATATAGGTATAGTTAGTCTTACATTAATACACTATGTCCACCAATTTATGTATATACTAGTAACCCTTTCTTTTATTATCCATCCCTCATAAGCCCATACAACTATATCTAAGTTCAAAAAACTCCTAAATATTGTATCCCTCGTGATAGGAGTCCCCCACTCACTAATATCCTATGTCATGTTTGAAAATTAATGAGGAGCATCAATTACATCATGTTAGTGACCAAACTACCTTTGAATGTGATTAGGTTAGTATCACTCCATTATGAAATCAAGATGACCTCTAATGTAATAAGGAGTGGTCATATACCATATCACCTAGCCATCCTATAACTAGTTGAACTAAATATGCATATATGGGTGCTAGGTGAAGTCTCAATCTATCATCTCATCTATGGCTAATCAATAAAAATGAAGGTCCCCTATGTGCCCCCATCATACCCCTCATGTTAGATACAACTGTAATCTAGTGTATCATCTATAGTCTATTATCATCTATAACACATTGGTTTATCAATAGTGATGTGCTCCCAAGATTAGACTTAAAGCAATGTATAGGTCTTAATGCTCCTATGGTGATGATAGGCCATCATATGTAAATGTATAAATAATTGGGCCAACAATACTAGGCCCTAGGTAAGGAAAATGGCTAGATTAATCATGTCCCTTATGATTCCTACTATAATTATCTGAATATATTAGCCATTCTTGTAAGGAAACAATATGTCATTGACACTTGTAATCAAAATCAAAATATATGTGTTAATCTATGGTTGTATCACTATTGTATCTCCATTTATTGGGAAAACCAAGTCCTCTAATGCATCTATATTAATCATTTATACCCTTCATAATGATGTTAGTAATGTCAATCAGTTCTTTCAACACTATCAGTCATCCCTTATACATCTAGTATATTGAAAGTCCTCAGAGTAAAATGTGGAGTATCCCACAAATGTCCTCTAGTACAATTGGCCTCTCTAGTAGTAAAATGGAAAGTACTAGTCTCCAAGAACTAACAGTTGACTAGCCCCAATAAGTAGGCCCCATCTACTCTAATCACTAACATCTATGCAATGTGTCATAGTTTGACCCAAGGGTTAAATTTAAAGCTTTTTTATGCATTTTTTATCATTTTACCCATAAAATATAGTTAAGTTTTTTTACAATGTATTAATAGATGGGGTAAATTTTATATAAACTATCATTATGACATTTAAATTGAAAAAAATGCCCATTTTATATTATAAGGCTTAGGCAAGTGCCAAGTAGACCATGCCCATGTTAGCCTAAAACCTATAGGCTATGACTACACCAATGACTAGGGTCTAGACCGTAGCTTAAGCCTATTGGTAGCTACCCACATGGAAGTTGGTAGCATCAGATTAATTTTTTTAGTCTTAAACAGATGCTTACAAGCTATGGATGGTCACCAAGAGGATTTGAGGAGGATTCTCATTCATGCATATCTATTATCAATATATCAGTGATCACATTATTACATATGAGGTTTAAATTTGATACCCATTTAGCCATTTTTTATCATTTTACCCATAAAATATAGTTAATTTTTTTTTGAAAAGCATTAATAAATAAGGCAAATTTTAAAGAAACTATCATTATGAAATTTAAATTAGAAAAATGCCTATATTATATTATAAGGCTTAGGCAGGTGCTAGGTAGACCATGTTCATGGTAGCATAGAACCTACAAGCTATGACTACACCAATGATCAAGGTCTGAACCATAGTTTAAGCCTACGGGTAGCTGCCCACTTAGAAGTTGGTAGGATCGAACTAATTTTTTTAGTCTTAAATAAATACCTACAAGCTATAGATGGCCATTGGGAGGAGTCAAGGAGGATTCTCATTAATGCATATAGCTTATCAATTTATCAATGATCACATTGTTACCTGTATCATGATTCAAATTTTACTATATCACTAATAACAAGTTGACAACCATTATTGGTTAATGGATTTAATTTTAGCCACTCAATTTGTCTGGTTGTAAATTCATTATACAATTACCATAGTTTACCACTTCTCTTAGGCTCTACATATGGTACCTATAGGTTATAGGACTTTCATGAGCAAAAGAATTCAAGTAAAAATAATGTGTCCTAGATGGGGGAGAGAGATGATGAAGGTTGAATAAGGAAAGAATTTATAGAGAATCAGAGATTTAGAATGAGGGATATTATTAACATTTATTCTTTGAGACTTTACCCAAAATAGACCATTGGGGATAACATGATGTACCTATAGTCTTTGGTTAGAATAGTGGCATCTAAATGAAGAAGAGTAATGGAGCATAGCCATTATTGGTATTCAAAAACATATATCTACTTGATTTGATTTTTGAATCTCAGCAACAGCTACTGATGTTGCTAATTTTTCCCACACAACCTCTAAGTACATGATAGTGGATGACTTTTCTTTACATTTTTATTTAGCTTGGGCCTACATTTCTTATGTGGGTATAAATGAATTTATACTAGTACTTCATATAAAAAATGATGACTAATTCCATGTCTGCTTAATCAAAAAGAGAAGCTCAGGACATATCTTACTTAACATTACTTGTCAACTGCTAGCCAACCTTGTGGGTAGCCTTCTTCCTAGCTCTATGGGAGTGTTGATGGAGGACAAAGGTCGTGAGGTGGAATTTGGTGGATGAGAGAGAGAATAGGTTGATTTTTTAACTTCAATTAATAACATAGTGAAATAATTCTTGGATCATGCATAGACTATAGTTGTGTTCTGCATAGGCTAAAAGGTTGAAAAGAAGTGAGAATTGACAATGTTGATTGGACTTAATTATCAAGTATTAAGGTGGTGGAACTATAGGAAATAATAGGATTTGAGTTACTATATGTGTCAAAAAATATTGATGTATTCCCAATCCCACTTATTAGCATAGTAGGTTTCACCCTAACTTAAAGGAGGAGTGTTCAAGTCCTACCCTCAAATTTAGACTAACATGGGAATGGTCTAAGGCTATTGGTTGCCTATATCTAGACCAAACCTCTAGGATTTTTATGAGGTTAGCTCCTCATATTTTAAAAATTTAGACCCTTAAATTCTAAATCTAAGACTAGTTAGGATGAAAAGGGGCAAGAGATGTAGAAGTAAAACCTATTTTAACTTGTGGTGATGCATAATGAAGATTGTCCATCCACTAATAATTGAGCCTCTAAAACACTAGTAAGATAGAAAAAAATAATGGGATCTATCACTCCAAATAGCTATCATGCATTAACATTTCATCTAAAGGTTCATCAAGTGATCAAAACCTAAGGGAAATGATGGAGAGGCCTAGTTCGAGGCACTAATCTAGTCAACATGTCTGCTATTAGATTCAATCAAATGACATCAAACACTAAACATAACCTACATCACTACATAATCTACTAGCTAGGTGAGATCAAGACTTGTCAAGAGAGAAGGCTCTACCACTTATATAAATCAAACTGACATGAACACACTAGGCTAGTATCATGGAATCTAAAAATAGTCATCTTATTTATCTCAATAGGTTACAAGGCTCAATCTAGGTAGAGTCTAGTCATGACCAAGAGAAGGATTCAAAATAATAGCTCGAAGGTTATACTTATAGTAGAAGGGAAGCAAGAGAGAGGGGATTTTGGCATTTAAGGAGGGAGGAAGGACCTCTATATCAAGGAGTGAGGTGGCTACCTTTATTTATCTTCTTATTTCCATGCCTTATTTAACTACCTCTCCAAGTACCAGCTCACCATCTCAAGACTCTAAGTCCACTTACCCTGATCATTAAGAAAAAAATCCTTATATCTTGATGCTAACAAATATGCTATGCATTAGGCAGTGGAGTACTTGCTTTATTGATGATGGGTGCCTTTGCATTAATTTCATATTCATTCCTTTTCTATATTTGGATCATAGGTCCCACCTATAGATGAAAAACCATTCTAAGGACATTAGTTTTCCCTATAGTATTTTATATTAAATGGACCCTTGAATCATTTATCACCTTCTATATTATAATAGGTTTAAACAAACCTATTATATCTCTATGGGGACCAAGAATTCATTATACATGGATCCTTCTTTAACTTGGTGAACCAATCACAAGAAAGAACCATGTAAGCTCTGACTTATTAAATTAGAGATTAATTCAATATCTAATTGTGATCCCTTAATATTATTCAAATCCCAATACATCAGCTAGACTACTCTATGGCATTTGAACCAACTCCAATGGTGTCAAGAAGACTCTAGAAAAACCTTGATTTTATGGTCAAAAATAGCCTTTCAACCCTCATCGAGAACCCTTGGGCTCATCTTTAATCTGATTAGCTATCAAAATATAACTTGGATTATTGACACATTTACTCCACTCACTCCATCAATTTACCTATGTATAGATGCCCACAAGCCATTGATCCTCTACTAGTTGAATGTGTTTGTGCCACTTGTCATTCACCTATTCAACCTTGATATTCATTGACCATTTTGACTCAAACTCACCATTAGATCTAAGGGTATGAGGCATTGTAGACTATCAATCAAATGGGACCCATTGTTTTAAATCTAGTGGCTAGTCCATGGTCTTAAAATTGATGGTCTACTAGACATCATTTGACTTTCACATGACCATCATTGATGGTCATGTGACCATTTAAACTCAATAGGATTATCTTTCTTTGTTTTTAATTTTGAAATTTATGTGACCATCATTCATTATTCCATAAAACATGATTGACATCCCATGGACTATCAAATTTAAACACATTTATATTTTTTCCCAAGCCTTATTTTGACATTCAAGCAAATATTTTATGCTTTTTAATTGACTTTGAAAGCTTAGATCATGAAGCACAATAATCATGAAGGCACTAAAATTTTTGAAGATGCTCATGAGGCCAAAAAGAGAAAACCCTTTTGATTTAATGGTCCCAAAAGCATCCCAGGTGGAGATATTAAGTGCTCAAGTTAATTGGTCCATAACTACTTTTGTATGACATCTTGGTGATGGCTGAGCTTAAATGACTAAGTATGAAAAACTTAGTAATAATACCTAGGATCCCAAAATTTCAAATGTATAATTCTATTTTTTCTTTGGTGGAGGACCTCAAAATTGTAAAATATGATCTTAGCATAAAAGGGGAGAAACCCATATGACCAATTTCCTCTGATCCATCCACATGTGCAAGATATTCCCCCATACAAATTGCCTATTTGCACTTTTTACCATTAGACCTAAAATGTCAAGATGAATACAATAAATGACTAGATTAACTCCATGTACTTCCATATCTATTCCAATCACTTTTGACACCTTATAGGGGCTTTGTAACTCTGGACCATGTTCTAAATGTTAAAAAAATACATGAGAACCTACATGGTCTCTTATACTTTACAATTTTGGACCCCTTTTTGAGTCTTGTATCTACTTCTTCATCAAACCATTCAAAATCTTCATATTTTGGCCAAAAATGGCCAACATCTTTGGTGACTCATAGGAAAGCATGCTTTTTATGCTTGGAGAACTGAAACCATGTGTCAATCATGTTCTAACCTCTTGAAACAAAATAAATACCAAAAGGAGAAAAATAAAATAGAAGGGAAACCTAAACTACAAGCATAAAGACCACTAACCTAAAAAAAACAAAGAAAGGGGGAGTAGATGGTTGCTTGTACTACTCACTTATTGAAACAAAACAAACCTAGAACAACTAACCCTAGGTAACAAGTTTTCCTTCAGGGTCAAAAGGGAATATATTTGATGTAGCATGGATCTTTGAAACATGATTGCTTATCTTTGATGGCATCTTCTTGCAAATGGGAGAAAATGGATTCTCATGTATTCTTGATGATGCAACTAGGATTCCTATCTCCATCTTAGGTGTAAGGATTAAAGATATGGATCTAAGGCCTAATCATCTTCCTCTCAAATGTTTTTTATTACATCAAGTGTTGCAACTGATTCATTTCCTTGGACTCTAAGTGGCCAATTATCACAACATCCTTGATGAGCTCTTTCCCTTTGGGCTTCGACTAATGGAGTGGTGAGGCATCTAGGTTAAGGTAGAAGTCTTCTAAGTCTTCCCAAAATGACATCTCATCTTAGTCAATATACAAATCACCATGCTCTTTTCTACTCCTACCATCTATTTTCAAGACATTAGGTTGATTACCCACTCTTTTTTCTTAGGCAAGGTCATCACAAGGCTCTTGGTCAACTAAGGTTTGTTAATCTTCTTCATCAATAGACAGGGGTGATAAATCATCAATCCACCCAAGCAAAAGCTATTCTTGAATTGACAGCTCTAAAGTTGTACTACTTTTCATATCTAAAATATTTGCCTTCTTTTCAATCTCATCACTCAAATATACCACACTTAATTACTTAATTTCACCTAAGAATTCTAAATACAAGTGTTGCCACTAGTTTTCTAATGGATCCTTTACCCCAATAATCATAAAATTATTATGAATGCTACCAACCAAATAATCTCTTAGGAAAATATCATTTTGTGTTTCACTTGCCTCAATTACATCATTAAGTCATTGGATCTACCTTTATCACTCAATTCCTACTCATGCTTACCTTCTAATCTATTAGAATTCATAGGGGTTACAATCTAAATCTCTTCTTTATAGACACTAGAAGTGTCCTCTCTAAGGTATTCTTGACACTTAACTACAATTTCATCAATATCAATCTCTTCAATGATAACCCTTCCTCTATCAACTTAGATAATTTGTCCAACATGTTGTAATGATCTAATTCTAATTTTGGTGTACTTGATTGCTCTTGAAGAGAGGAGGGCATCAGTGGGAAGTAGATAACATCAGGCTACTTGATGTTGGAAAGGGTATTTTTCCATCTAGGGATCTTGAATGCTCTTTCAAGAAGCTCTTTGGGTTGATAAGAGATGTAAAAAGGGGGAATATGTGTTTGAGTAACAACAAATAAAGGATTAATAGTAGACTTTACACCTTCTCTTCATTTCTTATCCT
The DNA here is from genome assembly GCA_037957365.1 of Torreya grandis. NCBI lineage: Eukaryota > Viridiplantae > Streptophyta > Pinopsida > Cupressales > Taxaceae > Torreya > Torreya grandis. Next base: position 377,300 of record JARHVA010002016.1, read on the forward strand.
CCTTGTCAAGGGTGGCGATGGTGAAATTAGGATCCATGGCCCATGAATGCTTCTATGTGGGTATCACCTCAGGGTCTTTGGTAGATATATGCTCTTGAGCACAAGTGTGTTACTTTAGTTAAGGAAGGTGAAGGCAAGCTACCTTTTAGGTGTTTGGGGAAATTGGTTGAACATGGAATTTAGAGAGTGGCTCAAACTTGGTTTTCACCTCTACACCAAGTTCAATATTATACACCAAATGAGATAAGTCTTTGAAAAAGTACCCACAAACCTTGGTCATGAAGGTATTACCCAGAAAAAAGGCATGATGAAGAAATAAATCCATTACCATAAGGTCTTATATAGCTAAAAATTTAGGGTAGGTGTGAAAAGTGAGTTAGAGGTTTCTAGCAATGCCAAGTACTTTCATGGGAAACCCATTCCATTATAAATCAATGTCAAGTATAGGTTTACACCTTAGATCCAAATTATCTTCTACTAATTTAGGAATAATTGAGAGATTTATCTTATCATTAAGTGAATAATTGTGGACTAAGAAACTCCTATGACCAAGGAGGCAAGAAAGGGGGATGGAGAAACTAATTTATCTGACTATGGCTAATTTGTAAGAGTATTCTAGTGAGAAATAAGATCTTGGAATTCAACCCTTTACTACTATCTAAGGATTTCATGAAACCTATATCTTTATTTTCTTAATTTCTCAATTTTTGAATGCAAATAGTCATTATTTGGTGCAGGTGGATTGGAATGGGTAGGAGGTTGATAATAGGATTGGTCATGAGGATGAGGAGGTTGTCATGGAGGGAGGGGCCTCAAAGTATGGTAGATGATCTTGTTAATATGGATTATGTGGATTATATGGGTCATTTAGGCTATGGTCAGGTGGATATAGGGGTAGATATGGGGGTGGATAGTAGAAATATTCTTCATAGGATGCCATGGCTCCTTATGTAATATGTGAATTGAATCTAGAACCATGGTAAGACATTTTTACCTCTAGAACCATGAAAAAATGGTACCTCTAATCTTGAGGTTGATTTAAAACCTTCTAAAGATGCCTAGCTTTGCCCCAGATGATTATAGATAAGGCCACTAACATCTTTATCTTCTAAATGTCCTTCAATGTCTTCATAGTATGTTTCAATGTGCTTGAAATCAGTCCCATTAGGTGTATTAGAACTGTTAGCACCCTAAGTTTCACCTTAGATAAAATTATGAGTGTTCAAGTCCTACCCTCAAATATATACTAACATGGGAATGCTCTAAGGCTATGGGTTACCTATATCTAGACCAAACCTCTAGGATCTTTTATGAGGCTAGCTCCTCAGGTTATCAAAATTTGGACCTTTACTTTTAAATATAAGACTGGTTGGGTTGAAAAGGGGAAAGAGATGTAGAAGTAAAACCTATTCTAACTTATGGTGATGTACTATGAATATTGTCCATCCACTCATACTTGAGCCTCTAAAACACTAGTGAGATAGAAATAAATAATAGAATCTATGACTCCAAATGTCTATCATGCATCAACATTTCATGTAGAGATTCATCAAGTGAGTGAAACCTAAGGGAGATGATGGAGAGGCCTGGTTCAAGGCACTAATCCAGTCAACATGTCCACTATTAGCTTCATTAAAATGACATTAAAAACTAAACCTAACCTACATAACTAGACAATCTACCAACTAGGTCAGATCAAGACTTGAAAAGGGACAAGGTTATATGTAGTCATATAAAATGTGAAATTGGATGACTTAAGCATGGCTAATGACACTCTAGAAACCCTAGGGTAAATTATTTCTAATTTTTTACCATAATTTCTTGATTTTCCTATATTTAAAAATTACAAATTTACAAATTAATTGAAAATTTCTCAATTTATTTTATAAAAACCCTAGTTTGTACATACTAGGTCATTTTTGCATACAAAAACATTTCAAACACTAGGAAAAATATATTGCTGATTTTAGAAATATTTTTTGATTTTTCCTAAATTTTTTAAGAAAAATTTATATAAATTTTATATAAATTCATTTCAAAATTTTAAATTATTATAATAAATTTAAAAATTCATTCAAAAATCCCTAGTCGTATGTACTAGCTCCTACTTTGCATTTTGAGGTATCACCTTACATCCATACTCAGATTGCAAAAATGTTCCTCATTTATGTACCAACTTTTCTTACATTTCTTGAAAATAATAAATAAACCATAATGGGCCCTATCATGTATATGAATGATTAAGTATATCATATGTTAGTAAAAAGCTTCATCCTTTGCATTTCATGTTTATGTTTCATTATATGGGACGATATTACAAAATTTATTGCAAAAATGCACAAGACTTCAAAATTATTTTTGCATATTCTCTTTTGCTCATACGAAATAATTATCAACTCCATTTTTTCTAAATGCATTCAAAATTTTATGTTACATGTCAAAATTTTGTCTTTATGTAAAAATTCATGTTGTCTATCCTTTGCTTTCTATTCCTCATGTGGAAAAAATTTCAAGCTTATCATGCTAAATGCATTAGAAATGTCATACCACATATCAAAATTCTAAATGTATTCATTCATAATGTCATTCTCTCTATTACATACTCTCTCTCTCTCATATGGAATTTTTTTCAAGTTTATCATGCTAAACATATTAGAAATGTCATGATCCAATTCAAAGTTTTCTATGAATTAATGCATAATTCCATGCTCTTTATCCCTTGTTCGTTATCTATCATGGGGAATGTTATTTATAAACATATTGATATAGATGGTTTTTACTTAGATGTATATAACTCTTTAGATATTTTTAAGTGTCTCCCTATCACTACTAGACACAAACAAACACTAGTGGTTATATTTATACCTCCTCTCTTCAAACCTAGTTCATCTAGCTTTTATCCTTGCACCTAGTATCAGCTCTATGCCTATAGTAGATTATATGGTACATGTTATCACCCCAGTTTATGAAGATAGGAAGTTTCATTATACCCATGGTTATATTTTTCACTCAGGTTAGTACCCCTTTTGATCTAGTTTTAGTTCTCCACTTATTATAATTCTTCCTCCAATCTAGATCTAGCCACAGTTGACACATTCATCACCAGCACAAAGAGTCCATACACCTACATAGCTTCAAGATTCTAGATAGCTTCCAGCTACCATATTCACACCTAGGGTAATCTCACTAACATCTCATGTATCTACACATAGAGCACATGTTCAAAGAGCTTCTCCTACTACCAGAAGGGTCCTTAAAAGCCTTATAGTTGCATCCACTTCTCAAAGTTACAAAGGGACCCCATATTTGGTTTCCACTACAGATATTTTAGAGAATTTGCAACATATAAATTATTTAGAGCCATAATATCAGCATTTCCATCATGCTTTATGATCATGCACAACCCTTCTTCTTGATATAGGACAACATGATAGGGAGTCTCCCATGAGACTCATTAGTTAGTATCATTTCTTCCCAGTTTTAACTATACATAGCTTATATAAAAATACAAAAATTTCAAACTACAAAAAAAACAATTCAAATATGTCAAAAATACCAAAAACATTTTGATTGTATTCATCATCCATGATTTTCATTATTACTATCATGCTAGGACTTACATTTGTTGTTTTATGCTATAGTATGACATTTTTTCTACATTACCATGCTTCACTTGATCTTCTTTGAGTGTGTTCAGTGACATCTAGCTACTTGATTCCTTCACTCTACCCATTGAGGGGGCATTCCTACTTCTACATTCAAGACATAAATTAATATACCTACCCACATGGGGCATATTTTACATGATTACACCATCCAAATTATGTCACTCCTACACTACACACTTTGAGTTATCATGTTGATATACATTCCTTTCTAGATTACATAGATTACTATATTGACATGTCACTAGTATCTATCACTTATGTATTTCTTATCATATACCTATTATTTTACTACACATATTTTGCATATTTTCACATTTACTTTGATTAGCTAGATGTGATTCTACCTTTCCAATTATTACATGCTTTCTCCTCTTAGCATAGGTTGTGTGATTACATTTCTAGTTCCTACTTGTCTCTTTTTTATGCCTTAGGACATTTTCCAATGTCCTTTTCTTCTATTCATGTGTGTACCTTAAGACATTTCCTAATGTCCTTTGCTTGTACTCTTCCAGGTGCCTATGGCCCCTGTGCCAACTTTGTTTGTTTCACTTTTATGTGTATGTGGCATTCAAACATGCCTTCTATGTTTTCTTTTCATTTTGAGTGACATATGACCATGTCCCTTATTTACATAGCTCCATAGCCACCCTATATGCTTCTTGCTTCTTACTTGTTTACTTGATTGCTTTTTTGCTTCTCAATATGTGCAATGCCATTATGCACATCATATATTTCCCTTTCTTTCTTGGATGCCATGATGGACATCATGCTCCATCCCTCCAACTAACAACTAACAAATAAAATCTAACATTTCCAATTCTAGTTTAGTACTTTGCACATGATTTTACATTGTTATATTTACCTAGGTATACCCTTGTTGATCTAACAATCTCTCAATACAAACATTGATATATCTAAAGATATCTTGTCAAATATCATTATTATATCATGTATTTATGTAGCATAACACACTTATAGGACTCTTTTCTTTTGAGGGCAATTATTGCAGGTTCATCATTCCCACCATCTAAAGAGGTGGAAACAAATAATGCTTTTGGCATAGAGATCAAATCTCCTATCAGTCAAAATAGCAGTATTCAAATTACCTAGTTCAGAATCCATAGGTCAAACCAATTAAAATAGAATAGAAAAAAGTGGCAATTCTAGATCAACAACTAGTTTCAACACAAGATAATAGTGATAGAAATAGACAGAAGTGCCAAACACAAGGGTTTCCTCATTTTGTCACTCTTTTCTAGGTAGAAAAATACCCAAGTTTTCTAGTAATAGGTAAAACATTTAGCTCAACTACAGTTTTTGCACATATAGATCAATCAGAATCATTAGTTTAGTATAGGTTTCTTAGAGAATCTAGATATAGGGGGTTATCATGTGTGGCATAATGATTCTCACTTTCAATTTTTGATTAGGTAGTTTACATAACTTCTAGATAAGAATCCATGTTTCAAATACCAATGATTGGGGTAATGTGTGAAGCACATTGGTCTTCTTTTATTTTTGAGTTTAATTTATTATTCAGGCATTCTCAACAATTGTGTGCCTTACTCCATCTATAGGTGGTTGGCATCACTTTCAAGTTGAACTTCTATATAAGTTTAAATTTTTGAGTCCCTGAGTTCCCAAGTTGGATTTCATATAAGCTTAGTATATTATTTTCAGAGTGGCTTTCATATAAGCCCAACCTCTATCTTTCAAAATGGCCAAGAATGGCCAACTTTCCAGCATACATTAAAGTTATCCATGTCACATTTTCATATTTATAGTACATCAATGGGCTCCATGAGCCATCTCATATGACATATATTCTATACCAATACCACTTCATATCTTCACTTCATGTGGTAATGATGGAGTCAAAGGGATAGCCTTTGTATTCTTGAGCCACCTATTCAGAGGGATTGGACACACAGTCTAGACATTGATTAGCACATGCATGATTCATTAACTTCACATAGTTGGTGATGATGGATCCAAAGGGATAGCCTTTACATTCTTTAACAACTCTATGGGTAATTAATCACTCAAATTCATTCATGATATTACTCTTGATTCAACACATACCCAATATCATCTAGCATCACAACAAGTTTTGTATTGGTTTATGTACCCTATGAGGTGTATGCATTCCTTTATCTTCCTCTTAGATTTTGTACATTTTTATTTTATATATATAATATCTAGTAATAATTTATATACTTTTATGCTTTCATTATAGATTCACACTTCACAGTGTGCTCTCTCTCTCTCTCTATGCACATCTAGCATCACATAGTTTCATGAGCTTCTCCCTTACAGGTAAGTTCAGGTATGCTTTTTAGTTTCCTTTATCCTAGTATTTTGCTTTTTTGTATCAATAAAATAAAGGGGGGAAATCTAGTAATATAAAATATGAAATTGGATGACTTAAGTATGGATAATAACATCTAATCCATAGGTCTTCTTACTTTCTTACACAGCTCTTTTAGGCTATTCTTTCACTGATTCCTAATCATCCACAGCCTTCTAGACTTAATCCTTATAGATCCAGGAAACTTTTTTAAGCCTAGATCCACCCCTCCAAGTTTCATTCCATTTGGAAAATAGTGCCTAACTTGGATAGAAGCATTGAAACTTAGGGTGTCCTAATTTTAGTGTTTTTGTCCAAGTGCAAAATTGGTCCTAACAGTCATATCCTTATCTTTTCTTTATCAGCCTAATGTAAATTCATCTAAACTATGATCATTAATTTCCTTTTAAAAGGCCATTAAAAGTCCATTTATAAAGGTTGGCACTCATTTACAAGATAAGATCAAGAATACAAACATGTACACTCAAGCACTCTTCCCTATTCTCTTCATATAGCCTTCCAAGATCATTTCAATCTTATTCAAACATTTGCACCAGTCCCTAGCCATCTAAAGTATATCTAGTTTTGCATCTATTTGAATTTAGAATACATAACTTCACCAAGTACTTCAATAGGAGAACTACATTATTTTGATCCCTCCTCAGAGTATTGGTATGTAGGTAGTGTGCCCACATATGGGGTGTGAAGTGCATCTAGCATATCCTATATACACTAACCCCTTATCTATATTTTCCAAGTTTCCATTCAAGATAAATAATAAAGATATCCTAGGGATTTGAAGATTAAAATAGATGCATATCAAGCTCCTCAGTATTTTAGGCTTTGATATTTCATTGACAGGGTAATACAGGCCTACCAAATAGAACATAAAAATCTTAGATCACCTAGACAACAGTGTTAAAAAAGGACTATAGTGCAAGACAATAGGGTGTCCTACTTTTGATGCTCCTATCCAATCCAAAAATGAACCTTAGGATCTAGTTTCTAATAGTTTCTCAGTCTTACTTCTCCAGTATTAGACCCTGTCTCAGTCCAAATCATTCATAATAAGCTAAGTTAGATTTCTCTTATTTATTACTATATTTAGAAAAGGTGAAAATACAAATCTATATACAAAAATTAGTAGATTAATTCCTACATATTATTTACTAATTTACTTTGTGTAGACCTATTTATTTAACTAGGAATAAAACCCCATTATTTTGAAAATAATAAAACATTCTACCACTTATACATATCAAAATGATATGAACACACTAGGCTAATATCATGAAATCTAAAAATAGTCATCTTATTTACCTCAAGAGGTTACAAGGCTCAATCTTGGTAGATTCTAGTCATTCCTAAGAGATGGATTCAAAATAATAGCTTGAAGGCTCTACTTATATAAGAAGAGAAGAAAGAGAGCGGGGATTTTTGCATTCAAAGAGTGGAAGAAGGCCCTCTAGATCAAGGAGTGAGGTGGCAACCTTTGCTTGTCTTTATATTTACGTGCCTTGTTTAAAAAAAATATTTATTGTTATCTCAATAATCATTAAGCTCCTCTCATTGGCTGAGGGATCTCAATAAAAGATAAGGACCTCTTATGCATAGTGCCAAATTTTGTTTGAATGGAAACAATGCCCTTAACTACCTCTCCAAGTACCAACTCACCATCTCAAGAATCTATGTCCACTTACCCTAATCATGAGGATAAAATACTTCAATCCTGATAATAACAAACATGCCATGCCTTAGGTGGCAAACTACATGTTTTGTTGATGATGGGCACCTTTACATTAATTTCAGTCATTCCTTTTCTATATTTAGATCATAGGTCCCACCTATAGATTGAAAACCAATCTAAGGACATTGGTTTTCCCTATAGTCTTTTATATTAAATAGACCCATGGATCATTTAACACCTTATATATTATAATAGGTTCAAATAAACCTATTATATCTCTATGGGGACTAAGAATTCATTATACACATATCTTTCTTTAACCTAGTGAACCAGTCACAAGAAAGAACCCTATAAGCTCTAACTTATCAAACTAGAGATAAATATAAGCTCAAATGGTAGTCCCTTCATATTATTAAAATCCTACTACATTAGCTAGATTTCTCCACGGTATTTGAACTAGATCTAATGGTGTTGGGAAAACTCTACAAAACCTTATTTTCATGGTCAAAAATAGACTTTTAACCCTTGTTGAGAACCCTTGGGCTCATCTTCAATCTAATTGGATATCAAAATCTAACTTCTCTCATTGACACATTGAATCCACTCATTCCATTTATTTTCCTATGTATGGAGGCCCATGAACCATCAATCTTCTACCAGTCAAATGTGCTTATGCCACTTAACATGCACCCATTCACCCTTGAGTTTTTTGACCATTTTGACTCATGCCCATCATTAGATCTAAGGGTACAAGGTAATATGAACCATTGATCAATTGAGACCCATTATTTAAAATCTAGTGGCTAGTCCATGATCTTAAAATAGATGATCTATAAGGCATCATTTGATGTTTGCATGATCGTCATTAACAATCATGCGACTATTAAATTTAAGCTCAATAGGATTATCTTACTTTGTATTTAAAATTTATTTTAACATGACTGTCATTAATTGTTTCATAGAACATGATTGACAACCCATAGACTATCAAATTTAAATATAGGTATATTTTTTCCTGATCCTTATTTTGACATTCAAGTGAACATCTTATGCTTTTTAACTGGCTTTTAAATCTTGGATCCTAAAATGTGAGAATTGTGGAAGCACTAAAATTTTAAGAGATGCTCATGAGGATAGAATGATAAAACCCATTTTATATGATGTAACCATAAGCCTCCCAAGTGTAGACATTAAGTCCTCAATTTAACTATTCTGTAACTACTTCTGCATGACATCTTGGTGACGGTCAAGCTCAAATGACCATGGGGAACTTAGTAGAAATGCCTGGGAGCCTGAATTTGTACATGTATAACTCCATTTTATCTTTAGTAGAGGACCTTGGACTTGGAACATATTATCTTGGCATAAAAGGGAAGAAACCCATATGACCAATTTCCTCTGATTCATCCACATGTGTGAGATATGGTGCCCCAAAAACTACCGATTTGCACTTTTTACTAGTGGACCTAAAATGTTAGGATGAATAAAATGAAGGACTTAATGAAATCCATGCACTTCCATATCTGTTCCAATCACTTTTGACACCTTAGAGGGGCTATTTAACTCTAGATCATGTTCTAAATGTTAAAAAAACACATGAGAACCTACATGGTCTCTTTTACTTTGTAATCTTGAACCCCTTTTTGAGTCTTGGATCTACTTATTCATCAAACCATGAAAAATCTTCATATGTAGGCCAAAAATGGCATAAAACACCATGATTGAGGGATCCTAGAAGGAGCCAAGGATAACTCAATGATGTAGCCTTGTAGCCTGTAGGTCTAGTCTTTGGAATTTGGATTGTCTTTATATTATGTAATAGTGTAACTATGTTTTAACATTATTCGAGGCTAGATCAATGTAGGATAGTAGTTTTAGACTAGTAGTGGTTGTTTCAAATTTTAGACACCTAAATCCCTAATTCCCTATCCAAATGTGAATGAAGTCTCCAACAATGTTTTCACTACTCATTGCGTAATTTCAACCTTCAAGTATGTTTTGCACTACCTAAATTAAAAAATCAAATATCCATTATTTTAAAATCATATTTTTCCACAATCCATGATAAAAAAACAAAAATTCCATGTAGATCATTAACACATTCTTCTTTCTAAATTTTAATTTATATTATTATTAAATGTCATGTTATTTAAATCAGTGGCTTCAAACATTATCTTGGTATATTTCACTATTTATAAGTAGCTTATAAACTATCATTTAAAAATATAAAAAATTAAAATGTTAATGACAAATTAAAGATAATATAAATAATAAATTATAAATAATGATTTGAATTATTAATAAAAAAATCCACACAATTTATGCAAAAATCAATTTTCTATTTCTAAAAAGCTATTGGTCAGTTTTTGTTTTTTTAAATTATCAAATTGTATATACAGTTACCCTTGTTTATTCGGTATTTTAGAGGCTGACTTTTTTTTAGATATGAGAAGGTGATAAATAAGTGTTTCACATATATCACACTTTTCTAATATCTACATACTAATTATAACTTAATTTTTTTTTGTATAATGTTATGTTGATTTAGCAGATAGTCTTATGGACCGCTTGTATGATTACTTTTAGTTCTCTAGGTCCTTTTGTTTTATGGTATAATTTATTTTTTTTATTAGTATAGATACATTACAATCATATATGACAAATTATTTATGTCAACATTAATTTTATTTTTTGGGGAGATAGTTTCATATTTTTATTAACATGGTCAAATCAACACTTATTTTTTTACATGGATGAAGCTTATTTTACAGTCTTTAATTCTAATATAATTTCTTGTGTTTTCACATTACTTAGTGCATATATGTTTATTATTTCTCAAATTGTCAATCCCACTTAGCCTTTGAGTGATGAATCCAATTTGGCATAAAACTATCATAGAATAACACATGTTTTCTTCTCAAACATGGTAATTGATATTAATTATCATTTTTTCCTTTATAGAGGTTTATTTACAATAATTAATGCTATTAATTTATGAATTTTATATATTTACATGAACATCTATTTTTTTATGTCTAATTATTTTCTATTATTTAGTTTGTATAGGTACTATAAAAAATTGTCTCAAAATAAAAAAAACAAATCTTCAATCAAGAAATTATTTGCATGGTCTGAAACATTGAAAGATTTATCACAAGAGGATCATAATTTTGATTTAAATGAATACTTAAATATATTTGGGTGTGATGATAACTATGGTGAAGAATTTGAAGAGGAGGAATATTCAACACAAAACAAAAAAAGGGCTATATTAAATAGAGTGTTTAGAGATGAATAGAAATTTAAATTTAAGTGGTGAAAGTGTATAATGAATGAAGGTAAAATTGTCATGAAATGCATATATTATGAAGAACACAAGTTTGTACGACCATGGGGCATTGAAACTAGTTGTACTAATTTACAACATGATGTAATAGTTACTCATGTAAATTCAAACATAAATAAAATTCCACAAGCATAATGGATATGTGGAAATGAAGGGAAAGCAAAATCAATTCCAAGACACATTACAAGAATTGATGACACTAATAAGGAAAAAATCATCACAACCATGAAATTAATTTATTGGGTTGTGCAAGTAGACTTATCCCTTTCAAATTATGAGTCCCTTTACTCTCTTGAAATTCACTTATAAACACCAAACATGCCAAAAAATAGGGACTATAAATCATATGGCTAAAAATGATTTCCTTTTTTCCATATTTAATTATCTTAAAGAGAGACAAAATTCAAAAATGTTAGACAATCCATTGTTCTCTTTGAGGTTAGATGAAATTACATATTGGATCCTACAGAAACATCTTGTGGTTTATGACACTTTTATAGACTCAAAAGGGTTGGGTCTACATATTTCACAATTCTTAAAGCTCATAAATGTGTGTGATGGAAGAGGTAAAATAATATATGATGCAATATGTGTTTTGAAGAAAGAAATGGGTCTTTAAAATAAAAGTTTGATATCATTTTATACAAATGGTGTTTCATCAATGGTGGTGAGTGAAAATGGATTTGTTAGTCTTTAAAAAAAAGATGTAAACAATCTTATATGTATTCATTGCATTGTTCATTATGAGGCTTTAGCAGCATCAGCCATTACTAAAAATTTCCCTGAATTGGTGTTTGTTGAAAATTTGGAAAATAAGTTATATTCTTGGGTCTAAAATTCTACTAAAAGGCATAATGAACGTATTGCTCTTCAAGAACTCATGCAACTCAAAACACCTCAAGATATTAAAATTCATGGAGTTATATGGCTCTCAAGAGGACAGGTTATTAAAAGGCTTATTATGTTGATTCCTCCATTGTTGACTTTGTGGAAAAGTGAGAAAAGAGACTCATGGTATGATAAGGCTAGGATCTTCTCTGTATAATTTTTCTTACATATGCTTATAGATGTATTATGTGAACTAAAAAAAGTTGAATAAAAAATTTCAAGAAGAGAATGTGGATACCACATATTTAGGGGCAGCCATAGATTCTACTATACAGACTTTAAGTAGGTGGTTTCTAAGGTTTGACACTTTTACAAATGGTACAAGTTACTTGTCTAAATTTTTAGAGAGCCCTAAATATGGTTATCTAGATATTATTGATCAATATCGACACACTCATAGGCATGAATTACAATTTGTGGAAATTTTAAATGTCCATGATGATTATGTTGATGCACCAAAACACACTATGAAGCCTTGCATTGATGGGTCACTAGAGATCTACAAAAATCTTACTAAATAATATGTTCAAAAACTTGTAGATTGTTTAAATGAAAGATTCCTAAATCTTTCATTTTTGAGTTCTATAAAGTTGTTTAGCCCTTATCATTATTCAGAGGATGCACATACTAGAGAAGAAAATTCAAAGCAATGGCTTCTTAAATTTTCTTAACACTTGCAACATACTTTATGTGAGGGAAAAAATCCTTTCCTTGATTTTAAAGGTTGATTAAAATATTTGTATATTTTTTTTGATACTCCTCACTTTATTTTTGAAGGATTCCACATGAAGGAAGCTTGGATAATTTTTTGTGCTACATATTCACATACAAAATTTCCAAATATGACAAAACTATGGCTAGAAATACTTACAATTCTAGAAAGCATAGTAGCATGTGACAAAATATAATAAAAGATGTATGAAGAACAAAACTCTAATTGTATACATGGGATGCCTTCATGTGAGTTTCATTGATAGGTATTGATATATCAATGGTGGACTAGAATAGGGTTTATGAAATTTGGAAAGATGTCAAAAAAACAAGGATTTAAAATAACTTATAATGTTCTATGGGGACATATTTATAATGGTATTATATTTCATATGAACTGATGAACACTTGAGATTTTGCTTACACTACTTTTTAATGGTGTTTTCTTAAGTCAAAATTGGTGGATATATATTTGATCATTTTGAAGATATATATTTGAATTTTTTTGAAGATATACATTGAATTTTTTGTAAGGATATAACTAATGCCTTGGAAAATCCATTCTAGAGTTGTATTCTACAACTAAGTTTATCCTCATATCATATTTCCAGCATGTATTTTGAGTTTATTTCACCAATAATCTTCTCCCAAATAACATGAAGAATATATTGACTTTTTATTTTTGGTTTCAAAGAGTAGGCTACAATATTTTAAGTGAATTCATAGATCTACCTAATGAAACATTGAATTGAAATAGTCAAGCATTGAATTTATTTGTAAAATTGTGACTATGGCCATAACTATCTCTATAATCTTAGTTTCACTAGTATCAAATAGAACCACTGATATAGAATCATCAAAAACTATTCGAAGGCGAGCTTATATAAATCTCATAATAGCCTCATACATGCATCTAAGCCTACAATTATGGTTATTAAACTTTGCCAAAGTGGGGTTCATATCTGATGAGGGCATTCAACCTGATCTATTAAAGATAAAAATAACATGGTGAGGAATATTATTTGAATGGTCATAGCCAAACTGATGGATATAATTATTTATGTACCTTGTAAAAGTTAAATTATTTCTAGATCTCTTAATAGGTGGGTGTTAGAGTTCCTCAATGCAGTAACATTTATCAAAGCCACCTACCTCTGTCTTATGTTCCTCAGATTTGTAATAGTGATTATAATATCCAAACTCTTCCCACTCTTACTTCATGCAAGGATCAACAAATCTAACATATTGCCAAAATATTTCATGTGTCATCTCATCTTTGGTAATATCCATGTCATGACCATATTTGATAGTTTTATGCCTGAAACCATCATAGAGGTTGATGGTGCACTTAGAACCTAAACATGAAACCAAATAGATGTGGTCTCAACCATGTTTCTTGTAATACATATTTCACATCTTCGCCTCACCTTTCTCTCCCCATTTATAATTTTTAGCCTAAATCTCAATATCTTCACCCTCTAAAATGAATTTTGCATTTCTCATATTTTCATGCACTATATCATGTAATTAGAATTTGATAGAAGTAACCACAATACTGAGAATTTTTATCACAATATTGCACATAATATATATTATTTTTATGAACATTAAGGCCTTAATGATATCTTTTAAAGGGAAGAATAATAATGCAACAACCTTTACATAGACTATATTGATCTAACACATGTATATACTCGAATGATCCCCTTTGACCCTAGAAAACTCAAGTTTGTCTAACTATCTCCATAAATATTACATATATTCCAGGCATATCACATTAATTAGGGAAATCATGATCATTCCCACACAAGTGTTTTACATCTAGATTCCAATCATGAAAATGGTCTTTGACTCCACATGTCCTACTACAACCATTTATAATGCATTTGATCGAGCAATATCTGTCATGCCACTGTGTTTTGTATAATTAGACTCAATTTCCATAATATAAGGATTGTTTTATATTGGAAGAGAGCATTTTGTGTTACACATGTTCTATGGGTAATTTCACTTGTGTTGGCTAGGGTGTTTAAGCCTAAGAGAACACAACTAATTATAAGCTGAAGTCACTTCAAATAAGAAATAGGTCTCTCTGCACATGTGATTTTTTTCTTTGTAGTCATGAGAGCCTTCATGCCCTACCAAATACCTACATAAATTTAATATCTCCCCTTCTTGAGTATAGTAACTTCAAATTTATGCACATGAATGATTACCTATAGAATAATGATCATCACAATGGCCTTTTTCAAGCACACATCTCTAAAATCACTTTGAACATTTGCATCCACAAATAAAGAGATCATATTTTACTTTTTCAAGAGAGATATTGGCCTCTAGCTGAAACATTTTCACCTAATCATTATAATGAAAATATATGGTGTTTAAACTTATCCATTGTTGAACTTTGTCAAGACTTCTCTTTGCCACTACCTTAAGGAAATTCTCTAACATAGAATTCCACACTTCGAGGTCACTACCTTTCCTAGCTAAAACCATCTCTAGTCTTGACCTAATTTGAGATAAAAACATCTCTTATAATAATACAAATTGAATTATTTATAGGTGTGCGATATAATCTTGTATCTTTAATGTTGTAGGATAAATCCTTGATAACAACAAGAAAATCTATAACTTCTTCTTGTGTTATATATATATTGAAGATGAAATGTTAAGGTTTGCTGATAGATGTTTGTTGAGGTTCACAATCAAATAAATTATGTTTTCACCTAATTATTATAATATGTATGAAAAATGAAAAACCAAATCTACATATTAAGAGTCCTAGTACCATCAGGTTCATCACTGCATAAAAATAGAATATGGAGAAGAAATGCAGGTTATTGTGTGCAACAACAGATCTGGGACAACTAAGATATTTTTTTAAAAAAATTATATTTTTGTTGTGTGTGATTATGAAAATATATATTTTTGTATTTATATGAAAATTATGAAATTCAAAAATGATAAATGAATGTTATACGCAAGGTAATATTAGTTTAAAAACTATAACAAAAAAACTTGATGGGTAAGGGTGACCATCAAATTTAACCCTAGTTTGACCATCCTTAAAATGTTAAGGTCTCCATAGTCTATATTTATGGCCATTTTAAGACACATGTCACTCATGAGCTATTAACATTGCAAATTGCTCCTGTTAATCACAAACATGTCAATATGCTACATCCACTTTATCCATCTAAACATTAAAATAAATATTAATAAGAGAAATACCTCAATATAGAAAAAACATTATACTTCCCTAAGACATAAACATTTCACATTTTCATCACACAAAAACTTCCTCTAGTTCAATCCATTTGACAGTTGGGTAACTATAATAATTTCAATAATATCACTATTTAGTAGGGCATTCTCACTGTTTCGTAAGTTGATATTACCATTTCATATGGTGTTAACACCATTTTACCAAATCTTTGGCCATTTCCATGTTATCATCATTTCACATAGTGATCTCACCATTTCTAAGGGAGATATTGTTATTTTAAAGGGTGTTATTGTTAATTTCCTATTTTTCTTGCCATTTTGGTGAATTACACCCAAATCAACATTTTTGTTATTTTGATGTTTTAAACCCACTTTTTTTATATCATGTATTTGGTCACTATATCACCAATTTGGTCATGATATCATTTCTTTATTAGTGATATCCTCATATATGCTCGTGATACCATCATTTTTCAAATGTTTTAAAAATACTAAATTTGCTAGTCTACCTCTTAGTAATGAATGATATAAATCAATCAAATCAAAAAACAAAGGTACTTATCGAGTTCACTTTCCCTAGTTATTTTATTTACTCATGAACCAACTCACCAAGGTGTCTATTTTGATGAATGTGTACCATTTCACTCGAATCTCTCACATGTAAATCTAGAGTAGAGAATTTTAAGAAGGGAGTGTGAAAATGAACCATTTTTACCCCTAAGTGTTATTTTATAACTCCAAATTTGATTGTTTACCATCATTATCCCTCCAATTACATCATTATTCTTCCAAAATTCCTATTTATGAATACTTTTTCATTTCTCTCTCATTGTCTTCTATGTTCTCTATTTTTTAGCCTTTTTATCATAAAATGTGTCATTTTATTCATTTCAAGAGCTCATCCATCAAAATTGTTTTCTTGAATAATCCATTATGGGACATCTTGGGTATCCCAAAAATATTTTGGAGTATAATTATGAACATGTTTTCAAAATTTTGATCAAGAATCAACAAAACATGAATACTTCATTCTTCAATCATTACTTACATCATTTTAACAACATTTTTATTATTTGAAAAATCATTTCTTCATATATGTATCAAAATTCCCTTTCAAATAGGAGAAAAATGTATAACTCCACTTTCACCACTTTCATGTTAAATTTTAAATTATAATGACTTTCTGCAACAATGCATAAATCAACTCAAAAGTCACTAGAATACTCAAATTCGTCTATAATTTTGATGTGCACATTCTAAAACACATTGGCACATCCTTTATTATGGAAATATGTTGTATCTAATAATTACCTTCATATAATTCATATTAATTCAAATTTATACTTTGTAAATGATGTTCTTAGCTAATTAAATGGAACAGATACTCAAAATTCAATATCGCATAAATCACACAAATGCTTATCAAGATTAATTAGCTAATAAAAAATAAATGGATAAATATATAATCCATTAGAATTGACCAAATTTGTACTTATGAAAATTAAAATATTCAAAAAATATCATCATGATGACATCATAGGCTAAATTGTCAAAATTTAGAAAATATCAACATAAATACAAATAAATATTAGAAATGCAATCCATGCTCAATCAATGCAAACTATATCTCAAATATTAATTGTATTTTCCATATATATTGGACCTAACCCTAACCACACATCTATTTTATCATCCAAAGGTTGAAACCATTTTGAAATTTTCATAAATAGAGGGGTCACCTTATAATCTTATCAAGATTTTTTATGCAAATTTATTCTGCCAAAATCTAACAAAAGTTTCACCCATTATTTATTTCTTGATAAAAACATGAATAGTGTAAGATTAAATGCCATAGTAACTACTCCACAATATTTAAAAACACTCTAATATATACATCTAAGCTAAACAAACATATATATATATATATATATATACATATATATATATACATATATATACATATATATATACATATATATACATATATATATATACATATATATACATATATATACATATACATATACATACATATACATATATATATATATATATACATACATATATATACATATATATATATATATACATATATATATACATATATATACATATATATACATACATATATATACATATATATATATATATATATATATATATATATATATATCTTTATCTTACTAGCATATATATAGAGAGGGAAGGTGTTTATGTTCATTTTAACATGGCTAATACAAATTAGGTTCCAATGGTTTTGACACACTAGAATCGATCTTATAAGGAACTCTTAGGAACTCCCCAAGGTTTCTTCTACATGGTCTAGCTACATTAATATTCACTCAATGGATTTTTATGACCATTTAAATTCAAGGGGAATTTGTTGGTTAAGGTAAAGTATTTGATATAATTAAATATACATTTTTAATATGAACTAATTCTTAGATAATTATCAAAATGATTTAACTATGTCAATGTATTTGATTCAAACAAACATATCCATTATATGGATTCAATAGTGCATAAGCATAAATAGACATAGAGAGTGTAATCAAGATAGAATATTATGAGTAGATTACTTATATTATAAACTAATAAAGATGGTAGTTAAAATAAAATGAATAAGGTTAGGGAGAAAATAAGAGAGCCCACTTTCTAATAGAGTTAATCAATTCCTATTGAGTAGACAAATCCTTGAAGAAACCAATATTTAGCCAAGCTAGACTTAGCATAACTTTGGCTAAAGGATAGTGTAAGAATCTAATGGAAGTATAACCAATGTAAAATATTAAAAGAGGGTCACCATATACATTCATAAATAAATTATATCAACTAGAAAATCTTTCACATCAAGATATTTCCATAAAATATAATTTGGTATTCATAAATACTTGATTGAATTATAGACTTAGCCTCATACACCCTTGACTTAGTAAGCTAATTTAGAAAATAAGATACATTAAATAAAATTATTGGTCTACTATTATAATGATAAGACTAAAAGGATCTAAATATTTATAACCTTCTATGATCATAAAAAAATACCAACCCTTACTATAACATAGGAGATGATCTTATATAGACCTCCAAGTCCATAGAGTTTCAAATCCATCCCATTGTTAAGGTAGTTGCCATAAATCATCAATGTGATTGAAAGGTGTAAATGAGGCTCTAAAATACATGCCAACTTGATCATGTTCATGCAAATATTGAATTGAAATTTGATTGTAAAGGGTCACTAAGATTTCATTAGGATTGTCATTTAGACATGTTCTGTGTAGTTAGGTACCATGCCTCTTAAAGGCTAAATTTATCTTATGCTCTTTGCTTGATCCTAATGTGCACACCATTCTCATGACTCATGCCTTATTCATAATTTTAGTTTAATCCACTCTTTTTATTCATTGTACCCACTACCATGCCTTAAATTCCATCATTTATCATTATGCTACTAACTTGTAACTTGATTTTGTTGTTGAGTTGAAATCATACTCCCATCTCAATTTTTGATGGATTTTATGACTAGAAAATCCATAAATAATATTCCCTTCATCTTCTCATCACCACTACCTCATGGTCAGTAATTAACTTCTCCTTCCATTCCCAACATTAGGATTTTGAATTTGCCTGCCATGTCCCACTTTGCCACTTGATAGTCTATCGATATTCTTGAGATTTATTCTATTATCTACATTTTTCATTATTGTGGCCATGTGGAATATTCTTAGGCTCATGGAATCTTCATGTTTTTGTAGGTCAATAATTTTAATGCCTCAAGCTCCTAGGTTAATGTTGTAATCAGTTCAAGCTCTTAGGATTTAAAGAGGGTACCATGTGGCATATTCTTAGGGCCTTGGGGCCATAGGCCTTTTCTAATGGGAATAAAATCTTAGGCTTATATATTATTTCCTTAATACCCTCAAGGTTTTTAGGTTTTGAGGTTTTGAGCCTTTGTTAATGCCTTCAATCCTCCATGCTTCTAGGCTTCCAAGTGGGTGTCACATGGCATATTCTTGGGGCCCTGGGGATTTAAAAAGATCGTCATTTTTCAAAAAATATTTAGATCTAAATCCATGTGTCGATGAGATTTAGATTCATGGAATAATTTGGGGTCCCAATAATCTTTCAAAAACCTATGAAAAAACAAGAAAATTAGTTAGGCAAATATTTTATCAAAAAATATGTTTTACCAAGTGAATTTTATGTGATAAGTAGTCATTTAATATAGGAATTAAAACTAGTCATTAGTATAAAATTAATTTTAAGCCCAAACTTTAAAATGTGTGAATACCAAAGCATTTTATTAAGGAATAAGACGTAATAATCTTAAAATAAACCTATAATTTAGACATTAATGTTCATAAGTGAATGCTTAGACTAAATTGAGAAAAATATAAAGGCATTAGAAATGAGCATGAATAATCATTTGTAACTTATCATATAGTAAATTATCAATCAAGAAAAGCTCAATCATATAGACCATCACAACCACATAGAAAAGGATAAGATAAGAAAAGAGGGCCCTAATTTTTAGTTTGAAAATGGTGCATTTTGGTGAAGGCAACAAGTGGAAACTCCTACTGCTAGATACTCCTTAGTATATAAATAAATTTATAATCCTTAGTTCTTTCATCCAAACAACAATAATTATCTACAAATTATTACTGGAGATAAAATCAAAAGGATCAAATCACCATATTCTACCTCAATATGTGGCATACTCAGCTAAAATCCCACCAAAAACTATTTTTAGTGTGATCAAGTGATTACTTTATTTTGTTTGCAAGCACACATAATAATTTGTATCTGTATAAATGGTCATGACTTATGAAAAGGACATATTTAGTTATTTTTCATGGAGTAATGGCATGGTTATTTCTCTAATATTATCCCGAATAGAGATACCTCTAGTCCTTTCCTAAAGCTTTATTCCACTGTTGACCAGGCCAAAAATCCTATGTTGGAGGTTACCAAGATCACCCTTTCAAGGAATATTTTCAGATTTTGCATTTTGACTTAATTATTTGGAAATGATACTTTAGTTTTTTATTCATTGAGGGCTAAGGGCCAATCCATTAGTTTAAGGAAAATCAAAAGGTTCATTATTAGATAAGACAAACCAATAAAAGATAATGTTACATTTTATTTAGATGTTTAAAATAAGTATATAGATGGATTTAAACAATAAAATAAACCTTTATAAATCCATGCATTATATTTTTAATCAATAGTCTTTATAAATTTGAAAAATGTGCAAGAGAGTTATAACAATTCACACAAATGTTTAAGTAAGGTTTTTGTTCCTGTTATTGAGTGCCATTGATGCTAGATACACAACATGCCTTTCATTTCATGTATTTGATTAATAGGGTAACCTAAAGGAAAAAATAGAATGACCATACAAAAAAAAATAAAGGGAAACTAAACTAACAATAAGTGATGGGAAGGAAAAATTCAAAAAGGAAACAAGAAGATAAATTATTCATAGAAGTTTTCAAATAGATGCATACTTTAAACTAGTTAGACACCTATTTATTTTCAGGATTTTGAGAAGGGTAAATTAAAATATTAATTTGTTTTATGTTATCCTCTACATTCTTGGACATTATCCCATAAATATTTTCTATGTTCTTTTCATGCAATTCAAGCAAACTAGGACTATTAAATTTTGCATTATGTTTATATTTAGATTGTAGAAAGCATGAGGGATAGGGTTTGATAAATACCTCTACCCAAACATTAAATTATGGTAATGGGAATGGGTGGGCATTCTTAAATACCAAAAATAACTAGGAATCTAACCTAGTAGAGGCTTCCTCTTCATTGTATCCATTACATTAATCAATTGGTGGTTGTTCTTAGATGTAGATGAATGCCTATATATCATCCTCTTTTTATTTCTTGTCATTTGAAATGCATGGGATTAATTTAAATTATTCTCATATCAAAGGCATTCTAAACTTACCATCATTATTTGATGTGTATAAGGATTTGGTATGAATTAGATTACTATTAGCTTGCATCCCCATTAGTATCATTGTTTCATCCTAGCCACTATGTCCATGACTTACCATTTAGATCTTGACTACCTCTACTATTGGGAAGAATACAAGGTTACTTTCTATTGATTTAAAAATGGGACTTGGCTAAGGAGATAGATTATCTACTTCAATCTTATCCAACTCATTATCCTTTAATGGAAAACCCCCTTTTTTTTCCCTCTTTTTGGCACCAATAGTTTGGCTCAATATTTTCTTCTTCAAGCTCACCTACTGCTAGTGATGAGGGTGAAAATAAAATAATACCACTAATATACTAACCATCTTAGATCAATTTGATAAATGTAGGGCTTGAGGTGGCATAGGTGAAGTATGTTTCATATGCATAACATGCATCTTCTTCATTTATATCTTACATTAAAATAAATGCATAAAACTAATAAAAATTCCATAAGCATCACAAGGAAAAAAAATGTTGATTATATATTATATTGATATAATCATACACATTAAAACTAATAGCAAGGTTCTCATTTTTTATAGGAAGACTAATCTAGTTGTAAACTTGGGGCATTACATTATATGTCACATGATGACTCATTATCTAATTTGCATGCATGTACCTTAAAGTAATTTGGGTACAAAACCCCAATTATCCCAATGGATAGGAAGGCTAATCACCATAGCCATAAGGCATTGATTATTACTCTATTATGCAATCCTCTTTTTTAGTTCAAATCTAAATATGTGAGGGAAGATAAGTTTCTTATAATGAACATAGTAGTTAAAGGATATAGATAATTGAGGTAAGATTATATGGTTACATCCTCCATTTACAAGAAAGGATCCTTTGACCTAGTATATAATTGATGGAATCTATGGTTGAATGCACTAGTTAGCTCAATGAGATTTCCTCAAGCTATGGAAAATTGATAAAACAAGATAGAAGGGTCAATTGGCACACTAATATGATTAGCAAACATATTCTACAAGATGTCCCATTAGGTGATGCATCCTTCTAATAGACCAAGGTACCAAGAATAGGTTGTTTGATATAGTTAATGGGGTAATAGGAGACAAACCATATCCTAATTCTAAGTCTACCTTTTTATGATATCTTTTTTAAAATCTTTGATGTGTTCCTCAATAGTATTAACCCTACCATGGATATACTTTACACACAATTTGAGTGGGTTATTGGTAAAGTCATGAGAAGGTCCTATAATATTCACAGGATAAGAACATCCTTGTAGACAAGATAAGGGAATTAGACTACTAGGTAAAATATATTTAAAATAATATATAATTCTAAAAATCTAAGCTGAGGCCCTCCTTCTAGTGATATTTATGTTGATGTTCAATTTGAAGAAGCCAATAACAACTAGTTTTTGGTGATTTTGGTGTGCCATAACCCCTCTTATAAGGAGCTCCTAAAAACTCACCAAGGTTTATTCTACATATTCTAGGCACAATAATATTCACTTAATGACTTATTATGACCATTATAATTCAAGGGGTCTTTATTGGTTAAGCTAGATTATTTTAGACATGTTAATAAACATTTAAAATATGAGTTAATGCATAGATAATTAATAAAATGATTTAAGTATGTGAGTGTAGCTAATTCAAACAAACATATATATTACATGGATTTAACATGCCATAAGCGACAATAAATAGAGTGAGAAAAATCAATTTAAAACATTAAGAGCAAATTTCTTAGATTATAAACTAACAAGGCTAGTAAGAAAAGAAAAAGAGAGAAGAGCATGAAAAAAATAAGAGATCAAGATTTTTAATAAATCCAATCAATTCCTCTTAAGTAGACAAATTCTCAAAGAAACTTTTCCTTAACTAAGACATACCTAACATAACTCTGGCTAAAGGGTGTTGCAACTGAGGGAGGTAACAACAATGCAAAAGAGGAAAATAGGGTCACCATATACATGCACAAATCAAGTCTATCAAATTGAAAAGCTTTCACAAAAATATATTTCCATGAAAGATAATTTGGTATTCATCAATACTTGATTAGATTAAATACTTAGCCTCAAATATCCATGGCTAAATAAGTTAATCTATAAAATTAGATGATACTTGAATTAAAATGAGTGGTCCCTTACTCTAATGCTAAGACTAAAAAGATTTAGCTACGTATAGCCTTCTCTAATCTTAAAAAATACTAACCCTTAATACAATGTAGGATTTGATCTTATATATACCTCCTATTTCATGGAGTTTCAAAATTTTCCCACTACTAGATTACTTAGAGTGGCTACAAGCAATAATCAATGTGATTAAAAGGTGTATTTAAGACTTTGACAGACATGCCAACTCAACCAAGCTCTTAAAGATACTAAATTTAACTCTGGTAGTAGAGGATCATTGGGATTACTTTAGGATTTCCATTTATAAATGTTTCATATAGCTAGGCACCATGCCTCTTGAAGGCTAAATTTGTCTTATGTTCTTTTTTTGATCTTAATACATATATGACACCCATGATTCATGCTTTATTGATTATTTTAGTTAAATTTGACCCTTTTTATCTTTGTGCCTACTGAAACACCTTTAATTCCATCATTTAAAATCATGTTATTTAGACATGATTTGATTTTGATATTAAATTGAATGCATATTCCCATCTCAGCTATTGATGGATAGATAAACCATCAATCTTAGTCCCTTCATCTTCTAACATCACCACTACCACATGATCATTTTTTATTTTCTCCTTCCATTCCCATCTCTAGTCTTTTGGCTTTACTCATCAGGTCCCACTTTACCACTTGTTAGTCTTTTAATGTCCCTAGGATTTACTTTTATGTTTGCCTTTGACATTACCATGGCCACATGTCATCTTCTTGAGCTCATGAGATCTTAATGATTTATTAGGTCAATATTTTTAATACCTAGATCTCACAATTTAATATAGTAATCACTCTAAGCTTTAGGGATTCTAATAGGGTGTCACATGGTGTCTTTTTGGGGCCTCAAGTCTATGTGCCTTTAATAATGTTGATCAACTCCAAAAATTAATTCCTTAATGCCCATGAAGTTCTGAGGTTATAATGTTTTGAACCTTTGTTAATGCCTTTAATCTTCCATGCACCCAAGCTTCTAGGAGGGTGCCACATGGTGTATTCTTAGGGCCCTAGGGATTTAAAATACTTAGTCATTTTTTCAAAAATATTTGGATCCAAATCCATGCATTGATGATATTTAGACGTGTGGAAGAATCTAGGGATCTTGATAATCTTTTGAAAACCTATGAGAAAACAAAAAATTCTACTAAGTAAAGATTTTCAAACAAACTAAGTTTTGCCAATAAAAATTTATATGAGAAATAGTCATTTAATATACTAATTGAAACCATTCATTCATATCAAATTAAGGTTTAATATTGAATATTATAATGGGTGAATAATGAAACATTTATTAACGAATGAGACTTCTTAGGCTTAAAATAAACTTGATAGTTAGCAATTAATGTTCATAGATGAAAGCTTAGACTGAATTGAGAAAAAAGCAAAGGCATTAGAAATGAGCATGCATAGTCTTTTGTAACCTATCATCTAGTAAAATTACAATCAATAAGAGCTCAATTAGACAAATCATCACAACCCCATAGAAAAATATCATATAAGAAAAGAGGGTCCACATTTTTAGTTTGAAAATGGGGCATGTTGGTGAAGGCAACAACAAAAGGTAAATTTTATTTTTTATCTTCTTTGTGTTTATTTATCTCTTCTTTATCCTTTCCTAATCTAAAGACATGCACTTTGGTTTTAGGTTCTTATTCATTTAATTTCTATTTCATACTAATAACATAAGTAAACCCATCATACTCATGTGTTTAAAACATCTTATGTACGGTCAAAAACATCTTCTATATAGTTAACTGCCACGTGTTATAATATGAATATGCCACATGGACATTATAGCATGTCATATTACATATACCATGCCATGTGTCATCACCTCATTACTCCATCTATTGACAAACATAAAGGCTTAGAGAGAAAAATACTAAGTGACCAAGTGGAAATATGCCACATGTCTTGCAGTGATAAAGTTGGTCACGGATAAGAAATATAAAAATGCCATGAATCAATGAAATAACAAAAATTATATTAGTGACAAAGCATACCAAAAGATAAAATAGATAACTAATCAATTAAAGGCAATGATGAAGTGTCATCTAAAAATTAAACCTATGAAATTTGGCATCATAAAATCAAATTCAAATTTGATAGATGTATAAATATGACCATTAGAAAATAATCAATTTTCACACGTGGAGGATTGAATCAATGAATCCATAAGATACTAAGTTATAATATGTTTTATGTTCTTAGATCAAATAAAATTACATTTTCCAATTGTTGAAATATAGACTACTATTTATAACTCCATAATGACTAAAATACCTATATTTCAAAATTAATACAGAACTTGAATCATTCAATAATGGAGGCTAAAAACTAGGAACTTGCTCTTTCAATGTTTTACTTTGAGGCCAAGAAAGAATTTAAAGATACATAATTTGTCAAAAAAAATTATATAGAGCATTCAATCATTATTAAACAATATAATTAGAGGTTGAAGCTTCCCACCCTTATAAAAACAAAGACAACTTATCCCTAGACAAAGGGATTAATAGATGACTTGATAGTAATCATAACAATCAAACTCCATAAATTAGAAGTGAAACTAGATTTAGTCCCTTGCTTTAACTTAGTGTTTAATTTATTTATAGAAAGCATGGATCAAATCTACATTTTTCAAGATTTTGGTAGTTGGCTTTTCATCTAGACATACTAAAAGAGTTGGGTAGATTAAGTATCGGCTTGTTCTTTTCCCTTGGGTTTCCCCTTTTATTTTTAGATAAGTATCAGCTCCTTCCACTAGTTCCACATGGCACCCCCATGCCCATCCTTCACAAAAGAGTTCTTGGCTTCCCAAGGAGCAGTGTCAGCTTACCATGTGGTGGTTTGTTTGGGGGAGGACACTATGTAGGTATAACTAAATAGAAGTGGAGCTTCCACATGTCATCACAGTGTTCCTCAAGGGTAGAGGGAGTTCCTTTATAAAAAAAGGTGCACCATTGGTTGTTTAAATTAATGGGACACATGGGCAGATCTATCTTCGAAAGGAATTCCCTTGTGCCATACGTCATCATGTGTTTCTCTAAGGAAGGGTTTTTTCCTATTAGAGATTTGAGATACACCATTAGATAAGGGAAATGACCCACATTTCCAGTAAGATTTCTAGGATTGCTTAAAATAAGTACACACATAGTTATAGTACTTATTATAAGCATCATCAAGGGAATCATAAAAAATTAAGATTGCACCATATCCTAGATTTGAGGACCATTTGTACTTATGAGTTGAAGTTCCCATTTCAATTATAATGGCCTCATCATGAACACAAGTGATAGGCTCTAGGTGTTGATTCATTTTGTCATGCCAAGGCCACCCAGCCTATATATTCGAGGTTTATTTCTATAGTGTGGGCTAGTAGTTAGCTAATAGTGGGTTGTTTTTATGGTTGTTATCAGAGATCAGCCATTGTAATAGTTTTAGTTTTAAATAGAAATAATATCATTTTTTGTCTTTCATTTGAAGACCTTAGCAGGTTCCCCTCATGGGAAGGATGGAATAGTCTATACTGTGCCTTTTGGCCTTTGTATTTTATTCTCCACCCAACAATGAAGAGGACTTGATATTTTGTGTTAAATTATGTGGAATTAATTATTGTCTATTATTTTGTACTTTGCTTTTGTAGTATTGGATTTTGTTTATATTATAGACTTTAAACCATGAATATGCTCTTTTAAATTGTCTATAATATTTTAAATGGTCCAAGCTATATTATGAAATATTAAGAGTGAATATATTAAGAATTTTGGTTATCACCTTAGATAGTTTTATTTTATGCTTTATTTAAATTTATTTCTTCCCCTTTTCCTCCATAATTATTTGAAGAGTTGGATTTTAAAATATCAAAGGTCACTTCACAGATAGAAATTTAGTCCCACATTTATAAAAATTCCCATAAGAGGTTGTTTACTAAGAATAAAAGTTTTAGGTGTCAACAATTTCCTTTGTTGGCATGCCCATTGGGACTATGTCTACCCATAATCACCTAACTAGAGGTTAGATTTTATGAGCTAGAGGCATATAAAAAGGTCACTAACAACATAAAATATAAGCTTATTATTACCAGCTCTGGTAGTTGTAAGGGTCTAACATAACATAACAACCATAGGAGATGGTAGTCCAAGGACCACCAAGGAAATTTATATCATGGAATAGTGGTAGACCACTCATCCCTCCAATAGCCCTGGATATGTGGGATCTTATTCCTAATAACACCTTAAGATCATTCCCTAAATTTAAAAGGGAGGATTTAAAGAGCACAGTGAAACATCTTTAGTATGTTTCCAATGTTTGTACCATGCATCATGTCATAAAAGCAAAATGTAGCATTAAGACTATTGGTCACCTATTTCAAATGGTGAGCTCTTGAATGGTATTGGTCCTTGCTACCCAACTCCATATCCACTTATGATAAACTAGGTAATAGATTTTTCAATCGATTCAACAAGAAAGGAGACTGGTCATCTCTCCTATAATAGATAATCACTATTAAAATAGCCCTATAAGAGGCTATCATCAATTTTAATACCAAGCTATATAATACCTAGTAAAGAATCCTAGTATTGGCTTAACCACCCATAGGTATGGTCATCATCTTTTACCTTAAATCCTTTAATTTAGACATAGATGTTATGATTCAATCCCTTAGAGGCCAAACACTTTTAAATGCATATGAATTAGCCATCAATGTGGAGAACAATTTGATAGATGTTGGAAAACTCTCCCCATGAACACCAATGCCCATGTTCCTAGAACTATAAATTTCATTGCAAGAGGAAGTCCCACACACCTCGTAAGCATCTCCTCAAATGAGCATGTCCGCTTTATCTACACTAACTATGGAGATGAATGACACAAAGAGCATCTTGTTAAACTTTTCAAATGAGATTATAAACCTAAAGAAGTAGAAAGTTAATCCTCCAAATTCCCACTTTAAAAATTACCAAGGTGAAAGAGCATCATATCAACATAACCAGTACTATGGAGGGTAGAGGTCAAATCATTAGGTGAAACCTACAAATAAAATCATCTTTATTCCTAAGCCTTTACAAATAGTCATGCCAAACTCATAGAGATAATTGGTTATTAGCTAAAACAACTTGGAAGATAACTCAAATTCATGGTGCTTTTTATGTAATGATGACCATACACCCTAAAATTTATGAAGAGGTGATATGTATCAAAAATTTACTGAACAAAAAAGATAAGGGAGTGCACTTGATTTAGTTCCTTATGGAAAGAATTCCTTGGGTATTAAAAATGCTATCATAATGGCTCAAATGAAAGGAATGCCCTTAGAGAAAAAATAGGAGATAGAATCAAAACATGCACTTTTCTCTTGGGTGGAAGGCAAAGATATAATTTATACAAATGAAATCTCTATGTTGAAATCTCTCCAAGTCCAAGTAAACTATTACAATCGATCTAATAAGAAACTGACCAAAGTCCAAGAAGATTTCATAAGGCCTAAAGTGACTTTAGAAATTATTTTAAGACCCCAACCATCACCCCTAACATATCAAAAGTAGGTTGAAATAGCATAAAATAGGATAAAGGACCCTAAAATCTAACGTTAAGGGTCATTAAAAGTGGTGAAATAGATGTCTTATCTAATGGTGAAGGCCCTAGCTAATGTTTCTCTCTAAGATGTCTTATCTATCCCTGAGAAGAAATCTCTAATAAGAGAGGCATTGGAAGACCAAGAGAACCATGTATGAGGTAACTCGACTATGGTATTATCATATACTAAGGAAAAAGAAGCTAGTAGGAATGTGCAACCCCATACACCATCCACATTCATCAATTATAAACAAGTGGTAAGCAAAGTAAAAACCACCCCATTTTATTTAACTTGCATTATGTAGAAAAAGTTGCTGCACAATTCTATGATTGATTCTAGTTCCATCACCATAGTGATACCCAAACAGATTACAAATGCACTACAAATTCAATATGAACCTTTGGATAAAGAGGTAATGTATTTATATGGGATAAAGTTTAGACCATAGGTCTTATCAAGGATCTTCCCCTAACATTGTATTATTGTCCTAGTATTATAGTTCCCTAAGAATTTTTGGTAATAGACATTCCACCAGTCTTTGGGTTATGTTTGTCAAGAGATTTCATAGCCAATATAGGTGAGTACTTATCTTTGGATTGGTCTCACTTGAACCTAGGGACCAAATACAATTCAAAAAATAAGGTTCTATCCAAGATGCTACATCTAGAGCACAACTAGTAATGTTATGATGAATTTTGAAGTGGCACACACTTCTTTCTTAAAGAAGAGATGCATTGCATAGAAATAATTACGGAAGGAATGGCACACAATAGGAGCATGAAAGAGGATGTCCTCATTAATGAATTCATCAAGAATGATCTATTCATAAACTTTTATGCCATTATCCTTGGGACTTATTTAATCTAAAATGAAGATCAAGCCATCCGCAATGTCATGAAGAAAAGAGAGGATCAGAGTGAGGAACCTAAAAATGAGTCCAATTTTTTGATTCTATATTTTAATGGTACAAAATGAAAAATCCATGCTAGAAATAGTATCCAATTGGTGTTTTCATATATAAAAGAGACCCTTAGATCCTTCATCTTCTAATTTTTTATGAAAATAATGAAGATAATTATGAATCCCTAGTCCATGGCTTCAACCTTGTCGAGCACAAGGGTGTGAAATAGTTAAATGTATTCAAAGACTCCAAACTAGTGGTAAAGCAAGTAAGAAGAGTCATAGTTACAAAGAATGTATACATAGATTCTTGTCAGCATTGAATACGGGATTTAATTGAAATATTTCAAGCATTTAATATTCAAATCATTCTTAAGTACATGAACATGGAAGAAGATAAAATGACATTAATTGGATACCATTTTGATCTAGTAATCAATTTATTGACCAATGAATAGGTGGTATGAGTGATTATTAGGCTTGTTATTCTAGATGATGATTAGAACTGGTAGGTATTTGAGAGTGATTCTAAAATCACCATGTTTTTTAGCAATCATGCAAATTTATAGAGAAATTATAGCCAAAAATAAAAGAAGCCTATGGAGATCAAATCATACAACTGAAGTCCAATAAACTTCCAAAGGGACTGATAACTCTAGATAATTTATTTTATTTCAATGATACAAGGAATGAGAAAAAGAATTTTTTCACAAAAAAAAGTGACCACTCCAAGCTCGATGTGGGGGATGAAATAAAATTAAAGGTGGGAAAAGAAGTTTCTAAATTTGATAAGGATTGATTGGTATCCTTCTACAATAATTATGAAGGGGTTATGGCATGGACCTATGATATGTGGTATATGTGGCATGGACCCCAGAAATACATCTTCAACATCTCATAAGGCAAGTTACTAGGATATGTGGTATACAAAGAAGGCATCTGTACTGATTTAGATAGAGTGAAATCCATCAAGGACTTAACCTTACCAATTAATAAGAAAGGAGTCTAGTCTCTCCTAGGTAAGTTCAACTTCATTAATTGATTCATATCTAAATTTCTATGTCTCATAAGGACAATTACATTAATGTTGAAGAAATCCCATTATTTTAAATGTATCATTGAAGGAAGGATAGTTTTTGACAAGATCAAGCAGTAAATATCCACCGTTCTCGTGTTAGTCAATCCTAACTTCTCTAAAGAATATATCATGTATGTTTATGGGAGTGAACATAGTTTGGCAGTTGTGTTAACTCAAAAATTCAAAAATAAGAAGAATGGAAAGGTGATCATCCTATTACATTATATTCAAGAACCCTACATAGATATGAGACTAGCTATAATTTTTTTGAGAAGCAAGATTTCACCATCATTAAAGATCTCAAGAAATTTAGACACCTGATGGTGGGAATCAAGGTAATGATATATGTGGCACATTCAAACATTAAAGGAATACATCATGAGGGAGAAATCACTAAGAAGAGAGCTAATTAAATCACTAAGATCCTATAATATAATGTCAAATTCAAACTGACCAAGGTGATCTAAAGGAGAGGACTTTGTGAGTATTTAGCCCAATATATAGATGCCTTGATAGATGATCAAGATACACCAAAAATAGTTGTAAAGATCTAGTTATACAATATTCCAAGGAGTCTTGGGTTAATAATATAACCTACTTTATGAAAATTAGCCAATATCCATATGGTCTCCCTTTACACAAAAGGAGGTTCTATAGGTTGTAAAGAGCTAGTTATACAATAGTCTAAGGAGTCCTTTGCAAAAGGATCTTTGATGGGGTACTAATCAAATGTTTTGATAACCACCAAGATAGAAAAATCCTATAAGATATGCATTTTACCCCTTTAGGTAGACAATTCTTAGAAATGATGACCATAATTAAAACAATGCAAGTTAAATAATACTAGTTGACCCTATTTTCATATTGTTATTAGGAAATTAAAAAATGCCAGCAATGCCAGTTTTTCACAGGTAAGTAAAAGAATTCAGCCATGCTATTAAACTTGATTATGATGAATCCCATATCTAGTATAAGATATGAGTGGATACTCATGGCCACATACTATTTC
This sequence comes from Torreya grandis, assembly GCA_037957365.1. NCBI lineage: Eukaryota > Viridiplantae > Streptophyta > Pinopsida > Cupressales > Taxaceae > Torreya > Torreya grandis. The sequence goes on from JARHVA010002016.1 coordinate 409,886, forward strand.
ACAAGGTAGACTGAAGTAGCTCCTTTAAAAGAAGTAACTAAAATTATGATCCTCAACTTCTTAGAAGAACTGATAAAAAGGTTTGGCCCTCTTAAAACAATCATATTTGACAATGCAAAGGCCTTCCTTGGTTCAAAAAAATTAGAATTTTTTCTTAGGAATGGCATTTTCCTTAAGACTTTATCCAATTAATACCAGTAAGGGAATGGGTTGGTTGAATCGACCAACAAGAACCTTATAAGGTTAATTAAGAGAATGGGCACCAATCGATAGAGGTAATGGCATAAACATCTAAAAATAAATTTATGGGTTGATCGAATCACTCCTACATAGATTCTAAAAACATCCCCTTATGAATTACTATATGAGAAGGAATTAGTCATGCTTATTTCAATGGAGTTTCTTGCTTTACAGTTGTTAAAACTTTTGAAATAGTAGAAAATAGAGTAATGGAGGTCAGGTTAGTGGAATTACTCAGTATTCAGGAAGCAAGAGAACAAGCTAGTGGTGTTATGATCAAAAAAAATTAGGTGGTTAAGAGGTGGTTTCATAAAAAGGCATTGGACCTAGGCTTTAGTCCAAGAGACTTGGTTCTAAAATATGAAGAAAGGGTCACGAAGCTAGGTTAGCATTTAAAGTTTGATTCCATATGGAGAGGACCTTTTTAAATCATTAGCAATAGGTTGGGAAATGTATTCTAATTAATGGATGAAGAATGCAATGCCTTAGAGATTTTGGTCAATGGAATCCACTTGAAGTACTTTAATTGATTAATTGGCTTTACTTTGTACATAGGTATTTTCTTTTTTCACTTTTATTTCCCTTCACTAATAAGCATCATTAACACAAGCTACTATTGTCCCATCACCAAGTTTTCATGCTTTGGTTCCCCTCATTTTTAATCCTCTAGGATAGATGGTTATCTACCCCACTCCCCTTATAATTAATGTTTAGGTGCCACCAATTGCATGATCTCTTGTAAGGATCACCGTAAATATTATCCTAAAGCATATGTGCTGCCCTTCCTATTTATGGGTGATAAAATTAAAAGTTTTATTATTATTATTATTATTATTATTATTATTATTATTATTATGCCAAGATTTTCAGCTGATAAATACCAATCTCTTGATCAAACAAAACATTTAAACACCCTAAGAGTTCCCAAGAATAATGAGCTAAGTAGAGAGTCTTTAGCGAATAATTATATGTAGAATAGTGAGAAGAAGATAGTATCCTATGTTTTCCAAAATAAAAGAGAGATTTTTTTAGTTGAATTACAATATGAAACCTTTTAGATCCTCATCTGATGATGAACATCTGATAAAATAGATATCTCATGATCTAAGTAATCACATAAATTATCCATCTCAATTTTAAGAAAGCAAATCCTTTACTTTCACCCTTACACAGCCTAAGCCCATAATACAAAACATGAAGAACGTCTCAAAAGGGTGTTGTAGGGACTATTATAGCTCAAATTTCCACCCTTTGGAAGATGGTTCTTTACGCCCTTTCTAACTTGAGTAGAACTATGGGAACAACCCAAGGCTATGGATCACCTATGGTAGGGATAAACCTCCAAAAAAAGGTTAGATTCCTTTTAATACTCACCTAAATTAATGTTAGACTAATTATTTTTAGAGAAAATGGCTAGAAAGATAATTAGGGCTCCTAATAAGGCTAAAATGGTGATGCACCAAAGTTAAATGGACACGCATATAAGCTTGAACACACACTAGATTAGTAGAAGATAACTGTGGCTTACTTAATCTCAATAATTTCATAAATATTCCATGGAAGAGGTTACAAATAGAACAGTATATAGACCTAAAATTTAGCTTGAAATCACCTTCAAATAGGTGAGTATAAGGATAGTAAACTAGGAAGAATCTCCTTCACAAATTCACCATAAACAAACATGTTAAACACTAATTAATTATAAGAGATAGGAAAAGAGTTGATACTATTACTTAAAAAGGTAGTTATTATAATATTTTTATAGGGTTTAACCTTATTAAATGAGTATAATTTTTCAAGAGTCTTGATGAGTATCCTTGTCCCAAAAAAGAATGTGCTAAATTCTAAAAGATGAGAACCCCTTCTATGGGAATGAGACCAAGATATATAGGAGAAAAGAGATAAAAAATAAAAGATATGAGAGCACACTATCAAAAAAATAACACTTATCCTAGGTCATTAATTGAACCTAAAACACCACCTTAATCTTTAGACAATTAAAACATTAGTTTTTATCAATCAAGTCACTACCACTAGCTTGTTAAGTGAGAAAGTCCCCAAAGGTTCTAAGGATGAATTAAATGCTCTTAGATGTAGTTCCCAACACTAGACCTTTTCTTTGATCCTTCATACCATCTCTTTCCTGAGGACAAAACCTCATACTCATGGATCTAATCAAATCATGGCTTTATGCCTTTTAGGTATCTATTTATTGAGACTATGGCAAAGCTAAAGGATGAAAACCCTTTACATTAGTCACATGTCTACTCGAATTTCATATCTATATCATAGGTTTATCATGTAGATAGAAAACCAAACTAATGTCATTGGTTTTCTTATCATTATCCATACTCTACCTGATACCTAGTCCCATTTAGATATTAACTTGTTGACCTCTAATTTTCAATATGTCTAAAAAGACCTAATATATATTTGTAGAGTCATATTGGCAATGATTAGTCCCTATTATTTATCTTGATTCAAATATAGTTGATCTTGATCTTAGTTCTATGTATTCTTACTTACCTTGGCTATAAATTTTCCCTTTGACCTCTGTCTAAGTCACCTGGGATCACCTTTATTTTGATTGGCCATCAAAATCTAACTTAGCTTTTTGACATACTGACTCATCTCACTCTATTAATTTCAATCTACATGATCAAGCACCATCCATTAATCTTATTCCAATTGAAATCACTCTTGACACCTATCATGCATGTATTTTCTCTTGAGATTCACTGACCCCTTTGACTTCCACTCACTATTAGATCTAAATTCTTGATCAAACACCAACTATTGATCTATTAGGACCCACTATTTGAAAGTCAATGGATAGTTCATGATCTTAAAATTAATGTCTCTACTCCCATTAAATTAAGTTCATATGACCATCAATAAAATTCATGTGACCTTCAATTCTAAGCTAAAAATAGTTAGTTTTACCTAAGCTTAAACTTGACATCGGTGTAAATGTCATATGTTAAAAATACAAATTTTAAGGCCTATAACTTGAAGTGAAAAATTCATGGAGGCACCAAATTTTCAAGATATTATCTTAAGGCCAAAAATATCAAACCCATTTGATCTACTAGTCCCAAGATTCTTCTAAATGAAGATATTAAATTCATAAGTTGGCTAGTTCAAATGCTTCTACGTGACATCTTGGCAATGGTCGAACTCAAATGACTAAGTGTGGAAAACTTGGTGAAATCTGATTAAGGAACTAACTTTGATCATACATAATTTATATCATGCTTTGGTGAATGATCTAAAACTTAGCATGTGGTAACTAGGCACAAATGCGAATAGACCCATATGATCATTTTCTCATGTAATTATCACACATGCAAGATATAGCTTTGTGAAGATGTTCATTCAGCTCTATTATAACCTCTTCAAAATGGCTAAGTATGGAAAAACATGTCAAACTACCTAGGAGCCCAACTTTGAAAATGCATATATATCTTCACACTTCATTAGAGGACCTAAAACATAGTTCATATATTCTAGGCTTAAAACTAAATAACCCCATTTGATCAATTATCTCAAAAGCTACCACATGTGTCAGATGTAACATCTTTAATCTATTCACTTGGATTTATTTGAGCTCCTTACAAATTGGCTGAGTATGGGAAAACATGAAAAAAGTGACTAAAGAACCAACTTTGGACTTTTGCAGCCTTTGATGCACTTTGGCAAAGTAATAGCAATTTGGTGCATATTATCTTGGCATAAATGTGAACAAACCCATATGACTAATTCTCTATAACTCATCCACACATGGTAATGGTGACGTTAGCAAAGTGCCTGCACAAAACTTCTATTACTAGTCCCAAGTGTCTCAATAAACACAATGAAGAACCAAATAGATCCCATACACTTCTAAGCCATTCCAAACATTCTTAGCATCCCATGAGAACTATGAAAATATGATCCTATCCTTAACAAATGGCAATTTAGACTTTAAGTGAACCTAAAGTGTCTTAAAATTATTGTGATTAAAGTGAGATGTTGGACTCCTCCTTCCATTTAGAACCTTATCTTTGAGATTTTTGTATCGTAAAAAATGTTTGAAAGAAGTTGACCATTGGGGAAATTATCAAGGGATAATTTTCCTAAAATAATTATGGCCTTAGAATTGCCTTTTGGCCTTCTAGAAATATCCCTTTTCCCTTTGAAAATTTCCCTTAGGATCTTTTTCATTGATCTATTTTCTTGAGAAAACTACCCTTCAAAAATTATGCTTGGTTCACTTTACCAAGAAAATACCCTTCAGGAAAATTGTCTTGGCCACTTCGCTTGAAAAATATATCCTTTAAAAAAAGTGTATAGGACACTTTGCTTGAAAAATTTCCCTTCGAGAATTTTTAAAAGGACACTTTGCTAAAAAAGTTCCCTTCAAGAAATTTATATCAGACCACTTTCCTATAGAAATGCCCTTTGGTATTTTTGTCTAAAATTTTCCTCAAAATAAATATGATTTTGGGAAAATTGTGTGAATGATTTTCTCAAAATAAATCTAACACTTAGCTTGAGAAATATCCTTTAGAATTTTTGAATGGATCACTTTGACTAAAAAAAGAATCTTCAAGCCTTTTGTTTGGTACACTTTCCAAGAGAATAATCCTTCGATATTTTGTTTCAGACAAAATTTCCAAAACAATTCTCGATACTTAGCCCAAAAGACCCAAAATAAATATTCCAAAAGAAATAACACTTATCCAAATAAAAATTTAGAAAGAATTGGACTTAGCAAAAGGAAATTCTAAAATATATCCTAAGGATTTACCCAAAAAGTTTTAACACTTGGCTTTTATTCTTAGGCTCCTCTTAACTTATGCTTGAACTATAGCTTGATCTTTGAAGGTTCAAAAAATATGAAAATCTATTAAGATACATGCTCTTTGCAACTATAGACTTATCCCTTAGAAATTGGCAAGATACACTTTTAAGCAAGCTCAAAGTGTTCCAAAATCCTTGAACTCTGTAATATCCATTTGGTCCATTAATTTCATCTAGAAATCCTATCCAAGCCTTGTTCCATACTTTATCCTTAGGAAACTACACTTCATTCAGTTAAGTTTGGTATGTGGGCCAAAAAATGGCCAACAAGGACCCCATATTGGTCCTTGACTTTGTGAATGGGATCTTTGATCCCAAATTGACAAAAAATATGAATAATTAAGAGAGGTCACTCATGCCCATATGATCTTAAAATGTTATAATAATGACTTTTAGTCATTCATATTTATAATATAGATCTATACCCTGGCATAATATATGGTGCCTCTTTTGCACCTATGCCCAGAGCTTATTGTTCTATGTGTAGAAAGATATAATACCAACACTAACGTTATCATAGGCCATTACCTAATGTGGATATTAGTAATGGAGAAGTGAGTAAGATGATTTATCTCCCTAAAAACCCCAACATAGAAATCTATGATGTTGAGAGCTTCTAGACTATATGGGACACTCGTGTCTAGAAGCAACTACATAAAAGTGTCATAACAACTACACAAAAGTGTTGCCTCTACCCATCGCTCTCTCAATATTTATGACACAAGATATGAAACACACCCTCTCTATGTTAGTGTTTATCTTTGAAATAGACTCATACACTAATATCTACAATTTGCAGTTGTGAGAAGTCTACCACTTGAAGATAGTGAGTAGGGAGAAGGCCTATAAAATGGACTTTGTAGATTCCATTGCTAATTCCATTCATAATCAATTGGTGAATTTTTTGGCTTAGATTACCTTCTTATATTTTTATTTACTTCTCCACATGATCCTTTACCAAATCACTAGGTTCTTTTCAACATATTTTACCATCAACTCAATCAATATGGGAACGTATCCCCATATGGTGATCCCCATCTCCACATGGACCCACATCCTTCTATCCATATAGGATTACCTTGAATAGATTGTCTCCTCTCTGATCCTAATCAAGCTTAGTTAGGAAGCCATTACCTTTTGGATGACATATCACTGAGAACATAGCTCACTAGTTGTAAAATTCTATGCAACTAGTTTTTTAGATCCTACCTTACCTTCGTTAGGGTCCATAGATTCAAAGGGGAGCCATTTCAGCTCCCATGCATGTTCATAGATAAGACCTTGGTCCTAGATTTGGCTTGCTAGCTTAACATGGTGGATTGAATATGTGGCATGGGTAAAAGGAAGAATGCCCTATATGACATCCCCTTTTTAATAGGGATCATTACAGTTATGAAGAGGTCAAAGGAGTGTCTGATTATTCTCAAACTCGCAGAGTTTGACCTAGATCAAAATAATGAACAATGGAGTTATGACCCATGTAGCCACATAACTAATATTAAGACCACTACCCCTTCATTTGTGATCTCTAGTCATAATTCAAAGAGTTGAATTCACTAATGGAAGATGACATTAAATGCTATATTGATCTGTCAAAAATCCCCTCAAACACCCACCAACCATTGGAGTCTTTCTACAAACCAGTCTATGACTTTGATCCCATGAAGCTCGTGACTAAAGGTCTAAGAAAGAAGCTCTTCTATAAGGTTTTTAAGAAGGAAAAAAGGAATCCTATTGGAATTATAAGTATTAAACCATCTAGAGGGAGCTCAATTTTTAGGAGTTGGAGACTGACGAGCAATTTAAAATATCTGGGATGAATGTCATAAGGAATATGCTCAAGTGGAAGAAGATATTTTTGAAAAAGAAGTAGAGGATGCCCCCTTAGGAAAAGATAGAAAATTTTCATAATTTATAGTCCTACATACTATCCCCCTCCTCTATATGTAGTATCCTAATAATAAGAGTAGGCTATTCCAGGGTAACCCAAAATAGGGGTATCTCAATCTGGCTCTAAAGCCTAATTTTCCATTTCTCCTCCTAATCCCAAATAGAAAAATATGTATTTTACTCACCCTCTCCTTTTCATTTATTCTTCATTATTTACCTCTTCTTTGCCTTCCACTATTTCTACCTCGATCACCACTTAGCCATCAACCATGCTTGTGCCACTTTTATCTCCTCCACCATTATCTACCATAACTACATCCATCATGGCATAATCACCTACAATCCATCTTCATATCCTCCTACCCTTCTCACCTTCCACATTTACCATTCACTCACTCATCCCTAAGTTAATAGTGTTCATTGCTTCATAACAACAAGTGACCATTCCCTTTGGATTACCACATGGATCCCCATTCATAAGAGAAACAATTAAATCATAGGAGAGGTTCCACTAGTAGTTAGAGATTTCAAGGAAAGCTTGAGAAGCTTAGTTAGAAAAAATATGAGGAAAAATGGCCAAGACCCTAATGTCACCACACATGCAGTCATTCTTTGACCCTACACAATAATCTCTAATGGTTGTACACATGATATCAATAGTAATCAAGCCCCAAGATCAGATGCAGCTAAGAGATTACTCAATCTATACCATCATCCTAAACCTTAGCTAGGTGTGACCACATGATGGGGTCAAATTAATGGATAAGACCTAAAAGTCTAGCATAGTGAACTACCTCAAGGCAAGACATCGACTAGAGAAAAAGGAACAAAAACTCATAAGAGTTAAAGACATTGTTGACCACCTAAATAGAGAGGTCAAAGCCAAAGATGGAGAGCTCACAACTATAAGATCCAACTTAAAAATCTACATCACCTTTGAGATCTTCCAATTGGAAGCTAGCCAAGGGGTCCTAACTACAAATCCAAGTAGTAGAGATAAATGCTAAGGTGGATGGATTAAAAATTGAAAAAGAGGCCATAGAGAATAAGATGAAGCAAAAGGAAATAAAGCTCACATAGGCTCAAAAGAGTCTCTTAGACTCTATGATCATGAATCAATAGATTTAGTATAAAATGTAATAAGAGTCCCAAGCCAAGGACCAAGAGATCCAATAGTTAAATAATGACCTTACTACCCATTCCTAGACCATGGATATCCTCTCAATGATCCAAGAATTATATGTTCATATTGGGAGAGGATAAATAATGGGGCCTCTATATGTAATCATAAATTCATCATGTCTATAAATCAATCCTAACTTAGATAAGATAGGTCATACCATACACTTCCAACTAGGGACATATTTGTTAAGTGAGTACATGACCAATATGGGGATCTACTACACCCAATTAGGTGATCTCTTACCATAACACACCACACTAGGGAGAGGTCCAAAGCCTCTATTCAACAAAAGTCACACAATAACCCTAATGGGGTCCTATGTTTTATATCTCAATAAACTAAAAACAAGTAAATTAAATATAATATAGTGCTCACTAAAGCTTGTGGCACAAAGTGGGGGTTAAAAATAATAAAACTAAACATACATAAGAGACATATTATCATATCAATGTATATGAAATCCTAATACATGGAAGATAATTATAAATTCATATCTATCTAATCTTACAAAGGAGGAATAAAGATATGAATACTTACATATGAGGATAAACCCCCCAAGCCTCAATCTCTCCCTTGGCTAAGGTGTTTCACAAGAGGTTGTTGTGGTATGTAAGGATGACAAGGATAAATTATCTCTAGGCTACACAACCTATCAATGCATCCAAAAAAATTCTCCATAAGACAAGATCCATATTTATAAATAAAGTATGAAACCCTAAGCTTATTCCTCAAGTAAAATGGTGGATAAGCAAATGCACAATAGCTCTTACTTCTTTTTATCTTATCTAAATAATGGTGAAATGAAATTGTATGTAGATTTGACCCTAAACCCTTTAAAAAATCTTAGTCAATAGGTTCGACCCAGTCGAACTAGCACAATTTTTGACATTAATTCACTAGGTCATGAGCTAGGTCAGCTAAGAGCCAAACTAGTTCCTAAGTGAAAATCACACAAAATTGTACAAGGTCAACCTAGTACAATTGACTTATAAAAGGGGATTAAGGTGAGGAAAATGAGGATAAAATGTGAGAAATTACTAGAGAGGTTGTAATAGATAAGAACAAGATTAGGGATATTTTTTTTAGGAGACAAGTGTTTAGACAACAAGTGGCAAAAGGGACAACAATAATGTGAATCACCAATGGTCTACCCAACAATTTCTCAATGCACCCTTGAAGTCATAAACTTAGAGAGATTGAAATTCGATGGGTTCGTACAAGATACAAAGTGTCATTTATCAATAAAAGTTCAAAAATATTATGTGTATACATATGTACCACTCCAAGCTCATCACATGTCATGTGAGTGCAACACAAGATGGTGCTTTGAGAATAGAACATAATAACACATAATGCTAATGCTAAGTAAAGTGCAATAAAGAGAAAATAAGATAAATGAAAGGATATAATTTAAAGTACATAACTTTACTCACCTTAGTTTTGTATTTAAAGAAGAATACTACAAGATAAGTGAAGGCATCCAAATGTGAAGATAATTTAGGTGAACTTATAGAAGTTAGTGTAAAAAATAGCCAAAAATTAAAAAAATAGAAGATAGTAATATAGTAATGGAAATGATTCTCTACATCATCATGATTCCAGAACATTTTATGGTTTGAAAAATGGATTAGTAGAAATAAAGATATAGGTAAAATAAGGAATTTGATGAAAAATATTTGTAAGATAAAAAGAGCTCAAAGAGACTAAATGAGATAAGATGACAAGGAAACGATAGGATAGATAAGAAGGACAACCTATAACACTAGCAGGTGCAGTATAGGTAAGCAACTAAGAATCTCAAACTTATTTTTGAATGTTTTCAATTATGCAGCATAGGTAAGCAACTAAGAATCTCAAACTTATTTTTGAATGTTTTTAATTTTTTTTAAATTGTAATTTAGAGTGTTTCTAGACATCAAAATGAACCCAAAATAGATATTAAGGGTAAGAACAATCATTTAGGGTATGGGTCAGAAGGTTTTGGGTAAATAACTATCAATAGGCATTTATTTTTCAAAATGTAAGAGGTCAGTGGGTAAAAATAGCTAGGTCAACCTAGTAGGCTGAAATTTGGTAAAATCCACACTATCGACCTAGTAGGTATATGTTGACCTAGTGTCTTATATATTTTCGACTTAGTATATTATTATCGACATACTATAAAATCCACTGTGATTACTTAGTATTAATATGGGTAAAATAGAGGGGTTAACTTAGTTTGGTAAGTCAACTAGGTCAAAACAAGGAAATTTTGTTCAAACTAGTGTTTCACCAAGGGATCAAAATAGTATGAAAATACATGAAATAGGATGAAAGAGTGCTAGAAGGGCCTAAAATGATTGAGTGAGGTATAAAGGGGATGAGCAAGTTAAAAATAGTTTGAATTGATGAAAAATGACAAGATTAAACTAATTTAGGCTTATTTTTGTTAAAATTTGAAAAGAATGTATTTTGATTATAAATGACATGGAGGATCTAATTCATATTTTGTTGTTGTATGGTTTTAGGGGAATCCAAGGTTTTTTACTTAATGGATGCATCATTCCTAGACTTATTGGAATGATTGTCTATTTAGGATAAATCTATATTGATCTCATTAGCCCTAGGAAGCATAATAGACATGTGTATGATTCCTTTGAGTTTAGACTTGTTAGTCATGTTCCTAAGATCCTAGGAATGATTGACTAATAAGTTTAGGTGGGAGATGGAGGGGGATACCATTGAGGTGGGTATCACTTTAAAGTATGTGCATGTCATCTTAGGATTACCCATAATAGGTAATCCATGGTCATGGGAGTGCCAGATAGTTAAGAGGAGAGGAGAGCCATAGCCATATGGGTGATGGGCTCAGAGAAGATATATGTTATATTAAGGGTGAGTATGTTCCATGTATATACCTCAAAAAATTTGGATATCTGAAAGGTTTTGATAGGACTTGTGATATAATGGGTGTTGTATCACAAGTTAGATGGCAATGTACCACTATTTGTGATAGCTTTGAGTTAGATGATATTAGAGTAGATAGTATTATATGAGTTGGGATCTATCATCTAGGTATAGATCATACAGGACATGTATGGAGTGTTATCTAGAGGGAAAAATTATTTAGGACTGATTATATTATTGATGGCATGGATATATGATAGGTTTCTCATGTATCAGCCAGTTAGGATACCCCATGTGATCGATGATAGGTTACCTCACATTCAAAGATGGAGATAGGACCAAGTAGAATAAGTCATACCCTATGTGCCAACACTATAGATGGTGAGATGAGTAGATATTATATGGAAGTCATATGGGCACATCATTATGATATGGCCTATTTTGGAGATAACAGTACCAAATTTGGCATAAACAAAGGTGATTGGGTACTACAGCTAGTGTATAGAGCTATATCTGATGGTACATATATTATGGTAGATGGGATAGACTCATGTAATAATGATGATAATAGTGACCACATTTTGGGCCTAGTATGTGAGATAGCCATAAGGAGAGGATTAGGGCCACTAATTGTTAGGTCAGAGCTTATACCATGTCATGTGATACTATGGACTGGTCAAGCATGATAGGCATTAGAGTGAGATGAGATGGATGTGGAGGTAGGAGTACTAGAGCTACCACCACCATCTCTATAGTAGTAATTTCAATGACCACCATGGATATAACATCAATAGAGGAAGTAGGAGTAGGAGAGATTAGATACTATCATCATCCCAGATGACCCATCAGGCAAGCCAGGTCATAGATGGGTGATTGAGAGACCACTCAGGTATAGCCTAATATGGATAAGAGTGGTGACTCCATGATTTATGTTTTGGTGGTGATTGATATATGAGGTTCTTGGAGGATGCACAAATGAGTAAATCATGCTCAGTAGTCATGTACATGGTGAGATAGTAGTAGGTGACACATAGCCAAGTAAAATAAGATATGGTTAAATTTTTGCTTAAGTTTACTTGATATAGAGTAGAGATAGATGGATTTTTTGATATATTAGTGATCTAATATAAATCTAGTTTGATTTTTTCTAGTGTTGTAGAGGATGATGAGACCATATGGGGGTGCCTAGTTAGGGGAGCACTTCATGATATCCTAAATGAGGTGTTGATGTTGTACAACCCTACCACATTGGAGGATCTTATGATACCATATGCCCTAGCTCAAGCGAGTTTATTTAGATTAGTAGGAAAGGTCACAAGGTAGTTACGAGTACATAGAGAGGGGATACATCCACCAATAGAGGTGGTTATAGGAGAGGCATGGGTATGGTAAGCCCTAGCTAAGGAGAGAGATACACATCTAGATACCGTGACATAGATGGGATAGGTACAAGCCTAGGAGAGAGTAACACATCTAGTGACCTTGACCTAGTTAGCATAGGTATAGGCTCAAGTGGCTTATCTATAGGGGTATGTATTAGGATTGAGATCTTGAATAGCCTCTTTAAAACATTTTATTTAGAAGAGTTAGAGAAGGGCATCTATGGGTAGCATGGATAGGCCATGAGATGGGCATGATGGGGCCTAGCCATAGAACTAGAGCCTTGTATATGGTTGTATTGTATATTAAAACTCATGATATATATATGGCTCTTTTGACATTTGGATTTTGATTGTATGTGTTTGTATTATATTTGTGGTTATTGATGCTTGGATATATTTATTTCTAGCACATGTATTTAGTTGTTGTTGTATATGTTATAATAAATATATGAGTTATGGTTTCTTTTCTAACATTATTTAAGACACATGCATGGTTAAAAATAAATAGGCAAAAATATTTGGTAAAATATAATCATTCAAAAATGTACTATACACTATTTCATCTTAGGAAATGTGTAATGACAAGAAAAATGACTAAGTATAAATAACCAAAAAGGTAGTAAACAATATGGCAAAAATGTTTTGTTTTTAAACCAAAAAACATTGGCACCAAATTAAAATAAGTAAAATCACACTAAATCATGTTGCAAAGTATAAAAATAATGTAATAAAATGGAAGTCATGAAAAAGGACAAAAATGGTATAAAAAAAAATCAATTAAGTGATTCAATCATAATAAATCACGTGGGGAAGTATAAGAAAGAAAAAAAATTGACAAAATTTGGTCTTAAATTTATCACACTAATTCAATCTGGGAAGTATGAAAAATTCAAGAAATGGTTGGAGTCTCACATGCAATCATAAAATAAGAAGATAAAATAATGAAAGAGAAATTAAATAAGCATAAAACATAGTAAATCAAGTTGGGAATCATGTCAATGATGTGTCACTTCATAATAAATCACATCTTATCTCATATTTGACACATGTAATTTTGATTGTGACTTGGATTATTAGAAAATTTTGTGAGAAAGGTCAAGTCCTATCTATGGTCTTATAATGTAACTCAAAAAGGAAACACTAATTAGGTGGAATGAAATTGAAAATATGGTAACAAGGGGATGTTGGTAATAAAAATGTGAAATTATGGTAATTTGTGGGGAAGGCTAGGTCCTATCCATGGGCTTACAATGCAACTCACAAATGGAATCCCTAGGGGAGTGATCAATGAACAAAATAATATTTCTCAAGAAGAGATATGAGGAATTTAGGGAGTGAAAAAGGGAATGTAAAAAATCATAATTGAGGCATCTGATGAGAATATCTTAGGAGGAAATAGGCATATTAAGGATATGAGAAGACATTAAGTGACTAGTGACCATCAATTTACAGAGGAAACATGTTTTCTATAGACACAAAGCTTTGTAAGAAAATAAGCGTGCTACTAAGATCAACTCATGAAGGTATATTGGTACAAGAAAATTAAAATGGACCTAAATTCCCATAACATGTTCCCTATTTCATAAGACCCCTTACAAATCCATCAGTCTACTGTGAAGATTGGGTACTTGCATGAGAAGGTAGGTAACACTAATTTTTTTTTATTCTCCTTTTCTAATCTTCTAGCCTACCTCACCCCAATGGAACTTGGATGTATCATTAGGCCAATTATGGAGTTTGATATTTAAATATAACAAGGATATGTGTTTTGAATCACATCTTTTAGTGTGATTGGACTTTTAAGAATTTTTAAATGTTTTTACCTTTTATATCATTGCCTTTTATTAAATGATTTGGATTTTCAATGTTTTTAAGGCTTTTTAAAATTCCTCCTCCATACGGACTTAGAATGACCAATATTGAGAGATAGAGTGATACACATGAATGATTTATAGGCTTAGGATAAAGGAATCTAAGTAACCAAAGAAAATATTAAATAGAACAATTAGGCTTAATAATGAATCAGTATGTTATCTAAAGTCTCAATGATGTATATGCTTAATTTGAAAAAAGGGAAAAAAGGGAAAGAAAAAAAAAGAGATCCAAAGTGGACTGATATAAGGAGAGTATAAATGAGATTAATTGTTTGCTAACTGATCCCATGGTAAATAAGGAATGAATAAAGGGAACAAGGTTTTTATAGCCAACTCACACTGAAAATTATCTGTGTCTATAGAGATAAGAAATCAAATAATTATGGAAAGAAACAAGGGATTTTGTAAGAAAGAAACTTTACAATAAAGTAAAATTAATGATAAATAAGACATTTATAAACAAACATAAATGACATTATAAGTAATATAGAGTTTGAAAGAAAAAGTCACCATTGAAGAAAATAAAAATTTGACACAATGTCAAATGATATAATAAAATAGATAAAGATAAGATTGGAAGACACGTCCAATCCAAAATGAAAATGTAATAACACCATGCATGTGTTCATAAGTATTGGTATATTTTCCCACACACATTATCCAAAATAGCTAATAGATCTCTATGAAGTTTGAGTCAAACTATAGCTAATGTCTTGTCTATCTTTCAATGAAAAATAGTAAAATACATCACGTCTAATCTCTTCAATATAAAAGGTAAGAACGATTCATGGATCATGATGAGGAGAGATATTAGGTAATATATACTTATAATAATGCATGGGAGTGGACTCTATAAGATATGAAGGTATCACTGGTGTAGAATTATCCACAACTAAGGGACTCATAGGTGGAAAGGATCCATAGGTCAGGGAAGGTCCATGGGTGAAGGATTCATAGGTGGAGTAATAGAAGGTGATGAAGGGACCATAAGAGGGGATGGAATCATAGGAGGTGGAACCATGGGAGAAGGGGAGCCTTATTGTGAGAATGACCTATGGGAGGAATGGTATAAGGTCCTAGAATAACTATAAGGTGATCTTTAAGATGTTGTTGAAGGATGTGGTAATGATCAGTGTGATGGGTTTCCCATTAGTGCCAAAGATAATACACCTCTCCATACTTAGGAATATACTTAGGAAGTACCTTCAAGAAAATTATTTCTTTATTTGAGGATTGAGGGGTAGAAGGATGAAAAGTGTCAATATATTGTCACAACTTGTGACAATGCATGAATGAATGATTATTTGTGTTGTGGAAGCAATAGATATGCCTGTGAGTAAGCTTGGTAGAGTTATTCATAGGAAGAGGTGTGATAGAAATGTAAGGATCTTGGTAAGTCTCTTATACAAAGTTTGTGGGAAATAGAGCCATCTATGGTAAGAAAAGCAAACCATCACCAAGGGAAGGTGGTGATGGTAAATAATGGGACTAAGCTTAATAGGAGTGATGAGTTCAGAAGTAGGAATAGATTCAACTAAAATAGGAGTAGGAATGGAATATAAAGTAGACTTTATTGAGGGAGGGGTGGGATCTATAGAAAACTGAAGTATGGAGGCATGTATCTTACGGATAAGTAGGCTATAGGGGTATGGGTACCAAGTAAAGTAGTAAGGCACAGTCATAGCATGATCCATAAGCATACTCCTACATGGTTCTTTAAAAACTAGAGGTGTCTAAACCATATATACCTTATGATAAAGAGTAAAAATACTAAAATTAGTAACTATAAATGATGAAATATGGGAAGATACATGAAAATACTAAAGTAAAGAGGAAGGATAATGGATAATCATAGTATCACGGTCCTGAACAAGACCACCTAAAAAGGGATTGTCTAAGGTATAACCATCATCATAGTTAGGGGTGTGAAGATAAATGATGTAGGTAAGGATGAAATTTTCATCCAATGAGGTGTGATAAATGGAATGCCTAGTCTTATTCAAAACAATGGGGATATCATCACAAGGTGGTTTGTGAGACCGATGCTGTAAAGAAGTAATAAGTTGAGATATGAGATGAGGTGAGAGATCAAAAGTCTTAATTTTGAGATTGATCTCATAAATCTCATCATCATTGAAATCTAAGAGGTTAGGTGGAATATTCCCAATGATTTTGAGATAACCATTATAACCTTGAGTTGACTTGATGGGAAAGTTGAATCATTGAGACTCACTGAATGGAATAATAGGTAAAGGCTTAAGAGTTATAATATTCAAGACATCATTATCTTAGAAATTTTCAAAATTCTAAGGGCTTGTATCACCCCAAATCCTATATATGGATCCATTATGAGGGAAATTAATACATTGGCAAGTGGAAGAAGTAATTTCCCTCATACGATGAGTTAATGACCTACCAATCAAGATGTTATAAGATAAAATACAATTAAATACCATCACCTTCACATGAATAATGACAGGTGGGATGGTAATGAGAATCCACACACAACCTAATGGAGGCATTTTCCATCAATCATATCCTTGTCATGTGTTATGTGTGGATTTGATATTGCATTTATAATATCTAAGGGTTTTGATAAAATAAAGAGAGAAACATAGGTATCATAACCTTCATCAATAAATGCATGCTTTACTTGGACATTTCTAATTTGGACACTAATGAATAGAGGAAGATCATCTAAATGAAGTAAAATCTCACCAAGAATCAAATAAGTGATGAGAAATTTTAATGAAAGATAAGTTTCCATTATTTTATCAACATGGATGGACATTTCTTCACATTATTTTAATATGTTATCTTTTGATCTAGATAAGGTTGCTTCGCATCCTACTGGTGGAGCATGAAGGATGTTCATTTTGAACAATAGCTACATGAGATTATTTTGATGATGTGGAGAGGTCCTCAAAAGCTCAAATTATGGAATTTGGAATGGGAGATTAGTGAGTTCCATCATGGGATCCTAATCATCATAACCCATAAGAAGGTTGTATAAATAGGTTCATAATGTTGAAGGAGGTCCTTGGAAGGAGGATCTGAAGTGCATTTGAATTTGTTTTGATAAGAACGAAAATGTTTAGAACAAGGTTTAAATTATGTTGAGAACATGAAGCAGTTAGTTCAAGTTGGTTTTTAGAATTAGTATAAGTGTTGATAGAATCTTGATTATCATAAATGTTAGGTAAAGAAGATGGAGGGATGGTATTAATATAATAGGAAGTGTTATTCAAGGGAGGAGTTGGAATGGGTCATCAAAAGTGATAAGGTCATCATGCCCTAAATCATTTAAGTGAGTTGGAGAAAAATCCTAGATAACACAAAATGTACAAGATAATAGAGGAGTTTAGATAGGTTGAGGATCAATAAAAGTAACCACCCTTTGCATATTAGTCATATTAACCACATTATATTTAGGAGTAGGATCAACAAGACTTTATACATTGTTGTTGGAAGGGGTGGACTTGCTTTGGGTATGTTGATTAGGTTCATGATTAGGAAGAGGGTCTTGATAGATAGATAAATGGACATTAGCTTGATGAAAAGATTAAGATTTAGTATGTGTTTCATGATCCTTAAAATCAATGTCAAGGCTTGTTGACATTTTTGAATGATAAAGTCATGATAAAAATTAGGACCAAGAATAAAATCCATAGCTAAATTATGAACTTGCCTACATGTCTCATGAGAATGACCCCAACTAGCATGAAACTAACAAAAAAATTTAGGATCATACCAAGATTTCATAGGATGAGTGGGATCAATTTCTCATGGAAGAGGCCTAGGTAGACATTTAATTAATTAACCTAAGTATAAAGTTTTATGAACATCAATGTTATTAGGTGAAGATAAATGAGGATTGATGAATTATTGAGAAGGTAGAGTTGGTTCCAAAATTTGGTTAGGAATAATAGCTTGAATAGTGTGAATGTTATTATAAGAGTCTTTGACACCATCATTGGTAGCATTATGATTTTTATTTTTAATTAAAATATGAGTAACTGTATAAATTTGGGGTGGCTCAAATTTATATATAAGGAAATATTGATGTTTATCATTGTCAATATCCTCCTCCAAAGTATGTGGAGAGAGACTGTAAACTCGATATTACAACTTGGGGAAAATAGCATTGTTAAATAGATGGAAAAGGTTATCATCAATCATGTTATGTTCACATTTGTTGGATAATTTTTTCCACATTTTAATAAAAGCTTAGGAAGTTTCATTTTCAAATTATAATATATAAAATGGGCCAAAGTATTCTCGAGAAGATCACTATTTTGGAACTCTTGGACTAAAGCATTCACTAAATCTTCCAAACTAATAATACAATGATTTTTAATTTGGTTATACCAATCTAAAGCATCACCCATGAGGCTTTTAGCTAATATCTTAGTAGTGGCAAAGGTATTCAATTTGACCCAATCTTTATAGAGGTTTCCAAATGTTTTGAGATGAAGAGTAGGATCAGTGGAACCATTGTAAGAAATGGTAGGGGTGATACCTCCTATATCAATATTAGTAATTTGAGTGGTAAGAGGTTCATTTTGAATATGTTTAATTGTGTTGTAGACAATAAGACGTTGAGGGATAAGATTTCCATGGGAATCTTGAAGAGGAGGTTGGGGAAAATTTTGATTATGCATGGCCCCAAGGCATTGGTTGAGGGTGGGTTTGAAGATGGAGAAGGTGATTTTGCATTCAAATCATTTGATTTATATTATGAGATTGAAAATTATTCATTTGATTAAGTGTTTTTAATAATAGTTAATGGTTTGATTTACATTTTTAGCATTAATTGAATCATTAGAGTTGGTATTAGTGGCTTGAGTACCACTATTGGTATTCATAGGAGCTTAAGATGAACTATTATAATGTGAGGCACTAGTGGAAAAATTTGCTTGTGTGGTAAAAGATGAACTAGTGAAGGGGTGAGAAGAGGAATCACTATGAGCATGATTATCTTGGGTAGCAAACAATGCACTAGTGTAAGATTTAAGGGGAGTGGGTCTTTGGAGAGGCCCACTAGATGTAGAACCTACCATGTTAGGGGACATACTAGGCATGGAGGTAGAATTTAAGGACGAAGAGGTCATGGTATGAGAAGGGGTCATAATAAAGGAAAGAGGCTGAGGATCAAAGAAAGTAGTACCCCAAAATCCTTGTGAGAATGTGGGAGAAGGTGAATAAGGCTCTTCAACTTGATCACTAATCTTGAGGTGGAAAATGGTAAAGGGATCCTTTACTCAATGTTAAGGAAATTTGGAGATAAAGAAGAGCATTTCATGGGTATACTCAAATTTAGGTTGATCTTCTAGTGAAAAGAGAGGATTATGTAGTGAAGAGGAATGAGGAGAGGTCCCATAGTTCATTTTGTGAGTGGATATATAAACATTACTCTCATCTAAGAGAGGATCCCTACTCTACTTATGGGAGATCCTATGAGGTTTGGTAAAACTCATCATGTTTATTGAACTCAACTCAGTATTATCTTCAAAAAAAAGTTCATGATGAAGGAAAATGACTAAACAAGGCAAGAGAGATGTAAGAGAAAGGAAATAGAAAGTGAAAAAAATTGTATAGAATCAACTAGGTTGAGCTAGTATGCAAATAGGGACTAAAAATTCTATAGATTCGACTGGGTCAACCTAGTATAAGAAACATAGGATGAAAATTATACAGAGTTGATAGGGTTGACCTAGTACAAGAAATAGGGGAAATAGATAGCCTATGAGATACTATGTTGATAGAAATGATTGTGTATTGAAACAAGAAAAAAATTGAAAGTATTTTTGAAAGCAAGAAATAAAGGGAAACACACAATAAATTAGGTCAATGAGGTTGATCTAATTGAGGCACATAGCACAAAACCTTGCACCAATGTTGGCTAATACCAGTTTTTGAAATACAACATACAAGTAACTAGAAAACAAATTTTGCCACTAAGTGGTCAACTTGAATGTTGTTAGATTATTAGAGTATAATTTTAGATGTGATAATAAGTTGGTTGTAAGCAAGGAACTAAAAATCTATCTAAGGATGGTTTCAAGATGATTGGGCTTAAAGGGATCTCTATTGGTAATGGTACTAGCTTTTTATTGGGGCCTACCCTATCACTTCACATATCATAGAAATAAGGGTGTTGGGTGCTTATCCAAAATATACCATTAACCACATGTTTATACTTAGCCATAAAACCAATTCCACTTCCCCCTTGGTGATGAAATCCAAGTAGGTTGGCCTTAGGTAGATAATTATTAAAATATATTTTGAGATTTTGTGATTTGGTAGTGTGTGCATAATATATAAAATAGTGAAAATAAATGGTATATTAAAAACCACCCAATTAGACTATGTGATCTATACTAATCATGTAAGAAACATAAAATGAAAGTGTAAGATAATTACTAGCATATAAGGATTAATTCCAACTTTGAAACACAATGTAGTATCGATTCACTCAATAGTGTATGTAAATAATAAAATATAAGGTTGATAGTGTCACCTTTGTACTATGGAAGTAAGGGTTTAAAAATGAACTATGTTGATATAGTAGACCTAGATTTTCGGATAAAACATAGAATACAAAACTACATTGGTATGGTCAACCTAGTTGACTATACAAAGGCAGTTTTAAAGACTATAAACTATGAAAAATAGAATTGTAACAAACACTATAAATGATAAAGAAGGATAAAAATTAGCCTTAGTAGGTTAGAGGATGAAAATAAAGATGAGATTGTATGTTGAAGAACCTTGATTTGTACTTATAAATTCTACCAACTATGTCGACTAGGTCAATCTATTTTTGTATATCTTGTTTGTTGAAAACTTTAAAATGTATAGGGTCAATTGGGTTGACCTAGTATGATAAATTGGAAGTATGAAAATTGAAAAGGTCAACTAGATCAACCTAGTATCATCAACCTAGTAAAAATCTTACATAGACAAAAAAGAGTCATATTGATATGACTATATGTTAAACTTACACATAGAACTTAGAATTATGTTGATATAGTCGATCTAGTATCACACATATATGATAATAAAAATGATAAAATAATAAAATAAGTGAAAAAAAATCTATAAGTGTTAAGTTCACATCAGGTTCACTAAAATGTATGCAATCAAAAATGCATCATATCTATAAATCAATCCTAACTCGAAGAAGATATATCATATAATACCCTTTTAATGAGGGACACATTTGTTAACTGGGAACATGACTAATAAAGGAATCTGTTAGACCCGATTAGGGGATCTCTTACCATAATACAACATGTTAGGGAGTATTTCAAATCCTCTAGTTAATTACAATCATGCAATAACCCTAAGTGGGTCCATTTTCTTATATCTCACTAAAATAACAAGTAAAGTAAATTTATTTTAGTGCTCACCAAAGATTGTGGCACAAAGTGGGGGTTACAATCAATAAAACTAAACATGCATAAGATACATATACTCATGTCAATATATATATAATCCCAATGCATGGAAGAGAAGTGAAAATGAATATCTATCTACTTTTACAAAGGAGAATCAAAGTTAGGAATAATTACCTTTGAATATGAACCCATTGAGCCTCAATCTCTCCCTTAGCCAAGGTGCTTCGCAAGAGATTATTGTGGTATGTAAAGATGATAAGGACAAATCTAGTATATGCTACATAACATTTCAATTCATCCAAAATAATTCACCATAAAACAAGATCTATATCTCTAAATAAAATATGAAACCCTAAGCTTGTTCTTCAAGTAGAATGGTGGATAAGCAAATGCATAGTAATTCTTACCTATTCTCCTCTTCTCTAAATAATGGTGAAATGAACATGTATATATAGGTAGATTTGACCCTAAAACCTTCCAAAAATATTGATTGATAGGGTTGACCTAGTTGATAGAGCATAATTTTGGATAATAATTCAATAGGTCATGAGCTAGGTCATCTAAGAGCCAAACTAGTTTCTAAGCGAAAATCACCTAAAACTGTACAGGGTAAAACTAGTAGACCTAGTATAGCTAACCAAAAAAATGGTATTAAGTTAAGGAAAATGATGATAAAATATGAGAATTGAGTAAAGAGGGTATGCTAGAGAAGAATAATCTTAGGGATAAGGTTTTTAGGAGACAAGTGTGTAGATAATAAGTGGTAAAAGAGATAACAATCTTGTGAAACACCAATGGTTTGCCCACCCCTTTCCCAATGTACCCCTTAAGTCTTGAACTCAGAGAGATTGAGACTTGATGGGTTATTGAAATATGAAAATTTTTATTAATCAATAAAATTTTGAAAATATTATGTGTAGCCTCACACTTGAATTTAGTGTTTGGGTTCATTACAGACTCATAGTGGCTAAACACACAAGTGCATTTGTGGATTAGGTCCTCACCTTTATATCCCACAAGGTTAAAATTTCATAGCTCCTATTCCATAAGCTATATACCATAATGGATGAGATGCTCCAAGCAATAGAGGTGGTTGATAAAATGAAGGTGATGGTCAAGGTCAATAAATTATTGAGCTACAAGGCCACATCAAAATGTAAGGCATATTTAAATACCTTAGAGCAAGTGGTTCAAGACATGAAGGGACACATTAAATATTTGGTCTAGTTATGACTCCCCTCCTCATTCATTATAAATAACATGGTCCTTTTATAAGACAAGATAAAAGAGTTTCTAGATGTGAAGAAAATTGACTAGACCATCTTTGTGGCCCTAGGTCAGATGCCCAATGTCTTTGAAGTAGAGACTATTCTATAGCCTCTTTCCAATCTCTAATTTTAGATGTGAGCAATTTTATAGGGTCTAATAAGTATCTCCTTCAAGTATATAATTGATATAAGTACAACCTTTGATTCTCTAAAAAAGAAAGCCCATCCTTTATAAGTAAAGTGGATGCTTTTGGGCACCACTCTTCAGAAGTTATAAGTTTTGTGGGCCTTGTTTTTTGTAGTTTTAATTTGATTGGTTTGAATTTCTAGATATTTTTGGTTCTTCCATCTATAGGAATATTCCTCTACAAGTCACCAGAACTATGGATCAAATCCATGTTTTTGAAGATTTTGGGTAGTTGGCTTTTCATCTAGACATGCTACAAGAGTTGGGTAGATTAAGTATCAGCTTCCTCTTTTCTCTTGGGTTCTCCGTTTTATTTTTGGCTAAGTATCATCTCCTTCTATTAATGCCACATGGTATCCCTATGTTCATCCTTTGCAAAAGATATCTTGCCTTCCCCAGGAGTGGTGCCAGCTTATAACATTATGGTTGGTAGGGCCCACTATGCAAGTATAACTAAATAGAAGTGGAGCTTCCATGTGTCATCTAAGCACTCCTCAAGAGTGAAGGGATTTCATTTATGATAAAAATGTGCACCATTAATTATTTGAATTAATGGGGCCCATGGGTAGCTCTATCTTCAAAAGGCATTCCCTTGGGCCATGCATCATCATGGCACTTATCTAAGGAAGGGTTTTTTCTTGTCAGAGCTTTGAGTTGTATCATTAACTAAGGGAAATGGGCCCTATTTCTATAAAGAGTTCTAGGAGTAGTTTAGAGAGGGACACGCATCCTTGATATGCTTCTTTTAAGCATCATGAAGGGAATCATTAAACATTAAGGTTGCACTATATTAAGGATTTAAGAATTATCTACACTTATGAGCTACAGCTCCCCTTTCACTTACAATGGCCTCATCATGAATGCAAGTTCCAGGTTCCAAGTGTCAATTCCCTTTGTCTTGTAAACTCCATCATACTAAGGCCACTTGGCCTATATATTTAGGGTTTATTTCTATATTGAGAGCTGGTAGTTAGTTAATAGTAGGTTGTTTATATGACTATTATCAGAGATCAACCATTTTAATATTTTTAATTTTGAATATAAATAGCAACATTGTTATGTTTCATTTGAAGACCTTAGTAAGTGCCCATCGTAGGAAGGATTTAATAGTCTATATTTTGCCATTTGGCCTTTGCATTTTTTTCTCCACCCAACAATGAAGAGGACATGATGTTCTATGTTAAATTATGTGAAACCAATTATTGTCTATTGTTTCTATTCTTTTATTACATAGTGTTGGCTATTATTTATATTGTAGACTTTAAACCATGTATATGCTCTTTTAAATTATCTATAATATTTTAAAGGGTCCAAGCTATATTATGCAATATTAGGAGTGAATACATTAAGAATTATGGTGCATCACCTCAGATATTTTTATTTTATGCTTTCTTTGCATTTCCTTCTTCCATTTTCCTCCCTAATTATTCAAAGAACTAGCTTTTAAAATCCTAGAGGTCACTTCAGAGATAGAGATTTCAGTCCCACATCTGTAAAGCTTCCAATAGGAGGTTATTTGTTGAGAATGAAATTTTTAGGCATCAATAATAGCATGTGCATAAAATATATTATGAAACCCATAACATATGTATCTATCTTAAAATTTGAAAATTTCTATAGAATATCATAACCAAACATCCCATATAATCAAACAATAACAATAGTTGGTTCTAATACATTAACATCATAAATACCCTATTAGGATGGTCCCATAACCCTAATAAGTTTTCCATGAATAAGAAGGTCCCTTTTTTTAAATTTAGGCTTGTTATTAAAATTGTTATGGCCTTATTAAACAAACTACATGGATATTTATATATCACTCATGTAGATGAGGGTTGGGTCATGTTGTTGTCCATAATTTTGGAATGCAAGTACATTCCTTCATTAGGGTAAATTGTATGCTTCAATTTAAAATACAAAGAGACCTATGCATGACCAAATAGATGCTAATTTCTACATGCTTTCATACTTTTTATATGTTATATATGGAATTATTACCGAAGCCAATTTTATCAATAAATGGGAAACCCATACCTTATTTTTTTGATTAAATAAAGAGATCAATCAGGTCATTGTGTGACTATTGGTTCTATCCAACTCATTTTATCATCGTGTTTGAAGGCACATTGGTAGTTCCCTTATTACTACCAATACTTGTTCTAGATAAATTTACTAAATAAGAGATAGCCTATCAACTATTCAATATTATGGATGACAATTTGAGGATGGTCAGATTGGTCAAAAATCCTAAGACACCCCTAAGAATTAAAAGGCAACAATTTCAAAATCATGATAAATAGTACAAGAATTCAAAACACATGGGTTCATTCAAGTCTTAACTATCTAAATATAATATTGGGATCCTAGGAAGGTGATAAATAAGTAAATATACAAATTCCACTAGAAGTTTAGAAAATATTCTTTCTATAAAGAGTTTGAACATGACCTAATATTTCTCAATCTTGAGGATGATTCAAATGTTTGTTTGAGAACTAGAAAGGCTCATATGTCTATAAGTATCACCCATATGATCTAATATGATTCATATATAATAAGAAAATATGTATTTAGCATTGAGTAGGAGGAAAATAAAATTGAACAAGCTGGGTAACCTCAATTAGAGGATGAAATAGAAGAAGAAATTGATGAATAGTTGGGGTAAGGATTCCTACAAGCATTCCAAAGTGAAAGGAAGTGAATAAACATGATCTAGACATAAAAGAATCCCTAAATATCAAAGTTGCATTCACTTTGGTGGTTACAATATTATTTTCTCTTTAGGATCTAATAATAAGTCATTCCCTTTCTCCTCCTCTATTACAGGTGGAATCCACACCTTATATAGTAACCTATGTGATAAGGTCTCTACCTACCTCCTTACAAACTCCAATTATCACACAAAAAGAGGAGATAGAGGAATATTTAGATAACTAAATAGAATAAGTATATTTATAAGTAAGCTATGGATGGAACCTAGAGGAAAAATCATCATTGGATATATTTTAGAAGCTGCGTATACAGATAAATTCTAAAACTCCAATTACTAGTCCTCCTCACATTCAAGGTATATGATAAGAACAAGTTGAATAAAAGGATCAACATCCTTCTATGGAGAAAAAGGATAAACAAGAAACTATCACAATCAAAATTATATTGTACTCATAAAATAATTTAATTGTTACACCTTTGGTCACTTTATTAGCTTGTCCATAGGCTTTAACATGGGTCATTGTTTCCCCTATTTTAGTAGTATTTTTTCCAAGTGCTACAGCTTATCTGGATTCAACTAGTATGGAACACACTATAAATCTAGATTATTTGACCAATATTAGACCTATTATGGATTCCACGACTATTATACATACATCATTTATTTAATTTATGAAAATTATAACCTAGGATGCGATAACACATCCACGTATTTCCACATCTAACTTGGATATTGCAATCACTAGCCTACATTTTGAGGATCTAATAGCCCAAATAATTTTTACCATACACCCCCTAATGTCCCATCTCTTTATCAAACTGGATGTGACTATAACATAGTGTATCTCAATATATTCAATAATTGTCTCAATCTATGAGTCTCATGACCTCACCAAATATGTTTTTAGGACCCTTTATAGGCTAAGATCTCCAAAGAGGGTTGATCATTCCACATTTTCCTTCAATGTCCACACCTACCTATTCTACTTCTCCATCACCTTCCATTCTCATGCATCATCCACATAATTTTACATATCCTTACACCCTCATGTCTCCACCATGAATAATATTACCCCTCAAAGTTTAGACCTCTCCTTACTATTGACTAGTGACTCCCATATAGATTTAATAAAGACAAACATAGCAATCAACTAGTTATGATCTCATGATCAATAAGGAACACAAATTCACCATAGAATTTGATGAGACTTCAAAAAAAATCAAAAGGCTGAGACAAATCACATTCATAACTACAGGAAATCTAAATTATTTTGTAAAGGAAGAATAACTATTTTCATTGACAAGGAGAAGAAGTAGACTTGAGGATGAAGATGAGATTCATGAAGACCCAATTTCCATGGCAGATGATACTAGATGTTTTTTGAATAAAATGTTTTGATGGATATAGTAAAATAGTAAGAGAATACATGTACAAGGGATAATATAACATCCAAAATATATAGTGGACAATGTGCACAGCTCAACCAAAACCCTTTATAACATAGTATGCTCTATCTGATAGTCAAGGGGAGAATCACAACCACAATGAAACAATGTGGTAAATTTTTATGAATATGTCAAGAGCTTAGATTCCAAATTTAATTTTTTCAACAAGGAAATAAGGTAAAATAAATACCATCATCTTAATTTGTTACAGATTCTAGATATTACTTTAGCTCATAATTATGTGACTACTAATAAAAGTTAGCTAACAGAATGGTATAAACTTATGTAGGAGATATTTAAATAGCTGAAAATATAAGAAAAAAATACATCCAAATTGTGTGAGATATGTGCATCAATTTCATTAACACACCACTAGGAAAAATTATAACCAAACCAATTTTCATAGCCTACCAAATAGGTTTCCAATAGTTTCAAAGCAGAGGTTGAGAGCATATTTTTTATAAGTAGTGACCAAGTTATTTAGTTGATCACTTTTTCCAAGGATAATATGCAAAAATCCAAAGCCTTGTGTACCTATTTTAAATCATTAATGGAGTTACATAGGAAACTAATGAATAAAATAATAAAAAAATTTAAACTTCATATTATCAAATTTGAAGTTATTGAACTAGACATTACATGTACTACTAGATATGAAAAGATAAAAGAAAAAGGATGGTTGGTTGATCAAGTGAGAGATTAGTCTTCATGATCTTGATTTTTAGTGGCCATGTATTATTATCCTAGGTATACTATAGTCTACACTTTAAAAAGGCCTATATTTATGACCCTACCTTCTATTACAACTTCACAAGATCACTCATGACCAACTATTATTATAACTATAGTAGTACCACCAATAACTTCACTAACCAAATTTATGCATGTTTTTCTATGATAGGTTATATATTAGCATCCCATGTTCCTCATATCTCTGGTCAATCAATTTCGACTATAGTTCAGTCTAGTTCGAGTGTAATCTCAACTAGCCTTGATACTCACATCTAATAATTAACTACTACAGTCTATTTTATGACTGAGTTATTTATATATTTATACACAAACTACATAAATAAATTAATAATCTTATTCATAGACATTGTAAAACATACAGAGTCAACATGATTAAATTAAGAGTTGATCTTCAATAATGGTAATATGATTGCGACCTTTGCTAGGAATATTGGTGTCCAAACTAGTCACTCAGCTGAAGCTTTAGGTATACTATGGAGTGGTATACTTGCTAATGAAGTTGGCTCAAATAATCATTGTATTGAAGGATATTCACTTAATATTATAAATTATCTTCTTAAAACACATAATCCATGTTAGACAACATTATCAATGAGATTCATGATATCATGGAAAAATTCCATCAAAACTTAAACAAACATATTTTTAGGGAATGGAATAGAGCTAAAAATTAGTTTTCTAATAAGCAAACTGATACTAAAGATACTATAAAGTGGTATATTGATCCTAATTTATCTAAATTGATTTTAATTATTAAGGATGATAGGAAAATATTTGAACTTTTTTGTGGGATAATGAACCTTTATTTTAGTGTTGTTTTAGTGGATTTTTATTTTAATTTTTATAAATATGCTAAGTATAGTAATTTTATTTGTTTGATTAAAAGTTTTTATTTTCCTTGTTGGGTTATGAGAAGTAATAATTACATTATTAAGACCATGAATATAAAAATACTAAGGATTTGATTCACCACACAAGAAATTATGATTTTTTTAGGCATCATCATTTCAAGGATTGTGTTAATTATGACAATGATAGTGCTCACACAATCGAGATTAAAGGAGTGATTTTGGCCTCTAAACAGGTTAATCAAATATTATTGGTTATTTTTGTGTGTGATTGGGGAAAGAAGACATGAAATTATTTTAGGATTCACTTACTAAATGATAGAATGAAAGGAGATTTATACCACATTGGGCCTAATTATATGGGACATGTGAATAAAAATAAGTATGTGTGGATAATCCTAGAGAATTGGGGTTTATGTAATTACATGAAAAGGATATATAGTAGAGATATACATATTTCCTTTGAGTTTTCTAGAGTCTATAATGTCAGGACTATGACTATGAGGGAGGTCACCATTATGGTTTTTGAGGAGTTGATCACTTAGGTCACTAGTATGGTTACCCATAGAATCAAGTATTATAATCATAAGAAAGAAAAAGATGAATAAATGAAGCAATTTCTCATGCCTAAGGAGGAATTGGTGCCTTACCAAAGTGGTTATTTTTAGTAATTTTTTATTGATCCCTACCCTAAATTTTCTCTTAAAATAATGAAATATCTCAATCTTATGGAAAGGTATGGTGTTGTTTTTTATTATCATTTTGCCCTTTTAAATCACTATAGGCATAATATCCCTGTAAGTTTTCCATTCTATTTGTTAATGTCTTTGAAACATTCTATCACTAAAATACAACTAAGGAATGCTACCTTAACCCACCACCAATATTTTATTTTTATTATGTTCAACCATGCCAAGTGTCTTGGTGTTGGCTCCTCTTCTACCATTAAACTCATCAAACCTTCTCGTGTATATTTCCATTAAGTTGATAAAACCTTAATAGCCTAAGTATATGTTATTATCATGAATAATATTGAATATTTTGTTAGTATTATCAATTAATTGGTTATATATCATAATTATTACTTTTTAATGACAACATATATGTTCATCAATCTAGTACTAATTATATAAATTATTCTATTTTGAGGAATATAATCAATGGAGAAAGAGCCAAAGCTCAAGTGTGCATAGTAAACTTTGGGGGTCAATTACAATTAATTATTTTTATTCAAATGTAAAAATTACATATATAGTGTATGTTTATTCTAAAAAAAAGAGACAACATTCATCTATTATCCCTTGCATTTCTCATTATATCCCCTACATCTCTCCTTTATTCTCTCCTATGGATTCTCACTCAACCTATCTTCTATGTGAGTTGCATTATCAACTCACTTTATTGCATTATTATTTATCACACAAAAATATTTAAACTGTCCCTTATAATAGTATTGCTCACCATATGAGAAATAATACATTTCTTTCCTAAAATTCCCCCTAGTGTTAAAATGGGGAGAAGAATCAAACATCTATATTTTACCCCCACAATTTTAACTTGTAGATGTTAGGTTCAACTAAAAATGCATTTTTTACATCAATAAAACATTATTCCATTTAAATTCTTGAAAAAATGCCTTTGAAGGCTTATTTTACTATTTCAACAAAAGTATATGCTCTAAAAGAGGCAATGATGATGGACACACAAAACTTTCTATATGCATACCAAAGATGCTGACATAAAAACCTAAGAATAACCTTAATCACACAAAAAATTTATCATGACTCTATAAGACTTAAAATAATCATTAAAACTATATAAAAAACATAAACTTTTTTAAAAAATAAAAATAAACAAGTCTAAAATAAAATTTATTAAATCATGCATATATTTTTTTTAAATAAATAAAACCATAACAAATATTTTTTAGACTTTTCACTGTGTTTATGGTGTTTTGTGCTTTTAGCTAATCCATAGTAGACATTAGTTTATGACATGTGCTTGGCCTAATTTAGTAGGTTAGCTTGGAATGGCTTAGTCCCCATTATTTTTTGCCTTACCCTTCCCTCATTTTTATCTTTTTTTTGGACTTGTTCTCCTTAGTTTAGATCCATCCATCCACCTCAAGTAGAAATTATATTTAAATTTAGACATCCATCAAATTTGGACCATAAGAGGTTAATAATAGCTTCATTCACCAGTATTCTATCATGTGGT
This sequence comes from Torreya grandis, assembly GCA_037957365.1. Taxonomy (NCBI): domain Eukaryota; kingdom Viridiplantae; phylum Streptophyta; class Pinopsida; order Cupressales; family Taxaceae; genus Torreya; species Torreya grandis. The sequence continues at coordinate 441,014 of JARHVA010002016.1, forward strand.
TATCTATAAAACTAAAACATGCAACTCATGCCTTGTAGTGAATCTTTCATCAACCCTAAAATGTTAGGGACCTTATCATAGTAATATTTGGTGTCCATAAAACCCACATAAATTATTTTTATCTAGAGCTATAAGGAGGGCCTAATTCTCTAAATCATTTTAAAATTCACTCGATTTGTGTGCACTATATCTGCTAGTAAGATTAATAATGTCTAATTATGATTTTGTTCTCCTATTAATATCAACTTTACATGTTCATCAAAGACCCAAATTATATATAGGTTTCCCTAAGAGAGTTTTCACCCAAGATAATTCACCAACCCAAGGGAACTAACCTCACAATCTTACTATGGCCTAGTTAGTTGGTTATGCCATGGTTGTAGCTAGTGAAGTCCATAATTTACCCAAAAATATAGAGAAGTATCTTCCTTCATTATCTCCTTTTGGGGGATGAACTAAAAATTAAAAACTAAAAGCCTTCAAAACTTATCTAATATTATTTAATTTGATTCATGTTGAGGTTGCATGCAGACTATCCCATTTCACCCTACAAGATGTTGCTTATGACTAGTTACTCAACCTCCCAAATAATTTGATTATGTCATGAAACTTATGCCATGAAACATTCATTATAAAATTTGGGAGGGTTACTAATCATATTGTAGTATACTATCATTTTTTTATTATTAAGAGGTAACCCAATGAACCAATTATAAATTTCAATTAAATATTTAAAAATATGTATAATTGTATGGATACTCCATACAGACTTATTACTATGTTAGCCCTTGTAATGTATAAGAATTCCTAGGATTCCATAATTAAAGTATTCCTACACGTAACCTATAATTTTAATAACTTATCAAATTCTTCTCATGAATCCATTAACATTTATCAATAAATGAATTATCAATTACAATCTCTCACCATACCTAACATCAATCTAGGTTTCCCAACCATGAATTCCATTATGTAGGCATGTATGTGAGGTTGCAATGACTATTTGAGAAAAAATGGTTATAGATGCTTGATTTTCACTTATAAACACCTTATCTAGGCTTTATACATGACTTATGAGGTATAAAAATGGTTTATAAAATATTTGACCCTTTAAAACTCTTATCACTTACTTTAATCCATGTCAAGGGTTTCTTAACAGTCTTATGGTTTTTACCCTAATGGTCTTATTCTAGTGTTTCCTCCTCATTAAAAGGATTAAAATCACTATATAAACTTACCTCATGGTCCCTCATATCTAAAATTAACCTTTATACCTCATACTCAATAATAAACTTGCACCTTTTCCTCATATTTGATACAAAACTATATCTTATTGTAGATGTTGTATCTAGGTCTCAACTGACTGTGTATAGTTGTATGCATTGTCCTAGCAAGGATGGTCATGGAAGTTTTAAAAAATTGTTTGAGAAATTTATTGAGATATTATTTATCATATTCAATAATAAAAAACCAATCCCTTTATTATTTTATTCAAGATTGAATCTCCAAGACAAAGTTGCTCTCTCTAGGTCTCAACAGGCCTAATATACCTCCTCCAAGAGATTTTGGATTAATATGATGGTTTATCTTCATGTAAAAGAGTCTAATAAATGTTTAAACGTTCTTAAATGTATCCCATATCTTTTATATCCTTCCAAACCTCAAAATCAACATAAAAATGCATATTCTCTCTTTACTTTTGTGTGCGGGATTGTAGGTGCCTTTTTCAAGATTGAAACCTATTGTAGACCTATTTTTGGATTTGAATACCATACTTATTATAGAATAAAATTATCTTGAGAAAAATATGAAGTTTTTTCATCTTGTTTGATAACTTTCCCAAGGATAAAAACTATAGGATCTATAAAAGAACCTCTTATTCCAAGTTGCAGTCCTAATACATTATATTAGTGCTTATATTAATACATTTCTCTTTGGTCACTTTAACTATAATAGTATCTTGAAGGAGTTATAAGGGATTTGTATATTTTTTATCATCATTATGTATATATCAAGAATTAATTAAATACCTTTACCAATGATCACAAGTTTATTACTTATTTTCCTACACTTAAAAGCTTGTTCAAGCATACTAAACTAATAGCCTTGAGCTTACCACCTAAAAAATTCCATAAAATATGATCATGGATAGTATATAAAAAATATTTTTATGCTTTATTATTTTCTTATAAATTTCCCTTGAGTCCTTTGAACCCTAATCCACATAGATTATTTCCCTAAAACATCAAACATGTTTGCCTTGGGGACTGTATTTCTCTCATTTAAAGATAGTGTGTTCAAACTAACACTAGATATACCACCTTAGGGATGAGTTTGATATTGGATAAACATGTAAATTTTGTGATGTATTGTAAAAAATTCATACCATGTGCTTTGGCTTCTTTCATAAGCCATAAACCCTTTCAAATGTATCAAACAAACCTAAAACCTACCCTCTCTCAACCCTACAACTTGTACCTACACATTCTACTCATCTATGCATATGAATATTTATTATAGATGATTTAAAGGATTTTATTTTACTTTTATAAGTTTTTACACATCATGTACACTTGTTTTCAATCATATTCATGCTAGAAACCATATAATAACTCCATACAAGCTTGATTGTCATTTCTAAAATAATAAAGCAAAGGAATTTATTGCTAATATCAACATGATCATTGGGAATTTATGATAATTTTTATATTTCATGGACTATTATAACTTCAATAAAAAATAAACCATTTCCATGCATTCACCAATCTTAGACATGCCAAAACCATGATAGTGGGGTTTAGAAGGATTTTAGAGAGGTTTAACTTCTTAACAATGATTCTTAAATATATACCACCTAATACCAAAAATAATGTCATGGATTTTAAGGGAATTGGTGTGGTTAACATCCCTTAATATCATTTAGTCTAAAACATATTTGCCTTTATGAACCAACATTATGAAATTGATCCATCTCCTCTTTCAAGCAGCCTGATGAGAAACTTGAATAGTTTTTTGCCTTATTTGGACCTAAAACTTCTTCCTCTACATGATTTTGATCTTGAAGATATTTTATAATGTTTTTGGGAGATTTAAACACCAAACATAATTTAAAAATCCTTTCAATGAGATCTCTTAATCAAACTTGAGGTTGCATATTCACCTCTGGACATGTCTTCATCAAGAAAGCTTGCCATACTCTATCAAAATACCCTCCTAGAGATATAAAATAGGTTCCCATGGAGTTATTATTAGATTTTATGGTGATGGATTAATGTACCAAGAACCTCATACCTTTATTTATTACATTATGCTTATGTTTAGGCATTAGACAATGAGTAAAATAGTTTTAAAGGTGAGTTATACATTGGATAATAAGCATTGTAACACATTAACTAGGTGTATGGGCATACATACCTATAATTTGATCCTCAAAATTTTCAAATGACTCAAAATACCCTTTTTGACCTCTAGGCATGATATTTGACCTTCATATGTGATGCTTCTCAAGGTAGTTACATTTCAACAAGTAATAGAAGACCAAAAAAATTGAAACCTTAATATATCCAAAGTGACTTAACCTATCTAAATACTTGAAGATGAAATTTTCCCATAATACCAACTTTAATTCTAGTTCCATCATCCACTATAGAACACTATGCTTCTTGGATGATCACCATCTGATTGTATCCCTCTATGGAATAAGCACATCTTGACTTTCATAACTTAACCTTAATCTTTCCAAAGTTACCTTAAACTTTACTAAAATACGTCTTTAAATAAAATGGCATGAAATTGATTGGCTAAGATACACACACAAACTCTATCATCCAAATAAGACCCTATTGATACCTTTAGATGACATATAACACCAAGACCATGACACCAAAACATGAATCTTAACAAGATCATTTCAAGGTTAGATGACTTAGTTACCTAGTTTTTAACAATCCTTTGCTATGGGTTACTAATTAGCTAATATTTTTAGTGACCTCTTGGGGTATTTTTCCTACTAAACATATATACTAATGACCAACAACCCATTAGGCATGGAGTCACTGAAACATCACTTCTCTATGATACCAAATTTAAACCTAAACATGACATTGACTTTTGAAACAAACTAAAAATTGAAAGTATCTTCTAAACACACCAATAAAATAAGACACACATAACAAAGTAATGAACCCACACAATATAGCAAACATGTGCTAGAAGTACTTAGAGAAAGTAAAGCTTAATATACTATGTATAAGATGAGAAAGTGACCTCAATAGAAATGCTTAAGGTGCATCCCATTTACTAAGATATGTACTTATTCTCCATTCAAATTTAAGAGACTAAAAGCATTGTGTTTCTTGAAATGAGTGATAACATAGGGCCCACTCCATAAAGTGTCAAACTTTATGTGTCTTCTAGACTTGGCCCTATCTTCATCTCATTTGAACACAAGGTCACCTTATTTGAATTCTCTTATAATAGATTTCTTTTCAAAGTACCTCTTAGTTCGAGTTAGATGAGACTTAGTAGTATGTATGGCATGATCTCTTATTTCTTACAGCTCCATCAACTCAGCTAGTCTAATCTCCATGGAAGAATTTTTTATCATCTCAATCTGATGTGTAAGCTCCAAAACTAGTAACTCAAGAGATATGGGTAACCTAGCTTATTTTCCATAGATAAGCATGTATGGTGAATTACTAATGGATCTTTTAAGAGTGATCATATAAGCACATAAGGATGTCTTCAATTTTATGTGCCATACTTTTTGATTTTCCTCCATAATCCTCTTGATATCTCTGATTAGATTCTTATTTATGAACTGTAATAGTACATTTCATTGAGTATATTAACTGGAGGATGTGATTAGGTAGATTTTATTCTTCACATCTCACTCACTTATCTTAGTACCAAGGAAATCCATTGTATTATTTTAGATAAATGTAGAAGGTGCCCTAAATCTAGTTACTATACCTTCATAAAAGTCTAGCACATTAGTTTCATTAATTTCTTTAAGATATATAGTGTATTTTCATCTATAAAAATAGTAAGTTATAGTCAACACCAATTTGTGACCAGCACTTGAAGGAGGGTTGATAATACCTATTAAATCAAATCCCCACTACATGAAAGGTCAGTCTACTTAAATGGGATGGAGAGGGAAGGATGAAATATTTTATTTTCCTATGAAGAAGGCACACTTTTAACACATTCTCACCCATTCATATGAATCCTTGAACAAGCTAGGCCAATAATAACTAGCTCTCATCACTTTTATTGTTGTATTTCTTTATGTAAAGTGATTGCCTAATAATCTATCATAAAATTATGCCAATACTTTCTCAATCTAATTAGCCTCTACACATGTCAAGATCATTCCATTAAGGTCCTTTTTAAATATTATTTCATCTACCAAGACATATGGAATGGATTTTAATCTGAAATGTCTCCTTTCAACCTTGTCTAAGCCTAATGGACACTCACCTATTTGGAGGAGGAATTTAAACATGTCTTGTGTCCAACTCATGGTATATAGAGATAAAAATATTTGAGGGTCATTTGGAGTGTTAGGACAACTTCATTTTTCACTTTCAATTTTGAATCTAAGTACTCATATAGTCCCTTACCTCTCATCATCTACGCAACCTTGATATCCACATTATATTATATGACTTTAGTGATCTAACTATCCCTTTTCTCACTCAAATATATTCTAAAAATGAAATATTTGGTGCTTGGATAAGACACTATCACATGTAATTTTTTTATAAAGCATATGCCTAAATTTTTTGAGGATTATTTTAATAGAAAGCACTTGCTTCTCTATAAAAGTGTATCTTACCTCGGTATTTTAACCCTTGGTTGAAGAAAGCAATGAGTTATTCAAGACTCTCTTTATTTTATTATGTCAACATGTCTAAGATGAATTCGTGATTTCCCAAAGCATATAAGGTGAATTCCTTCTTGAAATTTGTATTGACAAGTGTTAGAGCTTGAGCTATGGATATTTTTATAGTAGTAAAACTATCTCTTCCTTCTCTAGTCCAACTAAAGGACTTATTTTTCTTCAACATGGATGTTAGAGGCTTGAAAAGAATATCAAAATTAGGTATAAATTATATACAAGTGAAATTGAAACTAATTTAAAAATCAATCCTAACTCCGAGAAGATAAATCACACTAGCCCTTCCACTTGTTGGTACATTTAAATAATTAGGGTCATGACCAATATGGATATGTTAAACCTAAAAAAGGGTTATTTTATCACATAATATCATGAGAGAGGCTTCTAAATCCTCTAATAAAGTAATACCACACCATAACCCTAGCTAGGTCTTATGTTTTCTTATCAAAGTAAATGATATAGTAAAGTAAATCTAATCTATTGCTCACCAAAGTATCTGGCACAAAATGGGGGTAATAAACATGAACGTAAACATGTATAGAAGAACTCTAATCAAGTCAATGTAGAGGTAATCCTAAGGCATGGAGAGAGAAACATATTCATAAGCTAACATATGTAATTTTTTATAATTAATAAAGAGGAGCAAGAGTTAGGAATATTTACCTTTAAAGATGAACCCATTGAACCTCAAACTCTCCCTTGGCCAATGGTGCTTTAAAAAGGTTTTTTTTGTTTTGTGAGGATAATAAATATAGGTCAAATCTAGGCTACACAACTTCTTCTATACATCCAAAACACATCTCCCACAAGACAAGATTCTTCTCTCTAAAGGAAATATGAAATCCTGAGCAGTGGATCCTCAAGAAGAATGTTGGATAAGTAGATGTGAATATAAATGATTATCTCTATCTCTCTCTAATTAAAATGGAAAAAAAAGATGTTTTTATATAGTTGGAAATAACCCTAAACTCTTTTGAAGTTTTAGCTAAAAATTAATCCCAATCAAACCTATTCTTTAATAAATAAAGTATTTAGGTCCCAGACTATGTCAGTTAGGGCCAACCTAATCCCATAACATGCTTATATTTTAAGAACAGGGTTAGCCCATGCTAACTTTGTTTAGTAAATGATAAAAAGAGGTTTTGTCTTAGGTAGGGGTTGTTTGAGGTGGTGAATTACTTGGAAGAGTGTGTAATAGAGGTGTCAAAGCTTAAGAAAATGTATAAGAGAGTATTCTATTAGTTTCAAGTGGTGGTAAAGGAAACAATAATATTGTGAAACACTAATGATCTACCCACCCCTTTCCTAGTGCACCATTTAAGGCATGCACTTAGAGAGATTGAGACTTGATCAGTTACTAAAAGAGAGAAAACATCAATAATTTATAAATTTTTAAATATATTATGTGTATACATATACTCCACTCGAAGCTCATCACATTTCATGTAGTTATAACATAGGATGGTGCTTGGGAAAAGAAAACAACAAAACACAACACTAAGATAAGTAAATTTTAGTAAGAAGCAAATAAGATAAATGAAAGGAGATAATTGAAAAATATGTACCTTTACTTACATTAATATTGTAGAGTAAGAAGAAAGTGAGAGAAATGTGAAGGTGTCCAATGTAAATAACATTATGTGAACCTATAAAATAAATGAAAAAATATTTTTTTGTAAAATATACATGTAATATTACTATTATATGGCTGACTTGGGCTATTGTCATTTAGGTACAGCTCATGCATTATACATATGGTATGTGAATTGGGTGTAGAAGATGATAAGCTTTATTATTTTTTTGAGTGCTTGGATTTGTGATAGATTCTTATAGTCATATAAAATGTCCAAATTGGTAGCTTGAGTGTGGCTTATGAAACCTAATCCATAGGACCCTCTTGCATGATTGCATAACCCTTCCAAATACCTTTTTTCTTATAACCAAACATCCATAGACTTTTGAGACCCAATTCTAACTAAGCTAGGCTACATTTGCTATTTTAATTCCATCCCCCTAGGTCTTGAGCTTGTAGGATAGGAACACTATAGTTGGACTATAGTGCTAGACCCTAGGGTGTCCCATTTTCAGCACTCATGTTTGATCACATTTTAAGCTAAATGATCATTTCCTTTCGATTCATATTCTTCATTATGTCAGCCTAGCATAAATACATTTAACCCATGAACAATAGACCTCTATTAAACCCCATTAAATTTTTATTTATAAGAGGTTGTTAAATATTACAAAAGAAAATAAGAACACAAGCAAGAACACTAAGGTAAATTTTGCTATTCTCTACATACATCCATCTAATATAGATACAAGCATAGTCAAACCCTCACACTAGTCCCTAGCCACCTCAAGCATTCCTATTTTGGCATTTTTACATCTGCATAACACTATTTCAACAAGAACATCAAGTGGGAGAACTACATATGGCTTGATCCCACTTTAAAGTATTGTTATGTAGGTAATGTGCCCACACAAGGGGTGTGGATACACATCTAGTGCATCTTACACACACTAACTCCCCCTCTTTCTCAAGTTTTATTCAATCACTATGAAGTTTTAGGGTTTGTGACTAAATCATCTCTACAAGGAGCTCCATCAACATTCAAGATCTAAAATTTCATAGGTATGCTCACACAGAGATAGTGTATAAACCTAAAAAACTTAGATCTCTATAACCAATTTGGACAACAATAACAGAACCTAGAATATAGCACCAAACCCTAAAGTGTCCTATTTTTAGTGCTCCTATCCTTTTATCAAATGAAATCCAAATCTAGGTTCATGACACTATCTTAGTTTTGCATAGCTAGTTTTAGCCTCTATCTTAGCTGTCTCAGTCTAGTTTTAAGCTAAGTTGCATTGCTCCTTATTTATTGCTATTTTTAGAAAGGTTTAAAAGGCATAGTAAATTATAAAAATTAGTAATATAATTACTTAAATATTATTTACTAGTTTATTATTTAAGAATCTTAACTAAATTATGAATAAGACTCTAATATTCCCAAAATTGTTAAATTATTTGGTGAACCCGACTTTGTTTATGCATAAAAACCCTAGGGTAAATTCCATACTAATTTTTCAGGTATTTTTTTAATTTTTTACTTGCATATTTAAATCAAAAATTCACTTTAATTTTTTAAATTTCATAGTAATTTTTTAAAATATATATTTTATTCCAAACCCTAGTTGCATATACTAGGTCCCTTTAAATCATAATTTTTCCAATTTTTTTCTAATTTTTTTACTTGTATATTAAAATCAAAAATTTAAATTCATTTCTAAAATTCCTTAGTGATTTTTAAAAATATTATTTTTCAAAACCATAGTTATATATACTAGGTCCCATTACTTTTGACGTATCACCTTACATAATTGTAAAGCTTCGTATTCTTTTTTATGCATATTCCAGTTCGCTATTTAGATTATATATATTTAATTTGTTCCTTCAATTTAAATTTTTTTCCTTATGCCATCTAAGCTCCTTGCATATTTTATTTTAAGATGAATTTCATGACTTAGTGTTAACCCTTTGGAATCCACCTAGATTTCTTCAGCCTAACCATATACCATGGATAAATAACCAGCTCAACTTCTTATTATAGATCCTACATATCAAGATTATACCAATTTCCATGAGGATAATTTCAACAATGAGAAATATGAGAATAGCATTGATGATACAAACATTGATGTTCATGATCTACCACATCAATTTCTTGATCCACTTCCACCTATTGTTGATAATGATGTCCTCAACAAAGACTTGATTCTACAATTTTTTAGAGAAAGGCTCTGAGAACATCCTCAAGATCATACTCTTATCTTACAACCTATCATGTAAATTAAAATGGCTAATCAAGTTAAGTCTTCCATTCCTTTAAATTAATTAGTTGCATATGATACTATGAGGGAAACTATGTCTCAACCACTCGCTATAACAGCCCAACCTTCCTGTGAGGCACCACCAGTTACAGTTGGTATATCTTTATCTCCTTATGTGGCTACCCTTGTGTAAGAGATAAAATCTCTTCAATATAAGGTGCTACATCTTGATCAAGGTGATTCTAGACAAAGACAGGGCTCATATTCTTTTTTTCTACTTCATACACCATTGGCACATCATATTTCTTCTATACCCTTACCCCTAGGTTTTGTTCAACCCAAGCTAACTCTATATGATGGAAAGGGTGATCCAGAGACACATTTGAGATATTTTCACATAGCATGCTTGGAATATGTGCTAAATGATTAGGTACTAACCAAGATATTTTCATGGAGTCTAAAGGATTATGCTTTATAATAGTTCTATAGTCTATCAAATCAGTCAGTTAATGCATTCAATCCTTTAACTGACATGTTCCTAGCTCATTCTAGCATTAACATTGGTGATAAGGTTTCCTATGCCCAAGTTGTAAAATAGAAACTTTGAGTAGTAGCTTCTATAGTTCACAAATGCATGAAATCCATTCATGATAATTAGGTTGTTATAGTTGGTAGAGATACAAATGAGTTACCACTCCCCACTTCATATCCATCTTCCACTTTGTAGTCACCAATTTCAATTTCTCCAATTAAAGTTCTTCCTCTAATTTAGACAATGTTGAGGCCTTCCTCACCAACATAAAAATTTAATACACCTCCATATAGGCCTCTTTTAGATTAGCCATAGTTTCAAGACTCTAGATAGTTTCAAACTATAGTGTTCACACCTAGGTGGCCACACCATTTACTATTGTTCCTAGTGTAGGAGTTTTTGATATGTTTCTTAACTGGCCATGGTTTTATAAACTTTGAGTAGTACCTTCTATAGTTCACAAATGCATGAAATTCATTCATGATAATCATGTTGTTATAGTTGGTAGAGTTACAAATGAGTTACCACTCCCCACTTCATATCCATCTTCCACTTTGTAGTCACCAGTTTCAATTTATCCACTTGTTAAAGTTCTTCCTCCAATTCAGACACAGTTGAGGCCTTCCTCACCAACATAAAAAGTTAATACACCTCCATATAGGCCTCTTTTAGATTAGCCATAGTTTTAAGACTCTAGATAGTTTCCAGCTATAGTGTTCACACCCAGGGTATTATCATTAAGATCTTATGCCTCTAATAATAGATTACATGTTTAAAGAGCTTATCCTACTACCATATGGGTCCCTAAGAGCCCTATAGTTACATCTACTCCTTAGAGTTACATGGGGACCCCATAGTTGGTTTCCACTATAGCTATTTCAGGGCATTTACAACATACAAAGCTTTCATAGCCATAGTCTCATCCCTTCCATAATGCTTCATGATCATACACAATCCCTCTCCTTGATACATGACACCATGATATGGAATCTCCCATTAGACTCATTGGTTAGTATTGTCTCTTCTCAACCTTACTTGTACATAGCTTATTTTCACTTGATTGTGCATAGTTTCCTTGTGATTGATTGTACATAGAAATACATCAAAATTCCAAAAACATTCAAAAAATTCAAAATACCAAAAATAATATAAAATTTAAAAACATAAAAACATTTCAATTGTATGAATTATCCATGCTTTTAAATTTATACTACCATGATAGACTTACATTTTCTATTATATGATATTATTTGTTGATTTATCTAAATTACCATGGTTCACTTGATCTTATTTGAGTGTGTGAAGTGACACCCAGATCTTTGATTGCTTCACTCTACCCATTGAGGGGGTATTCTACTTCTACATTCAAGACATACTTTAACATATCTACCCATTGGGGGCATCTTCTACATGAATACACCATCCAAGTTATGTCATTCCTACACCACACATTCTAGTTATCATGTCAATGTACATTACTTATTATCTTACACAAATTACTCTATCGACACCCACTAGTATATAGTACTTGTGTATTTCTTAGCATCTACCTAGTCTTGTATTACATGTCTTACATACTTTCACTTCTTGCTTTAATTAGTTAGATGTGACTATTTTTTAGCATATTATATGATTTCCTTCCCTACTTTACATGGCTAGGTGTGATTACATTTATGAGTTCCTATTGTGTCTCTTATATATGCATTAGGAAACTTGATAATGTCCTATACTTATATTATTATGTGTGCCTTAGGACATTTGTCAATGTCCTTTGCATATACTCTTCTATGTGATTGTGGCCCTACAAATTTTGCTTCTTTTCAAGTGTATGTGTATGTGAAATTTGAACATACCTTGTATGCCTACTTTCCAATTTGAGTGACATGTGCCCATGTCCCTTATTTTCTTTGCCTCTTGGCTACTCTTGAATGCTTCTTGCTTCTTACCTTGTGTGTTTTTTGCTTGTTTATTTATCACTATTTGAAATGATATGATCCACATCATGCATTTTATTAATATCTTAGATGCCATGATGGACATCATGTTCCATCCCTCCTTGACAACTAAAAACTAAAAACTAACATTTCCAATTTCAATTAAGTATACTATAAATGCTATTACATTGTTATATCTATCTAGGCATACCCCCATTGATCTAACAATCTCTAATATAAACTGTCATATCTTGAGACATATTTTTTATTATCATTACTATATCATGTATTTCATAGCATAACACACTTGAAATGATCTTTATTCTAAGGGAAGTCATTTTAGGGTCTTCATTATTACCCTCAGAAGAGTGGGAAACAAATAATGGTTTTATCATAGAGCTCCTACCAATCAAAAAATCAATTTTTAGAACACTTAAAATAGCAATCAAAGCTCAAACTAGGTAGAACAGACCGAAAAAATAGTGATAATTATATTAAAATCACCAAAATTATAAAAGGACAACAGCATAAAACATGGAAAATAGTGCCAAATAATAGGGTGTCTTATTTTTAGTACTCCTATCCAAATAGCAAAAAAACTAGATTTTCTAGAAATAGGGGGAAAGGTAAGTTTAACTATAGTTTTATCAAATACCAATCAGTTTAGATTCAATATTTTTACTATAGTTTTTCTCAGAGAATCTAGATATAGGGAACATCATGCATGGCATGATGTCTCTTGCTTCTAGTTTTAGATTAGGTAGTTAGTATAACTTCCAAATCAAAATCTATGTTACAGACACCAGTGATTTGGGGCAATGTGCACAGCACATTTGACTTCTTTTATTTTTGAGTTCAGTATATTACTCAAGAATTCTTAGTATTTGCATGCTTTATTCCATCTATAGGTTTTTGGCATCATTTTGGAGTGGATTTCATATAGGCTTATCCTCCACATTCTGTAGTGGCTTCCACATAAGCCTAGTTTTCAATTTTGAAGTGACTTTCATATAAGCCTAATTTCTTCTTTATAAAATGGCCAAGATTGGTCTAGTTTTTAGTAAATATTTGGTTATCCATGCAACATTATCATATTACTAAGAATTTAAGGACTTCAAGATCCATCTCATATGACACACATTCATATTGATATCAGTTTATAGCTTCATTTAGTTGGTAGTGATGGAGCCAAAGGTATAGCTAGCCAGTGTATTCTTGAGCCACCTACTCAAAGGGATTAGACACACATTCCAAACATCAATTAATGCATGCATGATTACATAGCTTCACTTAGTGGGTGATGATGGAGCCAAAGGGCTAGATATTATATTATTGAGCCACTCTTAAAGAATTGAGCACTCAGCTTTATTCATAATATTACTCTTGGTACATCACATATCCAACATCATCCAGCATCATACTAGCTTTTATATTAGTTTGTATACCCACTAAGGTGTATATGTTCCTTTTTCTTCCTCTCTCTCTCTTACCTAGATTTATATGTTATTATTTTAGATATATCATATCTAGTAATAATTGATCTACTCTTTGTTTTTATCTTATATATTTACACTTCACAATGTGCTCTCTTTATGCACACTCAATATCGCACAGCTTCATGGGATTCACCCTTGTAGGTAAGTTTAGGTACATTTTATAATTTCCTTTATCCTAGTATTTTTCTTTCCTATCTCACTAGAATAAAGGGGGGCAAATGTAGTCATATAAAATGTCCAAATTTGTAGCTTGAGTGTGGCTTGTGACACCCAATCCATAGGACCCTATTATATGCTTTCATAACCCTTCCAAACACCTTTTTTTCTTATAACTGGTCATCCATAAACTTTTAATACTTGATTTTAGCTCAGCTAGGCTACATTTCACATGCTAATTCCATCCCCCTAGGTCATGAGCCTATAGGACATGATCACTGGGGTTGGACTATAGCACTAGACCCTACGGTGTCTTATTTTGTATACTCTTGTCTAATCACATTTCAAGCCCAAATGACCATTTCCTTCTTATTCTTATTCTTCATTATGTCAGCCTAGTTTGAATACATTTAACTCATTACCAATATATCTCTATAAAATCCCATTGAAATTTCATTTATAAGGGGTTGGAAAATATTAAAAAATCAAGAAAAAATACAATACCACTAAGGAAAATTTCCCTATTCTCTACATACAACCATCTAATACATATACAAGCATATTCAAACCCTCACACCACTCCTTAACCACCTCATGCATTCCTAGTTTGGCATTTTTTCATCCAAATAATACTATTGGACAAAGCACATCAAGTGAGAGAACTACATATGGCTTGATCCCTCTTTGTAGTATTGGTATGTAGGTAGCGTGCCCATAAAATGGGTGTGGATACATGTTTAATGCATCTTACACACACTAACCCCCCCTCTTTCTCAAGTTTTATTCAAGCACTATGAATGTCTAAGGTTTTATATTAAATCAACTCTATAAGGATGTCCATTGACATTCAAAATCCAAAATTCCATACACAGGGTCACACAGGGACAATAGTCAAAACCTAGAAAACTTAGATCTCTATGACCAGTTTAGACAATAGTGGTAGGACCTGGACTATATCACCAGACTTCAAAGTATCCTATTTTTAGTTCTCATATCCTTTCATCAAACAAAATATAGATCTAGGTTCATGACATTGTCCCAATCTTACACATCTAGTTTCAGCCTCTATTTTAGTCATCTTAGTCTAGTTTTAAGCTAAGTTGCATTTTTCATTATTTATCAATATTTTTAGAAAGGATTAAAAGGCACAATAAATTATACAAATTAGTACTATAATTTTTACAATATTATTTACTGATTTATTATTCTAGACCCTTTACTAAATTAGGAATAAGACTCCAATATTCCCAAAATAATTAAATCAATGTTATATGTATCAGCCAATTGAGTTTCCCCATGCAGTCAATGATAGGTTATCTTAGGTGGTATGACGGAGGTAGGATCATGTAATTAATGTTATTCCCCATGTCCCATATTTATATAATTTAACATAAGGCTTGATAGTGTGGTGTTCTTACACTAATATTGATGCCATATGGCCAACTCAGGATACTATTATTATTATTTTAGCATATATTTGGATCTTGGGCCACTATAATTCATGGGTGGAGCCACATATAGTATTTTTTTTACTTAGGAATCTAGGCCTACCATATCCGGTGACCCCTCTGGTAGTGCCTACTTATTGGGCATGACATGTTATATATTTGATATGGAGAGGAGGTGTAGGGGTGTTTACATAGATACATATTAATAGGCCTTCGTGAGCAAGACCATGGATAGGTTAAGTGTAGAAATAAGAGGTAGTGATACTTGGTGTATAATATTTTATAGTAATGGGTACTAAGGGTGAGGATGTAGGAGCAAATCCATAGTAGGGATAACATCATCCATCTTGAGCTTATAGGAGACTGAGGCACCATCGATGACAGGGAACATAGGTGTGAGTAGTTACACATGATGATCTTACAGTGACTTTTGGAAATAACTGGTCAATTGAGAAGACTTTGAGGAAGGGACCATGGTGGGCTCAAGTGGTGACTCTATGTTTTACACTTTTACAAAGGCAGTCAATAGAGGAGGTGCTCAGTAGTTGAGCTAATTAGGAGAGTGTGGTTGGTGATAATACCACTAGTGAGAAATGATTTGATTTAATAACTTCTTAATATAGATCACTAGTTGCATTATTTGTTATGTATTTAATGATAGATATATGGTTTGATATATATGCATGAGATTTGATGTATATTTAGTTTTTTCTAGGTACTAAAATGAAGGATATCATATAGAGAACCATGATTGTGGATACATACCATGATATTTTATGTGGGGTGTTGTCACATTATGATCCGTCTACCTTGGTAGACCTTATGGTACCATCATCCCCAGCTTATGCTAGCTAGTTTAGATTAGTGGTGGAATTTACTTGATAGTTTCAAGCATGAATAGATGGTTCACAACCACCTATAAGATTAGGAGAGGGAGAGGCTTGAGCTTGGTAGGTATTGGCACAAGAGTGAGCCACCTATATGGTGACCACTATAGATCTTGGACATATGTAGGCTCAAATGGCCAATCTACATGGATAGATTGACATCTTGAGATCCTAGACTACCTCAACATACCATTCAAAGGGGTCAATCATATACATCTATGGGTAGCATGGCTTGAGCATAAGATATAAATAATGGATCATAGCCTTAGAGATATATCTATTGTATTTTTCATTATATTATATTAAAATCATTATATATATATGGACATTTCTTGGTCTATGATTTTTATTTGTCTATGGATGGATGTATGGATGTATTTCCTTTCTAGCACATGTATTTTACTTTCATTGTATATTATATGGGAAATATGTGATGTATGTTTTATTTTCTATCATTATGTGATACACATGCATGGTTAAAAAGAAAATTAAAATGATTTACAAAAGTATAAATAATCATAAAATGCAATACACACTATATCACGATGGGAAATATGTAAAAATAAAATATGAATGAATATAAAAAACCAAAAATGGTAAAGTAATAGGTAATAAGTGGTTTTAAACCATATATAAGTAAAAATTTCACCAAATTAAAACAAATATAAGTCATACTATATCAAGTTGGGAAGTATGAAAATTTGTAATAAAGTGAAAAACATGTGAAAACCAATGGTGTAAAAATAAATGGACAATAAATTTGATCAATCATACTAGATCATGATGGGAAGTATGGAAAGAGAAACAAAATTTAGCTATAACTTAAATTAATCATAATAAATTAATATGTTAAGTATGATAAATTTAATAAAATGGTTGTAAACATAAACACAATTGGAAAATAAGAAGATAAAAGTGAAGTGTTTATGAAGTAAGCATAAAACATACTAAATCAAGATGGGAAGTATGTAAATGATGTGTAAATCATAATATAAGACAAATTATCTCAAATTTTAAGCATGGAATTTTATTATGACCTAGTTATAGTATGAATTTTTTATTAGAATATTCTATGAGGAGGGTTTGGTCCTATCCAAGGTCTTACACTGGAACTCACAAAGGGAACACCAATGATATAGAGATAAATGTGAGAATAATTTAAAGATGTTTTAATTTGGTGATTTATGAGAGTCTGGTCCTATCCATGGTCTTACACTACAACTCACAACGTGAACACCAATGACGTGATTACTAATAAGGGGGGAAATAAGTAAAAGTTTTGTGAGGAATGATTGGTCTTATCCAAGGTTTTATAAGACAACTCAAAAAATGAAACCCTAAGGGGCATGATTAGTTAATAAAACAATATTACTCAAGTGTAAATATTAGGATTGTTGTAATTAAATAGGTAATGTAAAAAACATGGCACAGGTATTTATGAAAAAATCTTAGAAAACATGAGGAATACTAGGTAAGAAAAAAAAACACTAAGAGTCTAGTGACCATCAAAATACAAAATATACTTGCTCATAATAAGCACAAATATGTATAATAAAATCAGTGGGATACTAGGATAAACTCATGAATGTTATATGAAAAAGGAAATTAAAATGGTCCTACCTTCCCACAACATGTTCCCCATTCCTCAAGACCTCTTACAGAGCCATTAGTATACTATGAAGATTGGGTACTTATGTGAGAAAGTAGGTAACACTTGTAGATTTTTTGGTCTCCTATCCCACTCTACTAGCCTACTACACCCCAATGTACCTAGGCTCTATCATGAGGCCAAATGTGGATTTTGAGCTTGGATTATAAATATGTGCTAAAGATAATAAATCACATTCATTGGTGTGATTAGTGTTGATGTGGGTTTTATGCACACCACAGTTGAATGGGGTAGCTTCTAACATTTTAAGATCTCAATGGATGTAAAATCCACTCTAGGGAATGAGTTCAAGGTATGCAGTCTTTGACAACCTATTGATGGAATAGCTTGTAGGGCATATAGGTTATTGACAAGATTTTTGGACAGAGGTGTAATCTCTAACAAGGGTAGTGAATATTTATATGAGTTGGATGGGAGGTTGTTTAATAATCTAGAGTGAGTATATCTTAAAACAAACTCAAAAAAAGAGGGAAGGGTAAGGTAGAAAAGAAATCTCTGTGGTTTTTAGGAACTACTTCTCTAGTTGGTTTCTAAATAGACTTATGCTCTCAGAACCTATGTATGTTGATAGAATCAAGTGCACACACACAATCAAAAATGGTTAATAAGTCTAAGGAGATAAAGATACAAAAAACTCATAGACCTTAGAAAAATTTCATTCCTTTTAGTGAATCTATTGCACACTCTTACTTGGGAGATTATAGTTTGGGCTAGTGAAGTATCTAAGGTAGATATTGCACACACGTAGAAAACTACATCAAATAAGCACTTGTACACATTCAAAAATATTATTCAATCACCATAATTAATGTAATTTACCAATCTTTCAATAGTTGTTACACATCTAGGATCATTACATCAATCAAAACAATCAAGAATCCATTCACAACTATTGCACACTAAAGATTATTAAAACATAAAACCAAAGAAAATAACAACTAATCACGTAGAAATTATAATTAAAATATATAAACACATTCATTGAGGATCAAAATTGATGTTGCTCATGGATTTAAAATTCTCTGACAAAAATCCAAATTAGATTATAATTATTTATATAGACTGAGGGAAAGGGTCACCTCATCTTCCAAGTTCGTGCAAGGTAATTACATGTGATAGTTAGAACTTGAGTTCTAACTATGGTATAAAACCTTATAAGATTATACTTATAGTTATCAATTTAAATTATCCTTTACCAAAGATATGCAATATGTGCATGTGTATAAAGACAAAGCCTATTTTTAAAATTATAACTTGAACTATATGCAAATTGCAAATATATGTACCATTTTCCAAAATTATACATGCCTCTTTTTATAGGTTGTGAGAACAACCTATTGATCTTTCATATTATCCATTTTCAAATGTATATAAAATGTATTTTCAAGACAAGTACCACTTTACTAATGTCTTAGAACTAGTGACACTATTGTTAGTTGTGACAAATCTAATTGAACTATGCACTGCATGTCATTCGTGCCTTTATAGAATATCCCTTTGGAATGATTTACAGGGTCCTTATCTTGAAATATTTGATAGTGTTAACTTTAATTTACCTTTGAGATGCCATGTAATTGTAACCTTCTTATGTTCTATTTCTTGATATTTAATTTTATATTCGTTATTCATATTAGTTCTAAGACATGTGTGTTTATATTCTAACTTAACTATGAGACCCAATATTTGTCATTAAATATAGATCAAGTGTCTAAAGATCTACATGCTCTATTTATGCCATTCCATTTCCTACCTTTCAAAATATGACTATTTCATTTAGGACATGCATCCTTACCTCATTGGATCTAGATCTTATGAAATTATACTATCAACTTGCACCATTTGATATTCTACATGATGGAATGTGAGAGTGCCACTTGGTAGGTTTGTGGGGCCTCTGTGATTTTTATAGTCTTAGTTTGAATGATTTTGTACCACTTGTTAGCTTCTCACTTATTTTGGGACCATTAAATTTTCTACATTGATCTTATACCATCAATCATCTGTGATCAAGTTAATGTTATTCGTAGATCTTAGTTCTTTGACTCATTGACTCCTATGAGCTTGACACTTGTCATGTCCTCATTCCTTTGAAAAGTTTTTGTCGATCTCGCACTATTGGATCAACTATATGGATCAACGTTGGCCATCGATATGCTTAGGCCCATTAACCTTTGATTTCAAAATGGTTAATTTATGATCTTAAATTTAACATTTATATGACCATCAATGACATCCTCATGAACATCAGTGACATCCACATGATTGTCAAAATTTAAACCCATGTCTTTTAGTTTCTTATCCTATATTTAACATTCACATGACTGTTAAAGACATCTTCATGATCGTTAATGATGTTTACGTGACCATCAAAATTTAAACCCAAACCTTTTATCACTGAGATTAATTTTAACGTTCACTTATATGTCAAAGACATCTGCATGACTATAAAATTGACTTAACTCCCTATGAGCTTAAAACTTATCATTTATTGGTTTACTCTACTCTACAATCATAAATGAAAAGATGACTTAGCATTATACTTTAGGAAATATGTAAAAGACCCTTCATAAATATTCTATCTTAAGGCCTTAGTTGTATTTAATAAATGTGATTAGGGCATGGGTTAAAATCTTAGACTAAATTCATAATAAAATGCCCTCTACTCAATGGTGTCACTTAGAAGTAGTGTATTATTTTAGGGATTTTGTTTGGGGGAAATATTTTGACGACCCTAATTTTTTCAAGTAAATTGTTCAAAACAAATATGTTGAAGACTTGATTCCATCAAATAAAGTGCCTGAAACAAAAAAGTCCAAAATGATAGATTGCATAAGTCTTGAAAGAGATACTAAGAAAAATACCTGATAAAATAAGTCTGAAATAATTATAAAGATAGTCTATGAAAACACATCACCAATGCCATCTTGACAAAGTATGAAAGGCCAATAATTAGTCTTTTCCCAAAATTTTGTAAAAACACATAGAAGAGGGGCTCAAAATTAATACCATACTTTGAAAAAAGTGGGTCCCCATTTCCATAAAATATGAGGGGATGTTGGGTATAACAAATGGTGACTTACATGGGGTATACTCCTGAATATTCAAGAACCTAGAACTATAGTTTGCAATCTTAAATCAATCATCAAGTGTGTCACAAAAGAATACTTAAATCAAAAATATGGAATAGACTCCTAAGTTCCTTCACACAACATACTTACCTTTCAATTTCTTGGATATGTGTGTGTCAAAATATGTAATTCATTTATACCTTATTATGGTGAGTTTTTCAAGGGCTTGATGAAACTGTAGGTATTATTCTAATGTCAATTAAAGTTAAAAACAAGGGAAACTCAGGCATTGATCTAATACTATCCAGGCATTCATAACCCTAATAAAGATACCTTAGGCTCCTTCTCTTCTCATTCCATTATTTTCTTTTGATCATGATGCATGTTACATTGATCTTATTTCATCATGCGAGCCTTTTTTTTCTTTAGATTTTCTTTTACTCTTTTGAACTCATTGGTTATTTTTTCTTCCTTTTTTTGTTTTTTTAGTTCTTGAATGAAAAAGAGAAGATTTAGAACCCTAGAGAGCTGGTATAATTATAAAATAAATCATTACTAGAATAGCCCTACCAATCACATCTATACCTAGAATTGTCATTTCCATTAATTATTTAATGTGATAAGTGCATTTGATCTAATAAAATAATAAAAATTTCTAAATTTATATGAAGTACTCTGAGAGCAACTTCCACATGCTTGGTAAAAGTATTCAATTATGACACCATCTAGAATAATCCATGATTACCTACCTTCACTCTGAGGACTCAAAAATATAGAAATATACCTAATCTATAAACTAAACCCAAAGTGTCAAGATTTTAATTTTCCCCTTTTCTAAAATTCATAAGCTCGGTTTAGATTTTAACTTGGTTATAGTCAGAGAAAACACAATTTTTATTGTCAGAGAAAGGAATAAACAACTAATCTAAGAAAGTGGGAAACCTAAACTAAGAAAGCAAGAATCTAGTCTAAGAAAGTAAAATACTGAAAGCAAGAAAGATTAATCTAGAAAGTAGGAACTAATTTATGAAAGTAATAAACTATCTTAAGAAAGAACTGAAATTTAATCTAGAAAACATGAAATCTAATCTCATTATATGTCTAAATTTGTTTGCTTTCTCAGTCTACAGTTCCTTCAAATGGTACAACCATGAATTAGTTATTCAAGAACTATCCATTGACTAGATATGTAAGCTTATTTCCTTGGAGGTCCTTAAAATTAAATGAATTATTTCCCATGATCTCTAAAATTTGGTATGGTCCAATCCATAGTGGGAAAAACTTGTCATACTATCCTTTCTTCTCATTGGCTTTATCCCAAAGTAGCACTAGATTTGAAATCCCAAATGCTTTAACTTTTGCTCTCTTATCAAACCACCTCTTGACCACATCCTAGTGTTTTTTGAATATTTATAAGGCCTCATTATTTGAATCTTCCATTTCTATTATGTCCATTAGTCTTGATTCTAGTTTATCTCTTAATTCTATATAGTCTTGCATGAACTGATAAGTGGGTAACTTTAACATAAATGGGAACACTAGCTTGTATCCATACACCAACAAGTAAGGTGAATCTCTAAGGTATTGCTTGTGTCTAGTCTAATCTATTGAAATATCATACTTTAATAAATAATGCTAGTTCTTAGGCTTATCTCTAGCTGATTTCTTAATTGTATTGATAAGATTCTTATTCATTGATTTTGCTCATCCATTTCCTTAGGGGTAAGAGTTAAAAGATGACCTGATAATAATTTGGCTATCATGTGCCCATTCAATAAATTTTGCTAATATGAAATTTGTTCCATTATCATAAACTAGATAAATAGGTGTGCCAAATTTGGTTGTTATGTATTCTTCCAAGAAGAAAATCATATCTTGTGTTCTATAGTTCGTTGTGGCTATGGATTTGGTCCATCTAGTGCAGTAGTTTATGGTGGTAAGCATTAATTTATGGCCTATCAAGGAATTTGGGTTGATGATACCAATGAATTATAAACCCCACTGGGAAAATGGCCTTCTTTTAACAACTAGTTGTAAAAGCATTACTATGTGTACTTCCCTGTTAGCTAAAGCTTGGCATTCATGGTAGGTTCTGACATGAGTATGAGCATACTTAAATATGGTTGTTAAATATTAGACTATTATTAATATTTTATGGGTTGTGGTATTCCAAGATAGGTGCCCACTACTTATCTTCTAATACACATTCTCTAAAATTTCTTTATCTTTGTTTGTAGATACACACCTGAGATAAATACCTTCATAATTTATTCTATAAAGGACTCCCCTCTTGATCATGTAACAAGCACCTTTAAACCTTAAATATCTTTTTCTCTCTATATTTAGCTCTAGAAAACAAGTTCTTATAAGTAAATAATTTATTATATCAATATAGCACTTTCTTTTAGATACTTGAGCTTCACATACCTCTTCAATAATGATGCATAGATTTGGTTTAGTCATGAGATGAATAGTGCCTTGGCCATAAATGATCTTTGTAGGCTTGATATCTATGTCAAATTTTGGTATCTTGGCCATCCATTTGCCTCATCATTCTCATAGTTCATTATGTGATAGGGTGAGCTGGACTGTAAGATCAAGAATAATGGAAATGGTTTTATTTCTCATAATGTAATGTCAAAACTACTTCATATATTTGACAAGGGTGAAATTTTGTATGTCAATCATGGAGTACCTGAGTTATGCATCTTTTAAATTTATGATCATAAATGCAATTAAATTCTTGGTCTCATCTTTCTTCTACATGATAATAGCTACAATCATATTCTTTGAAGCAAATGAATATAAGTAGAAATCTTTATTAAAACCTAGATTGATTAATATTAGAGCCTTTAATATTTCATCTTTAATGTTTTGGAAGGACTTTTGGGCTTCATTTTTCAACTCTATTTTGGAATCTTACTTGAGCATGGTGTTCAAAGTTTTAACAATCTTTGCAAATCCTGAAATGAACTTCCTTATGAAGTTAATTTTTTTTAATAATGATTTAAGATCCTTATTGTTGTTTCATGGCTAAATTTTTGAAATTGCTTTAATTATATCTAGATAATTGGTGATCTCATCATTGGTGATGATGTGCCCCAAAATCTTACCTTCAGTCACTTTGAATATTATCTTCTTTAGGTTTAATTAAACCATGAACCTTCTATATATCTTGAATATGGACTGTAAGTGGCTTATGTGGTCTTTCTTATTCTTTTAAAATACCATAAGATTGTCCATGTAGATGATTATGAATTTTATTGTTAGTCCTTTGAAGGCATGATCCATGGTGCATTAAAAGGTAGCTCCTACATTTATTAAGCCAAACAACATCCTCTTATATGCATTAGTTCCCCACTTCATAGTGAAAGTTATCTTCATTTTATCTTTAGATGTTACTAGTACCTGATTGTAGCCTAAAAATCCATCTAAGAAGGACATCATTTCATAATCACTTCCTATATATTCACCTCATCCAAAGAATTCAGAAGATAATTATTGTTTTTATAAGCCTTATTTAGATTCCTAAAATTGACACATAACCTAATCTCACTATTCGCATTTATTACTAGGATCAAATTGGCCACCCAGGTATAAGGTCTTATTGGAAAGATGATTTTTATGCTTAACAGCTTCTCTGCTTCTCTTTGAATGAGAGGATCTAGAATATGATTGATCAATATGTGCCTCTACTTGAATGGCTTGTGATTTGGCTTCAAGGGAATCATATGAGTAATGACCTATAGGTCATACACCTTCAAGTATTCATATGTCTAAGTAAAAATGTCCATGTATCGATAGATTAGATCCTTCACTTATTATCTCTCTTCTGGGGTGCAGATGAGATTGATATTAACATAATGTAGGTTATTTTCATCTCATAGATTTTCCCTTATGAACTTTGATTCATTGACCTTGGGCTACTTGAGTTTCTAAGCTTGAGGGTCTATGTTGAAGGGTCTTTCCAAAGAGACCAACCTAGCTGGAATTTGGTTCTCTTTGAGCTAAAGAATGACTCTTTCATCTGATTCCTCTTGATAGAGGTGATTAATTTCATTTCCATTAATTATTTGGGATTTTATGGCCCCTAAATGAGTTAAAAACTTAATTATCTGCTAGTCATCATCAAATACCTATAAATTTTTTACATTATCTAGAATGGAAGGATATGATACCAATTCAATAGAGAACCATTTTACCTTAGATTCTTGTGATGGCTCTAAATTAGTAGGAGTCGTTAGTGAGTCCACCTCTTGATTTTTCTCTCTAGGAAGTGCTACTATGTTGAAAGCATCAAAGCTTTCAATTAGGTCCCATGCTCTATGCTTATATCTCTTTAAATAAGATAACTTGCATTGGTATTTAATTTTGACTTGATTGACCACTAGCTTTGAGTTACCAAAGACTGATATTTGTTTTACATTATTCTTAAGTGAAAATTTTAATCATGGAATTAAAGCCTCATACTCAACTCTATTAGTGTGCATGGAAATTATAATCTATATGCTTATGAGAACCTTTTACCTTGTGGATCAATAAGAATTTTCATGCCTGATCCTTACTTGGATCTAACACCATCAAAGTGTAGAGTCCACAACTAATTGGAACCTTCAAGTTCTAGCTTTTATACTTGATTTTAAGTAGTAAAAGTATAAATACCAAGTTTGGGCAACTCATACTTTACCTCTTCATCTTGATGTTCTATTTTATAATGGTATATTGCATTCTCAACTCTCTATCAATGTTGATTTGATTCACAATTCCTCTCCATGGTAGCCACATATGAGAGAGGTCTATAATGAGATATTCATTGAGTGTTTTAGACTAATCCCTGCTTATCAATAGTCCATAGCCTTTTGTTATGTCTACCACAATAATACTATTGGTCATCTAAACTTGTGGCTCATATGCTACTTTAATGCACACATTGGTTAAATATCCAACTATTAGTACCACTATTTTATCTAGTTATGAAACTATTCTCTTTGAAGGACTCAAAGTGAGACCAAGCTTCTAATATATAGATGTAGGTATGATAGTTTTAGATACTCCAAATTAAAATAAATAATAATGAATGTTCTTACTGAATGTTCAAATAGTCAATAGGAAGGGTGGAACTTTTGGCTTACTCTTCTAGATGACGTTAGCATCCACAACTTTTTATTTATTTGTAGATGCTTTAGATCTTTCCATAGGAGCCTTTCCAATAATGGACTTCCATAGTAACTCCTTTTCTTTAGGGATCTAAGCTACTTCATAAAGAGTTATATTCATCTTGATCTTTTTCTAATCCTCAAAAATGTTGTATCTTCCTTTACTTAGTTCTCCCTTGATCTATAGCTAATCATTCCCCTTTGGAGGGGGTGGATTATTGTCTTCATTAAGATTATGAGGAATTGCCATGTTATGTGAAGGAGTCGATGTTGTAATTAGCTACTTATTTTTTAGATTGTATACACCTCTCTAAAACTACTGGAAAGCATGAACTTCATCTATATTGTGTTTTGGTTCACTATCATCTTTGCCTAGGAAGGGAAACTCATGAGTCTCAAAGAACATAGTGATACTTAAACAGCCATGATCCTAGTGGGATTATCATGGATTTTTCATCTGGTCCTTCCTAATTAATTATCTTTGAAATATTTCAAACACAACATATAATCCAATACAATCAAGCTCACCATTATGGAGAAGTATTATGAATTTTCTACCAATGGGGAAGAGTTGTTTCTACCATGTTGTTCTCTAGAAGCTTGTTAGGTTGCTCAGGTTTATTAAATGGTTTGTTATACCTCTGGAATCTATTATTTTGATTACCAATTAGGGAATTTGTATTGTCCATCTTCTTTTGTATTTTTAAGAAGTCATTGCTCAACTTTTTAACCATCTTTTATATAGAATCTAGTTCTACTTTGTAGAATAATAGTGGGAAGTATAGATAATTATTGACTCTACTAATAAATATTGCCTATTGTATGATTTTTTAAGAAGCTAAAATATGGATGTGTTGTCTATGTCAATAGACGTAGCACATACAATTGATTTTGATTGAATGTGGGAACATTTTTCTCCACATATGGTGTCAAATTAAGTGCTAGAAATCCATTGTTAACATAAGCACTTAAGACATCTAAGGATTGATCTGTTTGTCTATATTGATAGCCTCTTTATATGCTAACACCAAATTGTTGGTTGTAGCTCCTCTCTTCATAAACATAGTAGTGATTGGGTCCAGGGCATTCTTATACATATCCAACATTAATGGCCCATCTAGTTTATATCTTGGGGTTAACCAATTGTACATATTCTAAAACCTTACATTGGAAAGTTGGATAGGCTCATTAGGCTCTCTTTTAATATTGGTGAAGTATTGGTATACCAGACCAAAATTGATGACCTATCCAAACTTTACAAGAAAATATATTTGACACTCATCCTAATAAGTGATGGAGATTTATATTAGATTAAAATACCAACCATAAGCATCATCCATTAAATTAAAAGGGAATAATCTAAATATAACATCTTCATGGATAATATTCATTATCCTTAATCTAGCCTTAAAATATTAGATATGTTCCACTATTGTCTTTGATCCCAATGGAGAAAAGGATGGTAAGTACCTCTTAAGATATTGAGGCAAGTTATTCATGTCTCTAAGGATGGAAATAGTATATCCAAATAACCAGGGCTGATCCATTCGATGGTGAATAGGTAAAGGATTCCATACAAGTGGAGTCCTTGGAGGTGGATTGTTATGAACTGGGGTTATTGGCATAGTTCTAGGTCTCTTATGACATGCCAAGGGTGAGACTAGTAAACCAACATGGGAATTATATTTGGTCACTCTCTCAAGTAAATCTAGTGTAACTCTACATAAAGAATAACTACTATTATCAAGGGTGTTGGCCCTCTTTTTAGCACCAATGAAACTATTGATGTGATTTTTATTCACCCCAAAATCAAATGAGGTAGCCTCTAACATTTTAGAATCTCAATGGAGGTAAACTTCACTCCAAAGAATGAGTTGTAGGTATGCAATATTTGACAACCTGTTGATGTAATAGCTAGTAGGGCATGTAAGTTGTTGATAAAGTTTTTGGATGGAGGTGTAGTCTCTAATAAGGGTAGTGAATCTCTATGTGAGTTGGATGGGTGGTTGGTTGCCAATCTAGAGTGGGTAGATCTCAAAACAAACTTTAAAAAGGAGGAAAAGGTAAGGTAAAAAATAAATCTCTATAATTTTTAGGAACTACTTCCCTAGTTGGTTTTTAAATAGACCTTTGCTTGCAAAACCTATGCCTATTGCTAGTAGCAATTGCACACACACAATCAAGCATAGTTAAGTAGTCTAAGGAGATAAAGATGTAATAAATTCACAAGCCTTAAACAAAGGTCATTCTTTTTAGGGTAGCTTTTGTACATGTTTATTCAAGATATTATGGCTTGAGTTAGTGAAGTATTTGAGGCAACTATTACACACATAGAGAAAAATACATCAAAGAAAGCACTTGTACACATTTATAAATATTATTCAATCAACTTAATCACATTAAGTAATGTAATTTACCTATCTTTAAATATCTATTGCACATATAGGATTAATATATCTGTGATCAAGGAATTTTACAAAGAGAGGATGATTAGTATTGTGTTAGTTCCAAAATGAATTCAAAATGAAATAAACACACTAGCATAACATCTATAGGCATAGATCTTAAGGGGAGCTTAATGAAAAATAACAATTGAAAACCAACTAAAATACAAAGATCAATAATATTTACCATCCTTGAGAGCTCAAAATGATTTCTTCTTTTGGATTTCTTAGATTATGCATAAGAATTCTTCATCGATGACATATGGCTAACAGCATCTCCTCTATGCACCATTGTTGAATGCTTGGCTTGATTGATGACTTGGCTCAATTTTAAAATTATAACACTATACTTTTAGCTTCATGAATCTATTCTTCCATTATAACTCTAACTTGATTGAGCTCCATAAATGAAGAGCTCTAGGCTTGATTTTATAGGCTTTCAAATCCCTTAGAATGGGTTAAATTTGACCATGGTTGATTTTATTAAGCTTGGTTGAGTTTGGCATATTCCTAAGGTATTCTATTTAGGTATTTTTCAAAAGGGACAACTCACAACCATGGTTGATTTTCCTAACTTTGGTTGAGTTTGGCATATTCTTAGAATATTCTTTTAGATATTTTCCATTTAAGGCAACTCACAAAGGTAAGATGCTCTTGAATTTCCTTTTTAGTAATTGATTTAATTGATTTATTAGCTCTCGGGTGAACTCAATTAAGATTTGAAATTGATTTAACTTGATAATTGATTTTGATTAGGATGTGCAAGTTAATTAATTCTTTTTAGGCATTTGGTCATTTATTTAATTTTGATTAATTTAATGTGTGTATTTGCCTTGTTTAATTGATTTAATAGTCCAAATTGATTTAATGCAAGGTTATGAATCCAAATTCAAGACTAATAGAAATTTTTGGGCTACATATTCAATGATTGGTAAAAATTGGTCTAAAGTCAGATATGAAACCATTGGTGGCCAAATTTTGGTGTCTACAATTTACCACTATTTGGGAATATGTTACAAGTTGTAAGCATAGTAACATCTTTTCAAAGAATAAAATGGTTCTGTGTGTTTATGACTAAAATAGTAATGATTGAATTGTAGCTACCCCCTTAAGGGAGTGGTTGGCAAGTGGAGCAACAAATAGTCCCTCTAAGGAAAGAAGCGAAATGAGGGGACCAAACAAATGAAGATAATGGGGTGAAAACACAATCATTTACCCAAATTTAGGTAAAATCATTAAGAAATGTAAGTGGGATGGTGTAAAATGGTTTGCCCAAAGGTGGTTATAAGCATTGTACCCTAATTATGGCAACATGGCATGATAACATAATGATTTGCCCTAGAAGGTGATATAATCACTAAGAATATGGAGTTTCCCCAATTAGGATAGATAAACAAGAAAGAAAAATTGGTGATAACATAATGATTTGCCCCATCAGATGATATAATCATTGTGAATGCATGTGGAATGGTGTCTTGTGCTGATGTTGTATACTCTAATGATGAAAACATGATTGATGGTTGATGATTGATAAGTTGATATAAAGGATAAAGATGAATTAGGACAAATTGCTAGTAGGGAGATGCTCATCCAAACTAACAAAGGTTGAAATTATTTCATAACTTAATTACTCTATTTAGTATATGATTGGGTATTAGATTAGGATTTTTGTTGATGTTAATATCAAGAAGATGGTGATGGTGTAGACGTCTCAAAGGTGATTTTTGTTATAGCATTTTATGGTAGGCCTCATGATAGAACACCATAGGGGCTCAGCCAAAATATGTATAACAAATGACACCTGATATCTGATACTCAATGGAAAATAAAAATGTGCAAGGAACCAACCAATGAACATACATAGACTAAATCATGACCATAGTACTGAAAGCAAATAAATAGGAAAATAAAAAAACAAAAAAAATAGAAAAACAAAGAAACAAACAAGACAAACAAAGAAACAAATAAGACAAAAAAAAAACAAATAAGTGTTAGTCTCTATATTAGTATAAACAACATGACAAACATTTCCCCTAGAAACTAGGTGACAACTAAAAAAACAAATAAGATGGGGGAATAGAATAAAAAGAAAGGGATGGCTGAGTTGTCTCCATATGCACTAGGCAAGTGGATGTTGCCTACGTAGTTCTATGGATATTACAATCTAATAAAACTTTAGGTCAAATGTAGTTCTCCTAGGAAATGGGAAAAAAGTGATGATTAATAGAAGACATGATGGATGTGATAGAATAATAGGGATGAATTCACAAATGGTTATAGCATAGGAAAAAAGGCCAAAAAATATGGAGAAACTAAGGAACAAGTGATTTGTTTGGGACTTAGTGAGGGTTCCTAGAATCCTTAAGGCAAAGAAGTGGTTAATGTTTTAGGTTTTTCTAAATAATTTTCAAAGAATTTTAACTCAATAAAGAATGACAAGACACTAAAATGGTCTAAGCTCAAAAAATGGTGTGTTATAACCTGAAATGATGCTCACAAAATGGTGAGAGTGTAAGACCTTGAAATGATGCTCGTAAAATGTTGAAAGTGTAGGAACTTGAAATGATGTTCACAAAATAGTGAGAGTGTGGCTAAAGGGGGATTGAACTGATCATAACATGAATAACCCACATAGTCCTAAAATGGTTTTAGCTCATAGGAGTTCACCTCACAATGGAGGAATCTAACTAGTGTAGTAGCTAATTCAAACAAAATAGGCCTAGCTAGTATTATGGCATATGAGTGGCTAGGTGATATGTCAAGGCACATTAAATAAATGTTTCCCCTAGTTTTCCCATAGATGGTTATAACTAGGATATAACTGATAGATCAATGATACCAATTTGCCCTAATAGGTGATATAATTAGTATCAAGTCCAGTGAACATGGATTTTCCCTAGTAAGTGATATTATTAAGGTCACATAAACAAACTTGATAAGAATGGAATAAGAAATGAAGGATGCAATTTCCTATACTTCTATTATACTACTCTAAAATACTACCTTTGTCTAAAGTACTTGAAAAAACTACTAAAACTAGTCTAATTCTATATGCTAAAAATGTGAAACCAATGGATGAACCAAGGTAAAAGGAGATAGGTTGATAGGATTAAAAACATGTTTGGTCGAGTAAGAATGGAATGGTTGGACGATATAGTAAGATGGCCTTGTTTAGGATATTAATGGTTTGATAGATTAGATAAAATGGAAGGAGGGTTTCCAATAAGTGATAACGATAATGGTTAGGATATGTAACAATGGCTAAAGGAATGGCAATTTGATATGATATGGTACATGTTTAGTTCTAGCCTGGGTATGATAAATAATTTTTGTGTTCCTATTGAAGTGGAGATGCACATCTTGATCAATAAATGATACAACTAGAATAGTCAATCATGTAAATTACTAGCCCACACCTCATCTAAATAGTTTCTCTATCAAAAACTAGCTACAAATTTGAATGCTAAGAAAGTTGCTATGATCTTTGCTGGTCATTGATTCTGATTCCTTCAAGTATTTATACAAGATATCCTTATAGCCTCTAAAAAGGAAAGTGTGACCATGGATGGTAAATATTTATAATTTTTGGTTGATAGTTTTGTTTGTGAAATGGAATGGTAGAGGATAATAGAATGTATAATGCATGGGAAACAAAAGAAGATAAAGATTTTTAGGCACACATAATGTTGTTGATTCCATATTCAACATAACTTTGGATATGGTAGGGCTAAAGACTTTTGAATGTTCTCTAAATAAGACCTCCAAATTCTTCTATTATTTAGGTCTGAGAGTAATTACCATCTAATTAGGCTGTAGAGTGGAAATGATTTTGATTTGATCTTTGATGATGTCTTCACATTGCTTAGCCATGATTTCCTTGAAGAGGTTTCTACTAATGAATTTATCTTGATGGTCTTATAGTGTCTTTGAGAAGGTTTCACTAAGTAACATGGACTTTTAAATTTGATTGTTCCCTAGCGCCTATGAAAAGGTTTCACTATAAGATGCCAAGTTTTGACTTTGTTTTACCCCTAGTGCCTTTGAAAAGGTTTTAATAAGAGAGTATTCTTATACTATATGATTATGATATTATAATCCTTGCTTTTCTTCATTTGATATGTCACCATGGATGCAGTTAAATAAGGTATGATTCTATTGGTCCCAATCGACACATGTGGGAGATGGAATGTTAATGACATGGTTATGATAGTTGGTGGTAATGGTATATGGAATGGTAATGGAATGAGAAGAGATTGCACAATCCTCATAGAATATACTAGGAGAACATGTGTCAATGTTGAAATAATCATCCTTACAAACCATATAAGGATCATAATGTATTCATAATTATCTGATAGGAATGTATAACCAATGTTGTAACAATCATGAACATATTATGTATTTAAATTTGATTCAAACTAAAGGGACTCTAAATCTGAGGTCAAGATTGATGTTGATTCTAATTTTGATACTAAATTTGATGTTAGATCAAGAGTAGAACCTGAATCTAATTTTGATTCTTCATCTAATGGATACTCTATTATAATGATATCTTGTTGAATGTTTGGTATTGGACAAGTAATTACCTGTGATGGCATAATAGACTCCACAAAGACTAGTTTTTCATAATGAGACTCCTCTAGGATGGGAAAAAGGTCAAGAGACAACTCCTTATAGACTATCTTATCAATAGGAGGTTCTTGGAAAATAGGCATATGGTCAAGTTAATGATTTGCCCAAAATACAGTTATAATCATTAAGAAGTGACTCATCAATGTCTGGCTCATTAGAGTGATACTCCTTGATAATAGGTATAGGATTGAAAAGTGATTCATCATAGGTTGACTTGTCAAAAAAATTTGGTTCAATAATAGTATCTTGGATTAGGTGGTTCTTTTGGCCTTGGTTTCCAATGAGTTGGAAAGCACCAATTTTGATCACAGCTTGGTCTTTAAATGATTAGATGGGTTGAGGTTTGGATGAGATTAGTAGTGGATGAAGAATGGTCTAGATTGGTTTGATATTGGTAGTGAATTGTGGAGCATGATTGCTCACATGAGCCAAAGGATGAAGTCTTGAAATGGTATTGATAGGGTGGTGTGGATCTTGATTGCTTGCACAAGCCAAAGCATAAGGTCTAGGAATGGTGATGGTATTCCTCGGATATTATAAAGCTTGCTAGCTTGTATAATCCAAAGGAGGGTTAGGGGTAGTCAATGATTAGATAAAAAAGGGATGTCATGGAACTTGATTTTTTGCACAAGTTAATGTATCCAAGTCCTGATAAACCATATCATTCCAATCTTGAGTTGGATCATAAGCTAGTTCTTGACTGTGTTCCATGTACTGATTATCATACAGAGGGTATGGATTCATATCCCAAACAACATTATTATTTTTTTGGTCATCAAAGTCCTCCTCATAAACCATATCATCCCAATTGGTAATTTGATTTGTATTTTGTATTTTTTGACTATGTTCCCCATATAGAGTATTGTAGGGAGAATAATAAAACTCCTTAGAAAATCTTTCTCTATAGGGGTTCCTAGTAGGATTTTGTGTAGCCATTCTATCAAAAGTTGGATTATACGTGACTTGACCATAAGTGTAGCAAAACATATCCATGTAAATTATGAAATCTCTAAAAATAAAAAAATTAAAGTTCTACAAACTTTGAAACACTATGTCCAAAGGACAAAGGGTTTAAACATGATCTAGCTTGGTTAAAAGGGGTGGAGCTAAATCTCTAGAAAGTCTATGCAAAGACTTGATAAAAATAGTGTATCATCAAATGATAAATGCTAAGTTTCTAATACACGCAAAGGTCATGCAAAATGACCTAAGAATCAAACTACTAAACTCTAATGTTGAAACATTTTCCAAGTAGGTCTAAGCTACTAAAGGGAAAAGTTTTTAGGTATTTCATCCAAAAATGGAGTCAAAAGCTAGGATCAAATAGGATATGTGAGGACTAATGGGCAAATGGTAACAAAATATTTACTTAAAAAGGATTATTGATTAATCTAACAAATTTGGAATATTTTAACATAGACAAGGTACATGACTCTATGCATAAAACATGATCTGATTGGTATAAGATGCTAAACAAGAAATGTTTGAAGATAAAATAATTTGACCAAAATAAAAGCACAAAAGAAAATAATTTTCCAAATTTGAGTGACAAATCAACCCAAGCTACATAATCCAAAAGAGAAAGATCTAGGTATCAACCCCAAGAATTGAGGTCTAAATCAAAATCAACCAATATTTGAACTTGAACTTGTAATAGTTAATCAAGGACTAAACTAAGGATAAACTATAAATTTGATGACAAAGAGATATAAAAAATTGAATAGCATGGCCATGCTAATCCAAGATTTAACAAGGCTCAAGTGATTAGCTGAAAATAAATGATAATGAAGATGCAAGATGAAACAAGATAAGTCTTTTGAAACAAAATGGGTAGCCTAACGGTGTTAGCACTCCTGAAAGATGATGTGACAAATGTTTTATGTTTCAATACTTCAAAGGCACAAGATTTTTAAATGATTTAGTTAGAATAATGGTGTCCTCCTCAATCAAGTATTTCTCCCAATGTTTTGACACAAAAAGAAAATGTTTGCTAAGTTAAATCAAAGTGTCATAAAGATGGCATAATGCCTCCCCAAACAATGGAGTGATGTGGATTCATGACTCATTAAATTACATGGTTTGAATAATACAAGTTTTGGTCTAACACACCAATAAAAAATGATCAAAATATAGTAAGTATAATCATCCAAATCCTAGCAAGGGTATGGCAATGTGGGGTTGATTAAACTAATTATTTTATGAATGTTCTAGATGGATCAATTGCATAATGAATTTCACATCAAATTATGCAAAATAAATGTAATTTAATTAAGTTTCCATGGCACTTGGCTTGTTACAAAAATGTCTTGCCATTTTTGTAACTACTACATCTGTCATTTGCTTAATGTAGTGCGATGTCCAATGTGCAGATATGTCCCATGTGCAACTCCAACACTAGAAAGTGGTTTAACCACTGAAACCTCTGATCTTAGTGAGATTGGTTAAATTCAATGCTAGGAGATAAAACCCCAGGTCAAAACTAACCTAAAAAAATCATGGGAGGTAATAAAGTCCCCCTCAGAATCTAAAATATATGAAATAAATGACATAATAGAAAGACTTTATGGTCATCTAAAGATCACCCAATACTATTGTGAGTTTTTGGGGAGTGATTTAAATTACATTCTTTACATATGTTAGACTAGGCTCAAAGTGTGATTAGATGATGCTTTTAATCCCAAAATTTCCCTAAAGGGGACAGATGAGAGAGCATACATGTATGTCTCTTTTCACAAAAATAAACAATCAACAAGCAAGTTTGCAAATAATTGAAGTGAATTTAATTTTATTGCACCAAATTGAATGTGTTTGATTATATTCATTACTAGCCTCTTAGCTTTAAGAAGTGTAAATAAAAATAATTTCAAATCACCCAAAAATAAGTTAGTGCTTTTGATCCCAAAAATTCTTTAAAGGGGATGGATGGGAGAGCATACACACACAACTCTCTATTTTTTTTTAAAATATTAGAATAAACAAATAATTAAAATAACTTACAAAAAACTTTGAAGTCGTAAAATTTTATAGCACTAAAGAAAATGTGTAGTGGTGTTCTTTTAGCCCCTTGGCTTTAAGTTGTGAACTTTGAAAGAAACCACAAAAATTTAACCAATAAAACACCCTAAAAAGTTTTTTTAGACATAAAAATGAAGGATTCCTAGTTTTTTTAGACATACAAATGAAGTTTTAAAATACTAATTAAGATTGAAATTATTTTCTCCAAATATGTCCTGCAAAGAAATGGTCAAAACTTTGTTTAGTCTTGAAGCTTATATATCAAATGAGACAAGCAACTTTGAAGGGTTAAATATGTCAAATCGAAGGCAAAAACCCAAAAAACCAAAAATTTTAGGTTAGGAAAAGGTTATAAAAAATCTCAATAAAAAAAATTAAAATAAATAAAATAAACTTATGAAACATGCAAACAAGTTAGAAGGTAAAAAACAAGAAAATCGAACACAAAAATCATAAAAATCTACAGTCAACAATTTAGCCATAAATTTTAAACTAAACATAAATTTTCCAATAAATTTTTTGAGGTTATTTATAGGTCTAGGGTATACCTCTATGAAAAAATTTAGGTCAAACCAATGAATAAAAAAAAGTTATGATCTCTTTACTAACCATTTTTACCAGAAACTTAAAAAATAGAAAGTGATAGTCACTAAAAGAACAACTTCTAAAATATAAATAATTTTTTTATGAAATTTTTAAAGACTATCAATTACATATTTATATATATTCAAACAAAAATTTAGATAAAAATTTCAATTAAATAAAAATTTATGAATTTTTTATTGGTCATTTTTACTCAAAGCAAAAACAACAAAAAAAGAATTAAAACTATGAAATACAAAAAAGTTTGTGGGTTGTGCTCTCATGAAGATAGTCCCATCGGGTGTGCCATTTGTGATCAAAGAGTTTGAAAAAAAATGTATGATTAGTATATTTTTATTTCTAAAATTAAATCAAAATAAAATAAACATACTAGCATAACATCTCTAGGCCTAGATCTTAAGGGGAGCTTAATGAACAAACAACAATTAAAAACCCAACTAAAATGCAGAGAACAACAATCTTTACCTTCTTTCAGAGCTCCAAATGATTTATTATTTTGGATTTATTGGATTATTCATAAGAATTATTCATCAATGACATATGACTAATATCATCTCCTCTATGCACCATTGTTGAATGCTTGGCTTGAGTGATGGCTTGGCTCAATTTCAACATTATAATACTATGTTTTTAGCTTCATGAATCTATTCCTGCATTATAACTTTAAATTTATTGAGATCCATAAATGAATATCTCTAGGCTTGATTTTATAGGATATTAAATCCCTTAGAATGAGTTAAATCTAGCAATGGTTGAGTTTATTAAGCTTGGTTAAGTTTGGCATATTTCCAGGATATTTTATTTATATATTTCCAAAAAGGACAACTCACAATCATAATTGAGTTTACTAAATTTGGTTAAGTTTGGAATATTCTTAGAATATTCCTTTATATATTTTCCATTTGAGACAACTCACAAAGGTAAGATGCTCTTGAATATGCTTTTTAGTAATTGATTTAATTGATTTATTTGCTCATGGATGAACTCGATTAAGATTTGAAATTGATTTATCCTGCTAATTGATTTTGATTAGGATGTGCAAGTTAATTAATTATTTTTAGGCATTTGGTCATTTATTTTATTTTGATTAATTAAATGTGTGTGTTTTCTTTGTTTAATTGATTTAATATGCCAAATTCATTTAATGCAAGGTTATGAAACCAAATTTGAGACTAATAGAAATTTTTGGGCTAGATATTCAATGATTAGTAAGAATTGATCTAAAATCATATATGAATCCATTGGTGGCCAAATTTATTTGTCTACAATATCAATTAAAAAAATTAAGAATCCATTCACAGTTATTGCACACTAAAGATTATTAAAACATACAACCAAAAAAGTAACTAATTACATAAAAATTGGAAAAAATATATACAAACACATTTGTTGATGATCAAAATTGATGTTGCTCTCATATTCAAAATTCTCTAATAAAAATCCAAATTGGATTAAATTTTTTTATAAATGGGGAAGGGGTTGCCTCATCCTCTAAGTTAATGCAAGGTCATTACATGTGATAGTTAGAACTTGATTTCTAACTGTGGTCTAAAACTGTATAAGAGTCTACTTATAGTTATCAATTTAAATTAGAATTTTCCAAAGATATACAATATGTGCATGTGTATAAAGACAAAATCTATTTTTACAATTTTATCTTAAACAGTATAAATCTAAAAATATATGCACCATTTTTCAAAACTATACATGCCTCCTTTTATAGGTTGTGAGAACAACCTATTGATCTTTTAGTTTATCTATTTTCAAATGAATCTCAGATATATGTCCAAAACAAGTACCTCTTTACCAAAGTCTTAGAACCAGTGACACTATTATTAGTTGTGACCAATCTAGCTAAATTTTGTGTTGCATGTCACCCTACCTTTATAGAATATCCCTTTAAGATGATTTGTAGGGTCCTTATCTTGAAATATTTGTTAGTATTAAATTTAATTTACCTTTGAGATGCCATGTAATTATAGCCTTCTTATGTTTTGTTTCCTGATATTTACTTTAATATTCGCTAACTATATTAGTTATAAGACATTCATGTTTATATATTAGCTTAACAATGAGATACAATGTCTATCATTAAATACAGCTCAATTGTCCAAAGATCTACATGCTCTAATTATGTCATTCTATTTGCTACCTTTCAAAATATGACTGTGTCCTTTAAGACATGTGTCCCTACCTCATTGGGTCTAGATATTAGAAAAGTCCACTATCAACTTACACCATTCAATCTTCTATATGATTGTACCACTTGGTAGATCTATGG
Source organism: Torreya grandis (assembly GCA_037957365.1). Taxonomy (NCBI): domain Eukaryota; kingdom Viridiplantae; phylum Streptophyta; class Pinopsida; order Cupressales; family Taxaceae; genus Torreya; species Torreya grandis. The sequence continues at coordinate 480,071 of JARHVA010002016.1, forward strand.
GGCATATGTGCTCTTTATAGTGATACCTCAAATGTTTTTGTGCCACTTGGTATCTCCTTGCTTGTTCTAGGACCTTTGAATTTTCCATGTTGATCTCACACCATCAATCATCTATGCTCAAGTTAATATGGTTCTTATATCATAGTGTTTTGACTCATTGACTCCTACAAGTTTGACACTTATCACATCCTCATTCCTTTGAAAATTCTATCAATCTTGCACCATCAAATCAACTATACAGATCAATGTTGGCCATCGATTTGCTTGGGCTCACTAATAATTGATTTAAAAATGGCTAATTTATGATCTTAAATTTGATGTTCACATGAGTGTCAATAATGTCTTCATGAATATTAATGACATCCACATGATCATCAAAATTTAACCCTGTATATTTTAGTTACTGAGCCTAAATTTAACATTCACGTGACCATCAAAGATGTCCTCACGATCATCAATGATTTTCACATGATCATCAAAATTTGAACATGAACCATTTATCTCTTATAATTTTAACATCTGCATGAAAGTCAAAGATGTCCTCACAAACAGCAAATTGACTTAATTCCTTGTGATCTTGACACTTGTTATTTCCTAGTTTGCTCTACTCTACAATCATAAATGAAAAAAGGACTCAGCTTAATACTTTGGGAAATATATAAAGTACCCTTCATAAATATTCTTACTTAAGGTTTTAGTTATATTTAATAAATATGATTAGGGCCTAGGTTAAAATCCTAGACTAATTTCATAATAAAATGCCCTCTACTCAGGGGTGCCACTTGGCAGTGGGGTACTATTTTGAGGATTTTTGGGGGGAAAATGTTTTGAATACCCTAATTTCATCAAGTAAAGTATCTAAAACAAATATGTTGAACACCCAATTCTATTGGATAAAGTATTTGAAATAAATATACTGAAACAAATAAGTCCAAAATGACAAATTACATAAGTCCTAAAAGAGATATTGGACAAAATACCTAATAGAATAAGTTCAAAACAATTATAAAGATAATTTATGAAAACACATCACCAATGCCATCTTGCCAAAGTATGAAAGGCCAATAATCATTTTTTTCCTAGAATTTTGTAAAAACACATAAAAGAGGGGCTCAAAGTTAATACCATAATCTAAAAAAAGTAGGTCCCCATTTTCATAAAGAAAGAGGGGATATTGGGTACAAGAATTAGACTTTTGGATTATATTTTACCTTTTGAATCATTACCTTTTGGTTAAATGATTTGGATTTTAAATTTTTATGGATTTTTTAATTCCTCCTCCATATGAATTTAGAATAACCAAAATGAGTGATAAAAGTGATACACAAAAATGAGCTTTAGACTTTAGTTAAATGAGGCTAAGTAACCAGAGATATGATTGACTACACAACTTAGGTTTACCTATGAACCAGTATGTAGTCTCAAGGTTCAATCGTATGTATGTTTAGTATGTGAAAGGGAAATAAGGGAAGAAAGGAGATCCAAATATATCATTGTATAGAAGTAGTACAATGAGAAGTCTTGTTTGATAATTGATCATATGGTATATATAAAATACTAATAGAATTAGGGTTGTATAACCAATTCACAATAATAATTATATTTATTTATTTGAGTGTAAAAGATAGTAAATAATCACTATAGAGAAGATAAAGGAATCCATGAAAGAAGTAAAAGCATAAACATAAGTTTTCAATCATGAAAAGAATGAGAATAAGCCATAAAAAGAAAAAGAGAATGAAACCATGTAAAACACATAAAGCATAATATAATGATTCATGCAAAATAGATAAGTGAAATCATTTTTGACAGATAGTCAAAATTATAAAATATATAAATGCATCACAAATCCATCCAAATCATAAAATAAAATAACATAAAATAACACCATGTTATGTTCACAAATATTTATTGATATGACCACAAATTTTATCCATAACATCCAAAACAACCCTATGTAGCTGAATTTAGACATTAGTGAAAGTCTTATCAATATTCGCAACAAGTTGTGAAAATAATTCCTTTTATTTCATCTCAACTAAAAGGTTAGTGTAGACGAATAATATTAATGCTCATGTAGTATTTCTTATGTGGGATACTCAATGCAAGGAATGGATATCTCTATTTTATAGAAATTTTAGTTTTATTTTCTAAAAGGAAAGATGTAAAACTTAAAATAAGGGTGTGGTTAGCAAAATCTAGATTTGATTTACATTGTGATACAAATGGTTGTAGATAATCCTCTTTGGCCTGGGAGGATAACCTATAGATAATAAATCACTACAAAAATGGTCGATTAGTTGGATAGTAGGGTGGATTTCCTAGCACACTAGATCTAAGTATCACAAGCTTCTTAAGAGGTTGTCAATCCATGATTTTAAATAATTAAGTTTTGAAAATGAAAGATAAATTGCTTGCATAAATAACTTAAGCTACTAAAATCAAATAAAATAAGTGTTTGAAAAGAGATTAGTTTGACTAATTATAGAAATAAATTATTAGATATTAATGATAAATAAATTAGATGTGGTTGAAAAAATATGTTAATCATCTGTAATTAGGTAAAAATTCAAAAAGTGGGATTTGGTTAGGGTCTGATAGGTCAAATAAACTTGAAGTTGAAAATTGACACATAATGATCATTGGTGGTTGGGTAAGACCATCAACAGTTAGGTGACCATCATTGGTTAGGTAAATGTTGGTGGTTAGGGGAAAACCTTTGGTGGTTATGTGACTATCGATGATTAAAGTCAGATTTGGCTTGGGTAAAAAGAAGTTTGGTTAGAGGGGCTGAAGAGAAGTTCTAGAGGGAGAGAAATAAATAAACTAATTATTTAAAATAGATACTTATCTTTAATATTGGTCTAAAGAATGTTGAGGTGAGTGGTTGAAAAATTATTGTATATTTTAAATCAATTCCAATATAGTGACAATGCCTTGGTTGTTAGTTAATGATCAATAGCACTTTTGATCTATATCTTGGTTACTGAAAGCTAGAAGAATACCTACATAAGAAGCTCTAATACATAAGACTCTTATGATGATTCTTGATTTATACTCCCCTTTCACCTCTTTATATAGGAAAAAGGGAGTGGTGAAATAAGAGGTTCAACAATATGTTCAAAAAGCTATTGAATTTTAGCTTTAACATGCATTGATTATGCATATTAATCAAATAGCTAAAAATAAAAAAGCAAGTTGTAGTTGAGTGGTAGTTAACCCTTGAGATGGTTAAAGTTTAATTGTCAATGATTGAGGATAACCATCAGTGGTTTGGGTTTGATGATTAGTGGTCAAGAGGGCAAAGGTAAAATGCTTAGGGTTAGTCATTTTGACTTAGGTTTGGCAATTGAAAAGTTATGAAGTGGTCCCAATAGGGGTAAGGACTGGTCTAAGGGTCAATGCAACATATATAATTCTAATGTATGGTTTTTTAGTGTCTATAATATCAATTGGAATGGTATCTATGGATCTAAGAGGAGGTGCAACCAAAAAATAAGGAGTGACCTCCATTTATAAATGACCTATAGGATAAAGAATAACTGGTGTTGGTGTCAAATATGGGAAATCATAGACATGTTGTTGGAGTACTCAACATCAATTGGTATGATGGGTAAAACACTGATACTAAGGATAATATTGTTAATACCTATTATATATCTAACCTACACCCTAAGAGGAAGTTATTCTGGCCTACCTCTAAGGTTGGGGTAACATGGGAATAGCCAAAGGTCATGGGTGACCTATGACTAGGTTAGACCTATAGATTATGGGGCTAGTTCCCTTGGTACATCTTCTATATAAAATTACTAAGACCTACTGATTAGGGAGAAAAGGGATAGAAGTAATGCATAAAATGAAACCTATACTACTAGAGGTGATGTACCACATTCATCCACTAAATTTAACCTTAAACAACACTAGTGAACCAAAAGAGCAATTAAACTACTACCTATAAGATTTTATAGGCAACAATGTTTCACACAGGAGATGTGATAGGTGGATAGAGAATGAGATTCATGAGAGAAAGGTCTGATTCAATACACTTAACAATCAAGTTTCACTCTGATGGTTCCTAGCGTTACACCTCACTAGTCCAAACTATACATTGATTTTAGAGCGGTAAGTAGAGGATGAGAATACTCCAAGGGAGTGTCATTGTATTTTGGGAAGGGGGTGTTCTCATAAACTCACTAGGATTAGATAGTGACTTGAAGGTATCTTACTAAAAATGTGGTTGGCTTATGATGTCTTTTGGTTTTTTTTGGGCCAAGGTGAGATTACCTAAGGTGTCACTTAGCCTGGAAAGGGGGAATGGGTTTTCAATAAAGGGTTACACCATGACCAGGAGCACATGTGAAATTTTAGACATGACATAACCACACTTGCTTAGCCTACCTAGATAGGTTGTCACACAAGTTGAACAAATGTCATGAAGCAGACACAAGCTACAAAAAGTAAAGGTAGATGGTAGAAGGTGGTTACAACTTCCATGCTTTCAAAGAATGATCAAAGTAGATATAAGTAGATGTAAAATTCAATGCTACTTCTTTGGAATAATAGGCTCAAACACACTTTAGATATGCAAAGGTAGGGTTTACTTGAGTGCAAGTGACATGTAAAATATGTAATGGGATAATATCACTTGCACGCAGACCCACTTCAAAATAATTAAAAGAAGGAAAATTTATGATGTAAGATAGGTTAAGAAAATATTTTTTTATTTAATAGAGTAGATGTGGAGGATTAACAAATGAGAATAAAGAAAATCACTAGATTCTTATATCATCTTCATCAATAAATACATTGCAAATTAGAAACAAATGAAATGAAATCATGCACAACATGATCCTCAAAGTCTAAAAATAAATACTACAAATAATCCTTCAATAATTCCATCCAACTAAATTTATGATCTCATGACTACCCTTAAAAAAGATATCAACACCATATTCCCAAATCTCAAAGGATAAAGGATTTTACAACCTAGATATAAACTCTAAATGACTACCATAAAGATGAATACACTAGATAACCAATCTACTAGGCATGTAAAATAGATCTCTACACTTCAACAATAGGAAGAAATGAAAAACATGAATATATTTCATTAATTAATTAAGTGGAAACTGAATATAATGTGTTTTGAATAACATACATCCTAACACTATGTAAGACAATTATGTAACAAGGGAGACATGTCTACTACTCTCAAACCTTGCCAATGATTTTACAACAAAAATTATTTTGGTATCAGAAGGAATACACAGAGAGAACTCTTTGAGGCTATAACTCTTGACTCAAAATTTAATTGACCCTTGTAAAGGGATAGACCCCCTTTACTTATAAATTGAGTTAAGCCTAGCATATTCTTAAAGATGCTCTAGTTGGAAAATTCTTTCAAAGGCCTGGAGTTTATTAAACCTTATAACAAACATGATTCCTCATATATTTTTGTTCTTCTATGATGATTTCAAGATTGATCTTCCACCTCTAAAGAATATTTTCTAGTTACCTACGTGGAGTAAGATCTCACAAGGGAAAAAATAGAACCTTTATCCAATTGCATAATAGATAAAAACATCCCTTTCTTATCCACATGAATATACAAAACCTAACTAAAAGGGATGTGCCACTATCAAGCTAAATACAATGGTTTCCTAGAATGAAACAAGATGAAAGAAGGGATGGAAGAGAAGAAAGAAGTGGTGCTAGCTCAAAAGAACAAAAATATCATGTTATACTCTAGAGTCAATCTAGATAATAGAACCTTTTTCCGACCTATTCCTATAATTTCTATACCCTTATAGCATAGGGTCAAGATTCCTTCAGTCTGGACCTACTTCATATCTAAATTTTACTTGGTACTCTTCAATTCAGGTAACAATATTTTAAAGTATGGTTTGCTTTCATTCAATAAGCTCCTTAAGCTGGTCACAAGACTTTTCAAGTGATACCAACTACTTTATTTTATCATCATCAAAAGACTCTTATGGTGTAAATGAGGATTTTTAGATCAGTGTGTATTATCTCTTCCTTCAAATCACTTAAGCCATCAAGGTTTTCCATCTAAGTATAGCATCTATCTTTGTTGTTATAATCTTGAGGGACTGTTCTTCACCTTTCAAGTCAAAGATGCATGTAGACACTAGAAAACTATACATAATTATTCTAGATGTCAAAACACCCCTAGATCAAACCATTACCCAACCTCTTACCATGACCTATGTCAGTTTAGATAACTAGCTAAACTAACACACTCATACCTTTTTACACAACTTGACCTTTGACACTCGACCACTGATGGTCATAGTGACTATTTATGGTTAGGTTCCTAGCATCTAAATACTCAAACTTGATTTGTGTACACCCAAACACATCATAATTTAATTCATGTAGTGAGTTAACACATCAAGAATTAAATTTGTGTAATGAGTTTCACCCCTTCTAAAACCTACACCTCCATCTCATTTGCTTATAAAAGAGAGGAGAAGGAGGTGGAAAAAGGATCTAAGCATTCATCTATTTATCAACCAATACTCATTAGGAGCTATCAAACTTTTTTGTAAGTTCTCTCTTTAGTAACTCAGCAACCATGATAGAGACCTAAACCTCTGCCCAACTTATTTTTTAGGCAAAGTATCGTTACTCTACCAAAATTACTCCAAGATTATCTACCAGCCATCAAGCAACCAGTTAAGTATATTTTTGGTTTTTATATTTGGATTACTTGGTTTTTAACCCACACCCCTCTAATTTTTATCCTCTAACCCCCTTGCCTCCAAATAGACATTTAGCATCTTATTTTATCCATTTTGTAACTATTTTTTAAACATACCTAGAATCCATAGGAACCATTGATGGTCACCTTCAACCATTGATGATCACCCAAACATCGATGATCAGCATAACTACCAATGGTCACCTTAACTACCAATGGTCACTATGGTAGAAAATGATAGCAAGTTATTTCCACCTACCTACCCTTAGCCAAATCCCACTTTTTGTGTCCCTACCTATTCATAAATACCATGCCTATTTTCTAGACCCAACCTCACCCATTTAGCATTAGTATTAACTTGTTATTTTCTATAATCAGTCTATTTCCTTTATCAAGCATTTATTTCTTCTTGTATTTTCTTTCAGTCTTTTTTGTCAGTTAATGCAAGTATTTCATCTTTATTTCTTTCAACTTAATTATTTTAAGAGTCTAGATTGATAGCCTCCTAGTAAGATCACGCTAGGAAATCCACATTGCTACCCATCTAACAACCCCTTTGTATTAGTGTTTTCTTATCTACAAGGCATTCTTCCCAAGATAAGGAGGATCTCTTCATGATCATCTAGATCATATGTGCACAAACAAATAGGTTCTTCTACCATACCCATAATTAGTTTCTTACTTCTTTAAATAAGAAATGAACTATCATTTAGAGAAACATTCTGGCATACTCAGTGGGACCTAGTAGCATCTAGGTGTGTTTTTATTCCTTATTCTATGCTCATATAAGGAAATTGAAATTTATTTTGGGTATAAAATAAATCTTGCATACATTGATTCCTTGCATGTTTAGCTCATTTAGTTAATTAAAAGCATATTAATCAATCATAGTTTTAGTTCTTTAACACACACTATACCAAACCACTTAAATCAATTAAACATCAAAATAATTAACATAAGTCCTGACTAGGGTATTATCTCCTAGCATATCACCTTCACCCTTTGACTATCTTACTTAGAGGTCATTACCAAGAAGAGAAACCAAAACTTAACTCTCTGGTTAAGTCTAAACTTTGGAAATCAATATATATTGGCTAAGCACCTGACACCCTTATTTCTAAAGTGTGTGAAGTGAGGGGTATGCCCAATACCAAGCCACATATTGATTTCCAACACAAATCCTTTTGAGAGCCTTAAACACCTGAAACCAACGATAAACTTCCTTTCTAGTAACTGTTCTACAAACCAAGTTCTTTTTCACACTTTTCAACTAAGACATGATCTAAAAGTGAGATAAGAGGTACCCTAAGGTTTTAAACACAATCTAGTGTATGTTTTTTATTTCCTTGAGATCTTTTTCTTTTGTTTGCTTTATGTTTGAGTTATGAGCTTTCTTTTATTTCTTTATATTCCTCATATGGCTTTTACTAGACAACAGTTGAGGAACCAAACCAACCAAGAGTTCCTCTTCCTCCATGGAGTATACCTCAGATGTTGAGGGTTCTCCCCATCCTTCAACCCCCCCATCATGCCTTCGATATTTATCCAAGGTGATGTGGATTTCACCACTTTCCTTGAAAGCAATCATATAGCCCTCTAACATTACCTTAACAGCTAGTCTTACTACACCCTTGCTTTAGTTTCTCCTAGTGATCCACCTGATGGCATGCTTACCCATCTTATGGTTACCACTACCTTTACCCAACCTATGATCACTCAAACATCTTTTTCCACCAATAATCCACCTACTATCTCCACCCAACTCAATAAAATAACCCAATCAATAACCAAATAGCCCCTACACTAACCAAAAACTCCTCTAACATAGGGGAAACCTTACCTTTAGTAACCCATACTCCATCCTCCATGGGGATACCATCTACCCATATTACCATTATTCCCCTTATCTCTATCAACCCACCAATATCCACCTCACTTCAAAATGTGGTGCTCTCCATATCTTCTACCCTCCCACCTATTAGTATGGAATTTACCACTCACCTTTAACTAATTAACCCATCCATACCTCTAACCCAATCCATATCAATTCCCTAGTCTACCAATTTGATCATACCTCCCAACCAACTCACATCAACTCCTAAACAAATACCTATGACACCCTACCCGTGTTATGTTCCTAATCCACAAATATACATAGTTATATCTTTTACCCAACCTTTTGTTCCCATTAACCCTTATTTGGCATCATCCCAACCCTCAATAACCACATACCAATATGTAGCATGTTCTCAGCATTATATTAGTTATCCATATAATTGCATCCACCCAACCACAACAAAAATTACCACACAATTATGGAGCTCCCCAACCCCAAACAAATTTGGTCAAAATGTTGATGGATAAAATGACTAACCTAGAGTCATCTATCTCTAAGGCTCACAACCTCTTATCTTAAGACCAAATCTATAATGAAACTATTCACCCATCCATACCTATCTAACCTTACCCTCATGTTAGCTATCTAGATAGCACCTTGCCTTAAGGCTTTGTAGATTTGGATTTGAAACCTTCACACCTCGATTAACATTAGAATGATGTGAGTTGTGGAACACCTAAACTCATATCAGACCTCTAGATTTTGGTGAGGCTATCTGTTCTGATGTACCATTCTGTATTGCTTACTAAACTAATCAATATTCAGATGAAAAGGGAGAAAAGGAAACTAAAAGGGAAATCCTACTCTAATATTTGTGATATACCTATATTATTGGTTCATCCACTTTATTTGAGCTTCTAAAACACTAAATAGACAATCAAAGATTGAATCTACAACTCTAAATGACTCTTATGCATTAGTATTTCATGAAGATGTTTTACTAGTTAATATAAGTTTTAAGGAAATGGTGGAATAGGCATGATTCAAGGCACTAACCAGCCAATGTTTATCCATTATCAACTTAAACAAATGACATTAAACACTAAACATGACCTACATAATATCATACTAGTAGCTAGGTGACATCAAGACTTGACTAGGGAGATATTTCTACCACATATGCAAATCAAACTTATATTAACACACTATACTAGAGTGATGGAAACCTAAAACAATCTGTTATTTCTCTGAAAAGGTTATAAAACTCAATTTTTGACAGAGTCTGGTCTTGCCAAAAAAGGGATCCCCCGTAAAAAATGGATAAAAATACTACATATATAGAAAATAGAAGTAATATCCAAGATTAGAGTTGAAAAAAAAAGAGATTAACTAGATGTAAACTCTAGCTAATTTTGAGTTCAAATTAATTACAATATTCTTTAAATATCTCCTTCTTTCTTTATCTTGCAAGCAATCTTCTTTTTGGCATTGGAAAAGTGGTGAGCCTATATTGATGTCAAATCAATTCATAATTCATGAAAATCCATGATATTCCTCAATAATAAATTCATTTTATAATATTAAACAAAGTCTTTAATTTTTCAAGTCTTCAAAAATTGCATGGCCTTTACTTTTGGCATAGAATTGGAGGTGGTGGGCCCATGTTGACTTCTACACTTTCATTGCATGAAAATCACACCATAAATTGGAATATAAATCCATCTTGAAAGTGAATTTAATTTATTTAATGTCCTTATCTTACATTAAAAGCATGGGAGATGCATGAAACTAGTCAAACTAGTCAACTGAAAAGATGTGGACTCAAAGACTAGTCAACTTCCACTTGAAATCAACTTGCATGAAGTGTCACTTATGGATTGAGTTAATAATAATATTTACACATAAATAATATATATGTCATGTTGTAAGCTCCATTTGAACTCAAATATGAAAATTTCAACTCTAACCTTCATTTATTTGATCGATAAAAAAGCCTATTAACCTAACTTCTATCACTTAGAAGCTTCCTAGAATATTAAAAATAGAAAGAGATAATTCTTTATTCATTTTTACATCTTTTAAAACATAATTATATACCTAAAAAACTCACACAATGGTTAGAAACAACCAAATTCTTGAATTTTACTCTTGGAGGCTTCATCTTGCTCAAGCTTACTTTCTTCTTGACTATATTTTGAGAGGCTTAGGTCTATGTAAAAACAAAAAGCACCTCCAAATTTCAAATGAAATTTAAATTTTTATGGATGATTAATCAACTCATTATGATGTTACAAACCAAATTTGGAGTTAAAAATCCACATATAGATGCCATAAACCTCAAATTCCCTCAAAATAATCCCCTTTTGCATGGAATGTGTGCATACTTGAATGTATTTTTGCATATTTTTGGATTTGATTTCTTGGGTACTAGATGTTTTCTAAATCAAATTAATCTTAAATTATTTCAATGGTCCATTTAAACTTTTTTTTCCACAAAAAACCTTAAAAAATTTAAAATTTCCTTAAACCATGATAAACTAGGCCCTTTTGGAACCTTGAAAGCACCAAGATTTGCCAAATAATGGTTTAGACACTTGAAAACATCACCTAAACTAGTTTTCAATGTCAAGCTACCATGAACCTACTCTCAATATTTCTTAACCCTAAAATCCCTTTTCCAACTTTCCTAACGTACCTAAGACACCTCTTTTAACAACCTTTTAACTTACTTTTGCCTTGGAATACAACCACCACCAGTCAGCCTAACTAACAACGGTTAGCCTGACCATCACCAATCAGGTCCCCAAACCTACAACATAAGAATTTCTAGTTTTGAAAAGGATAATCATGAGTAAAATGGAAACTTTCCCATCTGAACCTTATAGCTAAACATCACTTTGAATTAGCATCTTTATCCCAGAAAAATTTAGCAATTTCCTTCCTCCTCACTTAGCAACTTCTTGCTATAAAATTAGGGCTCTTAGAAGGGAAAAGGGATCATAAAATTACATCCATGTTATATTTTTTCCTTTATGTAGGTATCTAGGTAACCCAAAACTCTATCTGTGTGACTTTTGAAGGTTAAAGTAGTGTTATGTTGCTCAATTTTCTTCAAATTTTGATTATCACACATTTTTCATCTAGTAGGTATCAATTACTCATTTTAGCAATTTATTTCATTCTTAACCTTTCGGCCTTAACTAGATCACTTACACCCCATCTCTCCCCCACTAGATCCATACTTAGTCTTTTACCCATTTGTCATTCCCTCTCCAAATCCACTTTAATATCCTATAAAACTTACCTAGGAAACTGTAGCCAATTCCTGTAACCATCACCAATTATAGAAACCATCACTAGTCACCTAACCATCACCAGTCAAACTAACTAACACTGGTCAGCCTAATTGCCACTAGTCACTTATTAGGAAAATAATAAATTGTTATCTCTAGCCCCTTTCACACCCAACCATACCCTGCTTCTGCTTTTGATTTGCTTGTAGAGCCTATTTATATTTTTTAAACTAGATCTTGACCCATGTTGGCTTGGTATTAACCCATCATGCCAAAATTAGTCATCTTATCAGACAAGTATTCTATTCCTCTTTTTCATAAGCATTTACTTTCCTGTTAATTTGAATACAAGCACATTTCCTTTCTGTTATCAAATCATCTTATCATTAGGGGTGTGGATTGATAACCTTCCAAGGAATATTTCACTTCTTGGAGCTATCATATGCTAGGTAGTCTACCCTTCGTATCTAACTAACCAATGATTTGATTTAGTGTGGTCATATTACGAGTAATCTTTCCTCACTAAAAAGGAGCTCTCACTTTACATAGTCATCAATAAGTGCAACATTTAACCAGGTATATACCCCTCATCATTTGTTTCTTTCCTTCCTTTTAAAAAGTTAATAATAGAGTTAGAAATCATAGGAAACATTCTGGCATGAACAGTGGGACCCTTTCTAGGTTCGTAGTTCCTTTTGGCATATATTTGCACTAGTGAAAATTCATTTTCTTGCATTTTCATCATTTTTGAAATTGAAAAAATAAAAAATTATTTTCTTTTCTTTACTAAAACTATATATATATATATATATATATATATATATATATATATATATATATATATTCATTCTAGGCCTAGGTTTCATCTTCATCTTACATTAGGTGCATTCTAGTTGTTTTATTTTCCCCAATGAAATAAAAGTATCTCTCTTGGTTAACATTAAGTGCATTCATGATTTTTATGCTTGATTTAGCTCACCTAGTTAATTAAAATCATCATGAATTAATCGTATCATACCTATGTTACACTACCAAACCACTTGCATAAAAATAAACATCAAAACTTACTTGAGACAAGACCCATTGGAATTTCTTCACCCTTTGGATCACCTTACCCCACTTGGAAATCCCACTTGGGTTTCATCACCAAGGGGAGGACCCACTTCATTCTCTGGTAGATTATAAACTCTAGACAAATACTATCTATTGGCTAAATGGCCCAACTCAGCTTTAAGTTCATGAAGTATAGAGAGTAAGCCCCCAGTACCAGGCCATGTACCTAGTCTATCATATATTATTTTTATTAATGAAATTTAACCCTAAACCATCCTTAGATGGTTCTTCTATTACCCAACTTTCAAGCCAATTTCCCCTTTCACCCTATTTCAGGTATAAGCCCAAAGTGATTTAAAATGAATCCTAGGATTAATTGTGATTTTAGTTTGTGCCTCACTTTCTTTGAGATTTTCTTTGTTTTCTCATTGTTTGAGGTGATAGGTTCGCTATCCATTTCTAATTTCTCACATGGTCTTTACTAGACAACAATTGAGAAATCTAAACAACCAACCACCATCTTCCTCTTCATCCTCATCCATGGATTACACCTCAAATGTTGACAGATCCCCCATGCTTTACCCCACCATTCTCCTTCACCTATCAAGACTCCAATGGTTCCCAAAGGTAATGTGGATTTTATTGTCTTTCTGGATAAAAACTATGTGGCTCTTTAACACTATCTTAATACCTTATCCTATTGTGCTTTGATTAATATGATTCCTCTTTTGGATCCACCTTATGAGATGCCACACCACCTTATGTTTGGTGTTACATCAACCCAAACTTTGGTTAGTCAAGCTTCATCTTCTACCATTGGCTCATTTGCTCCCACCACCCAGACACCTATTACCCCAATCAATACCTCTAATGTTAGTTTAACTCTACCCCTTGTCACTTATGCCCCTTCTACTGGTGCAATGTCTTCCACACCAATTTCAACCATCCCCTCTAGCTCAACCAATATACCAACTTCCTTCCCCCTTCATAACTTGGCACTATCCATACCATAAACTCTTCCCCCCATTAGCACTAGGATGACTACCCATCAACAACTCATAGGCACTTTAGCATTATCAACATGTTGGGTGAATATTTTATCATCAAGCAACCAACGGCAAAATGGGTATATCAACCACAGCACAAGGATATTTATACAGAAAAAAGTGTGGCTTTACCACATTAAATCTCTCCTCTCATCAAGGGGAGCTTCCCTATAAACTATTTATATATTAATATGAACTAAAAATAGACTCAAGGGTGAGATTACACCATCCATCCCTCTTTTTTCAAAGATGATGTTTATAAGGCAAAAGATAAATCCTGGTTAATGACTGAAAGCATCTCTCTTCTTTTAGAAATGATGTTCAGCAAATAGAAAAAAATCTCCTCGAGTAGTAAATGATCCATGAGAAACCCATGAAATCATAAAGTCTTTTGTTGCTCCCCTTACTAATTTAGAATGTACGTAACAGTAGAGTGAAGTGCAGCTCAAAGTCTCCACCATAAACTGCAACAGAGCATAAGATCAAGAAGGATAAAAGCATTTTAAAGCCTTTCTAATACCCTTATCAATAAAATAGGAGAAACACAAACTAAAGGTAATTATAGCAACACAAAGTCTTCATAATTAACTTTACAACATCTTTAGATAATTTCCACACACTTTACTTGTTTAATTAAATAGATGAGAGATTATTAGGAAAAGAACATAAGAACGATTTCTTAAATAACATGATTTATTCCAACACAAAGTTTGAAAGTAACCTGCTTTCTCATTCATTCAAGAAAATATGATTTATAATCTGAGCTCAAAGTCTCAGGAAGCATCTCAATTTGGGCAGAGTTTTTGCTCTCAATTATCAAAAGACCCATCCTTTACAAAAGAGGTTCCCTCTATATATTTAGGGAAAAGCCTTGAAAATTGATTAAAAAACTTAAATATTATAACCTAGTCAAAGATGAGAGTCTTTGTTGACTTTGGGACTTTCCATATTTTCACATGTAATTACACATGATAAAAGTACATGTGCAAATGTCCCAAGGCAATTACAAAGTGCATTTAGAAAAATGAAAATTAAACCAATGGAATGTTGATTCAATTTGTAGATCTACCCTTCATTATATGAGTGTCATACATGGCGATAGCTGCTTGAATCTTGATATTGTCTAGCACAATAGTATTTTTGAAAACCACCTTAGCCCTGACTGTGGCATCTCTCACTGCTGTGATTGATTTTGCATGACTAGTTAACCTGGTTCTCAAATTATCTAGAGTTAACTGATTATCTAGGATGTTATCCACAAAGGAAACTAAAAATGTTTTCTCCTCGAATTCCCTGCAGAACATACCTTCAAATTCCTAAATCATTTCTTTAATCAAAATGAACTAGTTGTCTTGTGTGGCAAGTTTACAAGGCAGCTCCTCCAATTTATGCAAGAGATTGATATCACTTTATTCACTGAGGTCTCTAGAAGATTTGAGGTCGCTAATTAATTCCTTAAGCACCCAACTCCTATATATTAATGCTTCTCTAGTTTCAATATATGAGTCTCTATCAATGATGATGCTAATTGATATTAGAGTGCCTATTTTTAGCTTCTTCATATATGTCCATTTGCCAAGATATTTATCTGTGCTTTCAATATCTTGATAAATAAAATTGATAATCTCATCTAGTTTAGTTCTCATTTTCTTCATCTTACCCATTTTCTCAAACAATTCTATAAGCAAGGAAATCCCTTGTGCATGCATCTTGTTTAAGTAATCCTCAAGCACTTTGCCCTTAAGATGGGTTCTTTCTACTTTCTAGATCACGGGATCATCTCTGGAGATAGCCTCTAGAGTTACTGCTTCTGGAGTGAAAGTGATTCTTCTTATCACTATACTCAAATTTTCTACCCTCACCTTATAATGATCCTTCATTTCTCTTTCCCTGTCAAATTTTTGAACCATAATATCCATTACTAATTGCAAATCACTCTTAGTGCCTTCGTGAGTTATCTTCCCTAACTCAACTCGAGAGATAGAGTTGCTACTTATGTCAAAAAATTTAAGAGTTGCATCTTGTGGAGGTTTGGCTATTTCTAGAAATTTGTGCCCCTTATCTCAAATCATCTTTGAAAGGATCTTTAGCTTCTTATGAATCTTAGCTCTTATTAGTGCCATTTTACTGAAGTCAAAGTCATCTGGAGAGATGGCCTATTTTTTCCTTTTGGGTGTGTAAGCTGATAACCAAGGTGGGAGAGCAGAAGCACTTACATTAGCAATAGTCCCCATATTTGGCATCACTAGGGTAGCATCTACACTACTAGGGGAAATAATGGGCATAGTATCAGTTAAAACCACACCTATTGTGAAATGTTAGAAGGCAGAACTATCTCTAATGTTAAAAGATGGAGATGACAAACTGGGGATGGATCCTAATGAATGAAGAACATCTCTAGAAGCACTTTGAGGGTCACCAAAAATAATTTTAGAAGGAGAGGTGGCTCCAGAAGAGGGAATACTAATTAGATAAATAGGTGAAGGAGTTGCACTAGGTGAGTTGGGTGGATAAGAAGAAATTCCTGCATTTGGATGCACACCCTCTCGCAAAGACAGATTTGTCATCTCCTATTGACCTATAGGCCTATCATCAATTTCCATTTGTCCTACTACTGGTTCTTCAATGTTTTGCTTCTCAACCTCCATATATGTTCTTCCCAACTCTTTTTCTACAACTATTGATTTCATCATTACAAAAATGATCCTAGGCTTATGGGGCCTAAAAGGAGAAGGAACATCACTTTTATTCTTCATTCTATTTTTCGCTCTCCTCCTTGTCTCTTCTTGAAATTTAGTGTCTGACCCCATAATAAATTCTTTCAAAGTGATCCCCTTATTTTCTAACCAATCATTGGTGTTTGCCAATATTGATTTGAATCTCATCCTCAAGGAGGTCAACTCTTTTTGAGACCATTAGATCAGGGGAAGAGGAGCATTGGTGACTTGTTCAACATGATATCTATTATTGATCAGATCTTTGTCATATACTAGATTTTTAGGGATATCAGCGAGCCCTAGATATTATATTTGTTCAAGAGATAGTCTACTATAGTCCATCTTTTTGATATCTTTTGTTGTCCTCAAATTGATCCAAATGTCTTCAATCATAGCCTCATGGAACTGGGTCTTCCTCCTGATCATGTCCTTTATGCCACTGTAGTCAAAATTTGGTCTCCTTTTGAAATGCTTCATGGTTACAAGTTTCATTTTAGCCTCCATTGCTCTAGCTTTTTTAGTAGTCAATACTAATAATCTACCAATTTAAATTGGAAACCTAAAATTACATTTTTTGAGTTCCATCTACTTATTGTGCACGACAACAATTTGCTTGCATAGCTCCATCAAGACCAATTTATCTAAGGGGAATATTGGAAGCATGTATGGATAACCTTGGAAAAATCCAACCCATAGATGACAAAAATTAGGGAACTATAAGAACATACACCCAAAGTCATTCACAATAGTCCAGGTTTCATCTGACACTCTTTTCTATTTTAATTGGGGGTCAAAGAGACACAAAAATACTACAAAAAAGGCATCATTTACCCTCCTAAAATGATGGAGAGAATCCTTCAATGTTATCTAAGGGTAATACTAATATACTGGGGTTGTTTTCTTATCTCCCTCTGATGTTAAACCTAGGAAGATTCTCATGGACACTACAATATATACTAGGTATGAAGTCATGTAGAATTTAGAGGTAGTAGATACCTTTGTCAATTGATCATGTAGAGCATTGTTGATTTGTTCTCCCCAAAAAATGACTTGTTTGCCCTGGAGAATTATCTTAATGAAGATATACATCCATTCATGAAATTGAGAGGAAGAAGGTAAACCTCGTACTCTACTAAGAAGAGTAATCAAGTCACCAACCTCTTCTATAAAATCACTCCTTGGAAAGTTCTGTGGCCATCTAGATAAGTTCACTTTGGGAGTTTTGAGCCATCTATTGTTAATCACTTTCTTTTCTTTCTTAAGATCTTTATCATATTCCTTTTTCACTTCAATGAATTCAAGCTTCAACACATCAGTAGCAGGAAGGCACATGAACACTTTGTCGATGAACTCAGGGTCTAGTCTAATTACTATGTTACCACTAGCATCTACCACAACCTTGGTATCTTTATTGTAGAATTGAGCACACTAAAGAATGAACATTGTGTGATGAGCCACCATAGGAAAAGAGGAGACTAGATGAATATTTCTCTCAATTATCCTCTTCATTTTAGAGCTAGGATCGTTTGCTTTAGTTCTTTCTACAAACTCAGCCATATCTACGTGCCTAATCTCAGTATCCCTAATGTCATCGACATTAGAAGCAACTGAGGTGACTGGAAAAACACCTTGATATTGGTACTTCATTATCTTTAACTTATTTGGAGAAACCTAAGTCATGGGGATGGGCTTTTGTCAAAAGTATATTGATGAAGAAGGATCTTGAAGAGAAAATGCAATAAGAATCATGATCACACAATTAGGAGAAATATTGGCAATTTAGGAAAATTGCACATTGGATGATCATGATCATGGGAATGCACTTGAAAGGGATAAGGTGTGAGTAGATCAGTAAGTGAAAAGGAAGTGAGCTTATAAAAAATGAGAAAAATGAAATTTCTAAAGTTAGGTTTTTAGAGAAAAAACATGCAGAAACGGCAAAAATTACCACCCTTGCATGTGGAGGGAGGTCTTGTTCATAGGCTATGAAAATCACTACCCTTGCACATTGGTAATGATATATTTTCATTAGTGGTGATTATTGCCACCTATGCACATTGGGAAGTCATGATTTTGTGCATCAGTGGTGAATTTCACCGCCCTTGCACTGGTTGGTAATTTTCATGTAAGGGTGGCAAAAATCACCACCCTTACACTAATTGGCTAGGGATCCATAAGGGCATTGAAATTCACCACCTTTATATGGGTTTGATGGGCTAATAGGTAGGAATAAGGGGAAGATGGTTTTCCACTTAGATTGCCTCCTCAAGGGGGAAAAAATGGAGGAAGGGGAAGACAAACATAATAAAACCTAGACTAGAAAGGAAAAAAGGAAAGAGAACCAAAATAAAAGAAGAAAAATAAAAAATGAAATAAGAAGAGATAAAATGTGAAACCCTACCTAGAAAATCATAATACAACACTTAAATTTGATGAAAACATGATTCTACTTGCTCGCACGATTGACTAGAAGCAGGAAGGAAGAGAAAACAAAGTGGAATGAACCAAAATGAGGCAAAAAAGGGGTTAAAAGGGGGGTAAATGACCCCAACTACTTAGTGTGCATGGCCATAAATGTCACACATGAAAATTGATATCATGCAGGGGTGGAAAAAATTGCCACCTCTGCATGATGAGGTTAGAAGAGGGGTGCAAGGGTGGCAAAAATTGTCATTCCTACATCAAACAAAAGAAAAATGCAAGGGCGGCAATTTTTGCTGCTCCTACATGAAGGATGCAAGGGCATCAAAAATTTCCACCTTTGCATAGGAACTAAAAATCACATGTAGTGGTGGCAAAATTTGCCACCCTTACATGTAAACTTAAGAAAACACCTCTCAAAATTATGAAAATTTTGTCATCTGATCGCATCAAAATTGTAACAATTTTCATATTTTTTGGGAAATCGTAACAAGGGAACATCATGAAATTTTAATGATGCTAGTTGACCAAACTTGAGATCAAGAAAAACTTGCCTCGAAAGATGAACTTAGAGTGAAAAACATGAAATGGATAAGTTTCATAGGGGTTGTTCCAAAAATGAGTGTAGCTGATTTTGGGAACAACACAACCCAAACCATACCCCCATCAACCGACCCAAATGTACAACTACACAAATCATCATTATTTCCTCAACAAGTCCCCATTACACCCTATCAATATATTCCCAACCCATAGGGATATATTTTTCCTTCCACCCAACCCTTAATGCCTATTAGTCTTGTTAGGGCACTATCCTAACCTCAAATTACCATATACCAATATGTGGTTGCTTCCTTACCTCCTACCACATTTAAATTCATATTTGTAACCCAACCTCAATAGAACTTGCCACTAAATTACACATCTACTCAACCCCAACCTAATTTGATCAGGATCCTTATGGACAAGATGACCCATCTTGAGTCATTTATCTCTAGGTCTAATAACCTTTTATCCTATAACCAAATTTACAATGAACCCATCAACCCATTTTTTCCAAATCATGCTTATCCTCCTCAATGTGAAATCCCAAAATTCTCTAAGTTTTAGGGTAAGGAGTATCCTCAGCAACATTTGAGGGTGTTTCACCATTCTTGTTACTTGATCGCATATGATGATGCCCTCCTCCTTTGAACCTTCCCTAAGTCTTTATCAAGACCTACCTTGGATTGGTATAATGCTCATCCTAGGCACTCTATCTTTTTATTCTCCCAACTCACCCAAATATTCTTAGAACATTTTTCAATGAACATATCTAGGAAGGTCTCCATAACTGACCTCTATTCTATCAGGTAGTTTGATGATGAATCAATCACCGACTTTGTCAAATGATGGAGAGGTCTCATCAATCAATTTCCCTTTTCACTACCCCAAGTATAACTCATTAATATTTTATCTAGGGGATGTGAAAAACACATTTCTCCTACCCTTGAAGTGCAAACATTTAGAACCTCTGATGAAGCATTCACTATGGCATAAAAACATGAAAATTGAGCATAAATTAGGGGAAACTGAACTATGCAACCACAATTATAGCTTCAAACTGAATGATACATATTCCACCAAGATAACCAGCCAACCCAATCCTAAATATAAATATTTTACCAACTTGGTTGTGTTTAAAGTTTTCATACATCCATCTATTAACCAATCATGTCAAACCTCTCCTTCCAACCCTCCTTACCCACCAAACCAAAATCAAAACTAGGTTCCCCCTAAACAATTCACTCCTATAGGAGAATCTTATGCCTCCATGTTAGATAAATTTATTAAATTTGATGTCATCTAACTCCCACCTATTAATCCACCCCAACAATTTGACCCCTCTCACTCTGTGCTCAAGTGGTATAATGAAAACAACCATTGTGCATTCCATCAGGTCCTTAGACATGACATAAACTAATGTAACACATTTAAAAGTCTTGTCCAAAACTTGATCCATAATGGTTAATTATCATTTGATAACCCCAATGCACCTCCCAACCATTCTCTTGATATTTTTCATAAGCCTTTCCCTAACCATACTCCACCTACCCAGCATCATGACAACTAATTTGAACCATCTTCATCTCATGAAGCACACACTATCAACCAGATCACTAATGAACCTATGGTAGATGAACCCCTTATTTTTATCACTCCTTAAACCACTTCACCTATGGAATAAGTGAGTTCACCTTTTATCCTTTTGGGTACCAAAATAGAGGAACCAACAACCATTGTCCCTTTACTTAATCAAACCATACCCACACCTACCCCTTCATTGATCAAAGCACCAAAGGAGGAAACTATTGATTTAACCACCTCTTCTTCTACCCCACTAATTACAATAGTAGAACCATCTTCTATTCTATTAGACACCCAAATAAAATAAAAAACACTAACTACACCTATACTCCCAATCAAAGAACCATCCACTCCCACTTTTGAAACCATCTCGTAAGCAAAGACTACCTCATCTACCCAATCAACAATTTTGAACCCTTCTAGCTCAAGTAAAGATGAAATAACCATTCCCTCTTCTTCACCCAAGGGCTTAACATTTGTAACAACTAATCAAGGAACCAAACCCAATTATAATCCCTTTTCTAGGTTAGTACAAAGTCTAGAATTTTCTTCACAACCTGACCTTGATAGAGCCACCTTTTGGCATCATCTTAGGCTCCCATACCAAAATAGAATTGAGCCTTCTACCTCATTAGCATCCACATTTAAACCTATTATTACCCCTTCATCAGACATCTCTTTCTTCCAATCCACAGGAAAACCATATCACCCACCTCCACCCAAGTCATCTCATAATTTTCTTGCCATACTAACTAAGAATCTTCGAATCCTCCCTATGCCTAGCATTTCTCACCCACCTCTGAAGTTAGATTTAACTTCATCAAATCTACCAAAGAAACCACCAACCAAAAAAATCAAAAAGGTGGAGTTATCTCAACCTCTACCCCAAACTTGACCTATACCACCTCCTTCCCATTTACCATCTATTTTAAGACCTCACCCTTCTACCATCTCAGTAACATATTCATCTTCAATTAAACCAACCCCCTTTTCTATGCCTACACTTCCACCCCACCAAGCCATCAACTCCTTCATCATTCTAAACTAATTTATATACTTCCACCTTCCCCTTACTATCAATCCCTCATCATCTACCTCAAAACCATCTACTGCTAAACTCATCATAACCAAGTGACCTCAACATAAACCATCTACCAAAGTTATTCAACCACCTACCACTCTTAAAGTCAAACCCACACCTATGAAGGTTTCTATTTCTACAACCATAACTTCAACACCTCTAACACCTCTAAATGAATCTTATTCAATTATTTTATAGAGGTTGTTGTAAACATCTTCCATTAAACTACCACCTATTAATCCATTTAACCTATCTAATACCAAACCTTCCTGGTCCAATGGCACTTTGATTTTTGCATACAATAGGGCACCAAGACATGACATAGAGAAATTCAAAACTTTCCAAGCTCTTATTCACCACATATATGATGATGATCTACTATTTAATGAACCAATTTCACCCCCTTACCAATCCAACCACCAACCCAACAAATCCAACCACCAACCCAACCAATCCAACCATTGACCCAACCTACACCTACTCCCCCACTTTTATCTAAAAGTGAAGGGGAGGAACTGAAGCCACCACCTAGTCCAACTGATCCTATTTTCTATACCATTCACATGATTACCTAATCTCAAGCTCAATAGAGAGGTAAGGGAAGAGCCAATGTGTCTATTCTATGGATGTATCCTTTTAAATCTTAACATTTCAACCAATACCCAACACTAATGTCTTTACCTATGCCATCACCAAGACCTAAATTATCTATCTTAGTTGTACCCTCCATCAACCCTTCTACATCTATTCAACATACAATGTTAAAGAAACTTCACCAAACACCGATGAAGATGATTCTTTATGATTTAATCAACACCTCACATCATCACCATCAGGGACCGATAGAAGTTCTATAATCTATAGAGGTACAACTAGTTAACCCTCAACCTCTTGCATCCTTAATTGGAGCCCTTCAACGTTCCACCATCATCACCTTCCAATATTTTGAGATACCTTTGGCTCATTTTTAAGAATCTAATACTCTTCTCTTTGTCACTACATACATCAATCACACCCACATGAAAAGGATGATGATCGATGGAGGAGCCAGCATCAATATAATCTCTTCCTATGATTTTGAATAGTGATATTTACCAAAGAACATCATGGTTGAAAGCACAATGATTCTTCATTCCTTTAACAACACCATAGCCACTACCTTGGGGACCATTTTCCTTCATATACGCTTGGGACCTCACACCATTCCTAAACTATTTTATATTATAGAGGGCAAGTTATAATATAACATTATACTTGGATTCCCTTGGATTTGAGCCATGAGTTGTATTCAATCTACTCTACATCATTAAGTTAAATTTGAACATGAAGGGCAAGTTATAACTATCAAGGTTGACCCAAGTCATTTTAAATCTTGCAACATGACCTATAAGACTAATGATGTTCTTCTTCCCCATTCATTGGCATCACAATCAACCAACCCTACTAACACTACTACACCACCAACCATAACCCACAATGCTTCCACCATTAATAATAATGAAGCCTCAACTAGTTCATCTATATCTTCCTCTTAGATTCTTGTTAAGGATCCCTTGGTATAAATGTTCCAATGTCTCTCCCTTAGGGAGTACCACCTTCTCACCTTATATGATTTCCCTACTATGTAAGAGTATGAGAACCTCAACTATGGCCCTTCTTATAACCCCAATCTAGGAACCATTATCCCCTTTGGTCTACCAAATAATCAAAAAAACTTCATTTATGGGGGACTTGATCAACCACTTCTCACCCCTACTACTATTTCACATATCCAACCATTCACCTCTAACTTCTCCTATCTATATAAGCTATCATTTGCCAATCTATATCTTCATCACTATGCCTAAAAAGGGTTTGGCCTTGGTCATTACAAATAGGGACCCCATACATTACCTATGATTAAAACCTTATAACCTCATGAGTCATTTGGCCTTGGTTACATCCCACTAGAGGATACCACTGACTCACCTCAATCCATCACCCCTATTGATTAGGACATCCCCTCACCATCAACCCAATCACCATCAAAATCTAAAGACCTTGACATCATTCCCCCTAACTTATTTTTATCAACATCATTAGCTTAGGCCCTCTAATCTATCACAAGGGTGGCCAAACTAAGGTCTTTCCTCTCATCCATCCTAAAATGGTCAAAAAATACTCTTTTACCATCAACACCATCCAACACAAAGATGATGAGTCCATTCTAGCCTACCTTGGTATGGGGGATTCTTTTATTCACAAATCCCTTTTACTTGAAAACCAAATAATGCTCAATGAATCCAGCACCAATATTAATTTGGAAACTCAAGATGACCCCCACATCATTAATCTTGGCCAATCTTTAAACCCTGAGGAACAACAAGAATACCCATCTTTCCTTCAAAATCATAGCATTGCATTCACAAGGTCTTACTAGGGTATGCTTAGGATTAACCCTTCTATCACCCTTTACAACATCGTTACCCATCCTAAAGCCAAGCCAATTTAGAAAAAGCTTCACAAGATGCATCCTCACAACACCCTTCTCATTAAATAGGAACTTTAGTGTCTCTTATCTGTTGACTTCATCCAACCCATTAACTATCCATAATGGGTCTCTAATATTATTCCCATTACCAAACCCATTGGGAGACTTCACCTTTGTGTGGATTACTATGACCTTAACCTCACATGCCCAAAAGATGACTTTCTTTTTCCCAACATCGACTAATTAGTTGATTTTACTGTAGGTCATGAGATGTTATCTCTCATAGATGGGTTTTTAGGATATAATCATATTATGATTGCCCCCTTACATCAATATAAAACTACCTTCATTACCCATTGGGTAACCTCCTACTATCAGGTCATGCCTTTTAGTTTAAAGAACACATAAGAAACTTATTAATGATCCATGACCTATATCTTCCATGACCTCATCTATAAAATTATGGAGGATTATGTGGATGATCTCTTTAGGAAATCCAAACATCACAAGGATCATCTAGTTATTCTCATAATCATCTTAGACTGACCAATTAAATTCCATGTCAGGCTCAATCCTAAGAAATGTATTTTTGGGGTTATCTCTATAAATCTCCTTGGCTTTATCATCTCCCTTCATGCAATTTAAATTGACCCTACCAAAGTCAAATAAATCTTGGAAATGCCTCCTCCAACAAACCTTAAACAACTTTATAGCCTATAGGGAAAGCTCCAATCTATTAATTGCTTGATCTCTCAACTATCAGATAGATACCAACCCTTTCACCATCTCTTTAAGAAATACATGTCCTTTAAATGGACCAAATATTGTCAACAAGCCTTTGATTAACTCAAGGAGTATTTCCTTTGATCCATTGGTTTTCATCCCACCTAAGGATGACCAACCTTTCTACCTTTGCATATCTACCACTGATCACTCTTTAGAGGCCATGGTCACTCATTTAGATGAACAAAATAGAGATAAAGCCATTTATTACATCAGCCTCACCCTTATAAAGTATGAGACATGATACACCCATCCTAAAAAACTATGTCTAGCACTTATCTTTGTCACCTCCAAACTCTGTCACTACCTCCTTAATCATAAAACATATGTCATTACTAATACCGACCCACTCAATTATATGCACTCTAGGCCATACTAAAATTAGAATATGACTAAGTGGCTCATGTTCCTAGTTGAGTTTGATCTTGAGTTCCTTCAATAAAATTCCATTAAGGGGTAGTTCATCGCTGACCAATTAGTCAAGGCTCCCCTACCAAATAACCAACCCATTCCTCTTGCCTTTCTAGATGAGTATATTATGACTCTTTCTAAATAAAAATCCACCTTCCATATGACCATGTTTGTTGATGGATCCAAATGCCAACATGGTGGGGGTACAGGATTAATTCTCATTTCCCTTCATGGAGAACCTCTTCCACTTTCCTTTAAACACAACTTTGAGTGTACCAATAACATGGCCAAATAAAAAGCCTTATTTATAGGA
Source organism: Torreya grandis (assembly GCA_037957365.1). Classification (NCBI taxonomy): domain Eukaryota; kingdom Viridiplantae; phylum Streptophyta; class Pinopsida; order Cupressales; family Taxaceae; genus Torreya; species Torreya grandis. Next base: position 506,344 of record JARHVA010002016.1, read on the forward strand.
CTCCAAATAATTCTCACCTTAGGAATCAAATCCATTTCCATCTTTGGTGACTCCCAACTCATTATCAACCAAGTCAATAGGTCTTCTCAATGTAAAAATAATGATTTACAAAAATATAAGATTTTAGTTCATGAACTCTTAACATCATTTGAACATAACAAGATCTAGTTGGTTCTTCAATCTACCAATAAATTTTTTGATATAATGGCTTCTCTGGCATCTCAAATTCCTTATCAACCCATTACATCTAAATTATTTGTCACCATTCATCATTTCATTAGGATTTCATATATTAGTTTAGACCTTCCTACCATTTGTATTATTGAGGCATCTCCTTCTGACATCTGGTATGACCAAAATTTCAACTACCTTAATCTCAGCATCATGCCACTTGACCCCTCAAAAAATGCTCTAAAATACTTTATTCATGGTACCTCTCATTATACCATATTAGGGGGAATCCTATACAATCATGGATTTGATGGCCTTCTTCTTCGTTGCCTATGTAGTCATGACATTTCCCATGCTATTAAGGAAACCCATGATGGAAATTATGGGGGACATTTTAGTGGCCACACCATCGCTAAAATAATATTATGTCTTGGATACTATTGGCCTACCATTAATCAAGCTTGATATGACTATGTAAAAAAGTGTGTCAAATACCAATAACACACTAATCTACATCATGCACCTGCTCACAAACTCCAAGTATCCAAAGATTATTATCTGTTCTCATAATGGGGACTCGCTCTCATAGGAAAAATCAATCCTCACTCATCTCAATGAAATAAATTCATCACCACCACCATAGAATATTTCACCAAATGTGTGGAAACCATTCCTCTTATCTCAACCAAAGCTAATAAAATTATTGATTTTATCAATCACCACATCATTTATCATTTTGATGTTCCCCACAAGATCATCACTGACAATGGAAAATCCTTCAAAAATAAGAAAGTCCAAGATTTTTATGACACTTTTGACATCAATATAAACCATTCATTGTCTTATCATCTGCAAGCTAATGAATAAGCAGAAGCCTCTAATAAAACCCTCATCAAAATGCTAACCAAAGTTGTAAGCACTTTAAGTCAGGATTGGCACCTAGAGATCCCCTTCACTTTATGGGCCTATCTCACTAGCATCCAAATTATAATAGGTGTTATACCTTTCTATCTAGTCTTTAGAGTAGAGGCCATCCTATGTCTCAAAGTCCAAATCCCCTCCCTTCACATATCTTTATGAAACATAATTCCTGAGGATGATTATCATAAATAATGCCTCACACACCTTGAGTTACTTGTTGAGCATCACCTCGCTACCCTTAACCATCTTCACATCTACAAAGAGTGGATCACCCATGCTTACAACAAACATCTAAAAGAATGGGAGTTTAATATTAGAGACCTCATCCATAAATAAAACCAACACATAACCAACATGGAGAAAAGCAAAAAGGACAAATTCACTTTCAATTGGCTTGGACCCTATATCATCACCCATAAGTATGGATCAGGATCTTTTCATTTATCTTCTCTCAAAGGAAAACTAGAATCTGAACCTCTAAATGCTTCACATTTGCATCCTTTCTACTATTGAGAAATATCTGATTAACCTTTTTCTCTAATTTGAACTCATCCCTTAGTTTAAGAGACTTTCATCCCCTTATATCCTTACCTTATTTCCTCTTAGGGACACTTGATTACAATAGAACCATGTGATTATTTATCATAGTTTTAGCTTAATCTTAAGCACAGGTGCCATAGATCTACCCATGGCATGGTTCTTATGGATACTTTTCATCTATAATCAAATGAAATCCTAGGGTCATTTTTCATTCAAATCACCTTCCATTACTTACCAATCACCTTCTGTGCTAAAATTCTTACCCCCATGAAGGTAGACCAAAATCATTCAAAATTAAAAATGGGGTACTCAAATCATAGATCACTCCCACAAAGGATGGTTTCCAATTAAAATTAGTAAAAAGATAAACTACTCCCCTAAAGGATGGTTGTAATCATACAAAAAGGAAAATCCAAAATTGGACCACTCCCTTGAAGGATGGCTAAGTCAAAATTATCAAAAATGCAATCATTTGAATCTTCCCACATCGATCAAATTCAACAAAAAAAATCAATCAAAATAAAATTTATCCCAAAAAAGGGCTTTAATTGGCCCTCTCATAAATATTATCTATATACTTCCTGCATCGATCAATCTACACCTTGTATCAAGACATGGACTTGTCTATTCTAGTTCTTGGGTCACTTACAAAAGCGGTAAGTCAACCCACATCAAGTTCCTAAATTACCCCTTTCCTTTCCATTTACCTACCATCCACTTTCCCTTTATACACTCTATAAATCAAGGGACTATGAGCTCACTTGGCACACTGCACTTATGATGTCATCTTTTCACTAAAAATGTGTTAATGTGAAGCATATGAAAGGCTTATCTTCATTAAGACTTATCCAACTTTGGTTTAATAGGGTCCTTTCCAATGAACCCAATATGCCTTTTTTGATCCCTCTTATTTGGTTTAATGAGGACGTTGTCTCTCATAGTTCCTCTTCTCACATCTTGTTACCTACACTTATGCATTGTCATTATCTCTCTGACCTCATGACATAAAATACACACCACAACATTATCAAATTTAAACAACTTATCATAAAACATAATAATGAAACAATCACATTACACCAACCATTCTACTACATTAAATCCAAACATTACCTAAATTACCACATTTCATCCTTTCAATGCATGAACATTACCCATACATCAAAGTCTATCTATGCATGTAGATCAATCATCAGATTTAGCCAAAACATAAACATCAATACATTTCATCACATGCCTAAGCTAAACATGCAACAATCCATATTACATGATCGCAATAACCTCATAAGCATAACAAACCATAATATATCATCTAAAACATCAACAACATACCATCACATATGTTTAAATCATAATAAATTGACATCAATCTCATATAAATCTCCTATACCAGTAATACATCTCAAAGTATGTAACCTCTCTCATATACATCTCACATCTTCAGTACGTAGGCCAATATCAAAATCAAATCTACATTCATCCATAAATAAACAATCATTATATCCATAATAACTATAACATCTAAAAACAAGAGCATTAATCTGTATAATACAATTGTCATGATATCCATAAACAATCATCATCTTCATAAAAACTATAACATCTAAAACATCTAAATCACATATCAACATCCATAAATAAAAAAATCATCATCACATAATCTATAAACATATCAACACCCATGACATCAATAAATCTCTATATGCATATCAATATAAATATCTCCATCTTAATCATATATGTATACATCAATACATATCCTATAAATATCTCTCAATCATATATATCTCAAATCATCAACATGTAGGCCAATATAAAAAATTAGGCACAAAACAAAATCCTAACATTTACATCAAGGTCCTGGGGCACTACTACCATTGGTCCCACCTGTACCTATGCCCCCATCTAGTTGAGGTCCCCCTAGGATACCACTATGTCAACCCACCACTACTGTAAATTGTCCTAGTGTCATAAGCAATGGCTTACGTACTAAACTGACTTTATACTCACCCCACCTCAACTCATTAGGGCACTATGCTAGTACAATGCCCTCATAGTATGTCATCTCTTATATAACAGCTAAATATCAAGCCTATAGAATAAAATAGTGGTTCCACCACTACTCCACTAGCCATCTTAATAATTATCTCTCCAAAGTAACCAAGCCAAGTGTAACACTCACTTGGTCCCTCTCTACTGTAACTATAGTGATTTACCCATATAAAATGGCTACATGTCCTTGTAAAGTAGTGGCCTATACCTAGGCTTGATATCTCTTAATAGTAACTTCCCCTAATTGATCCTAAAAAGTGGCAATCTACCCCTATAATGTGGTAATCTAGGCTTGAGTTTTTTCTAGCATCATTGTTGTCTCTAGGTGACCTTATATTGGTCCTTTACAAGATCAATGTCCATGGGCCCATTGCTTCCATCAACCCTACCAAAATTAGTTACAGTATATCCACCCTGATATCATGTTGGATAGTATATTATGATACCCATATCATCTCTCACTATGTCAAGAAACTCCTCATGGTCCAACTTGTCTTGTGGCTCTGTCTCTAGCAATAGAAACTCTACATCCTCCCTCTTATATCATAGAAAATCAAGTGGAATACCTTGCATGAGTCTAAGCTATTATCGTACTCTCTCCACTAAGATGAGCTCTATCTCACCATCTCATCTACCATATACCCACCTCCAGCTCTATAGTGAATATGTATGGTACCTATTTCCAACCCATACAATCCAAGTCATGTATCGCCTCCATACTATATCACTTGGTGCTAAACTCTTTAGGGCACCTCAAAACCACTCGATGCCCCTTGCACCACCACTAGCCCCCATTATCATATGATCCCTCTTCTAGTAGAGGAATCTAACCCTAAATCTATATGTAAGTAACCCTCTAATCATAAACCCAATGGTCTCATCACTCATATATTCTCATATTCCTAGTAATGGATTACAAATCTGACATTGATGTTAGAATGTCTATGCACTCTGAACCCCCATAACTCTTTATAAATCTACACAAATAAAACCTATACCCATCCAAAGACCATCCTCATAAATACAAGCCCCAAAAGTACCCCTAAAAATACATAGAAGAATCACCCTCAAACTAAATCTAGCAAATCATAGCATGTCACAGCCAACTATATCATCATCAGTAAATGTCTCTCCCTGAGCCCTCTAATATAGTGCCCTAATGTTGAACCCACCTGAGTGGAACTCTGCATGCACTTGGTTCACCCCATATAATAGATTTATGTAATAATCACTCTCCTCACTCTTTATATGACATATCAGATCTCCTCATATAGTTAGTCAGGTAATCCTATGCACATCTTCCAGTAGGATTCTCATCTCCTAGGTCAACAACTAAAATGTGTTAGTCATCAGGTCCCATATCTCGATGAGGGTATCTATCATCACAACATTTATAGGTAGGTTCTATTAATGGTTCATTGCTCTAAACCCAACCACCTCCATATGTCTCTAGTCCTCTGCTAGCATAACATTTTAAACCTCTGAAAAAATCTCAAGGACTCGATATTGTAACTAGATCTACTCACGGGCCTACAAACCAACCATATCCATCATAAGTTGAAAACCTATCCATATTTATCTCTTTAAAAATACAAATTCTTTCATTTTTTCTCACAATCACTAGTATCTTCACTAACATTATTCCATCAATATCTTTTATATACCTTTCTCTCAAAACTACAAACAACAATGTCAACCCTTCATGAATTTCAAACACTTGCCACCTACTCAATTCTAATTAATCTTATCACTTAATCACCTACACACCTCTAATCATATTATCACTTTTCCTATTCCTTAGTACATTATTTTCTAAAGCATCTAATTTCATCTCTTTTTAAACTACTCTTATCTACATAACCCATCCACCTATCACTATTTAGCATTTCACTGTTCCACCCAAAAATTCATAATCAACTATTACACTATTCCCTACATCTTCCTTACCTTAACAACTATACATCAAGAATCAATAATTGACCTATTTACTCATTTTCCCCTTCATTCAACTATTAGAAGGAAAGTAACTAGGTACCTAGGGCATACATCAATAACATACACCAATCCAAACCCTCACCCTTAACTCTTACCCCTTACCTTCATTTAAAAATCAACAAAGCCTCTTACCCCTTTTTTAACAAAAACCCCTACTTTGGTTTTGACCATCAATGATTTCCCTAATCATAAATGGTCCTCTTGGGGCATTTTCACCCATCATATTGATTATCCCTAGTTGGGTCAACCACTAACAGTCACTACCAATGACCCTCAATGGTGACCCTTGAACCCTATACCTCTTCTACACCCTCTCATCTACACTAAATTCCCATACCCACCATTCTTACACTACCAATACACCCCTAAACATACCTTACCCCCATCATTCCCTTATATGAATTCTCATAAAACTAAAACCCTAAAGCAAACATAAACTTAGGGCATTACCTACCCAAAACATTTTTCTAATCTCACCTATGCAATTCAATAAACCTTATATATAATTAAAATTCATCTTAATTTCAAAATCAAGGTGGACCTACCTTATTCTATGAGTACTGATGAGGTCTCAATCCATGTCCAACTACCTGACCATGCCCACTCCCTATGTCCATTTAATCTATGCTCTATCACACACTTGATCTTCTTAACTAATATGATCTTGACAACTCAACCAGCACCCTCTAATCAAGGACAGAATTTTAACCAAACACACAAAATGCCAAACACACAAAATAGAAAAAGTCAAATTGTTGAAAAGTGATCAAACTTTTTCTATTTTTTCTTTTTACCTTGGGTTCTAGGGTTTTTTACCAATCATTGAAGGTTGCCTAACTATCGATGGTTGGTGTCTCTCTTAACCTGAGCCTGAATTTGTGGTACACCAAAATAGGACAACCCATTTTACCTCTTTTTGACCTATTTGGGAGTTACCCTCTCCCCCAACCATTAATAACTACATTAGGCCTAAATTTCATGTTAGATCTACCATCTATGGGACTATGTAGGCAGTGTCCTCTTACCTACTACATTAGGAGTTAGCTTGACCATCCTTTATCCAACCATCCATCCAACCCATTTTCCCACACCTACCTCAACACTGGCCATTTTTGGAACCCACCTATTCACTTACCTTGTGATGTTCTTGCCTTGGTCATTTTAACTACCTTGACTAATTTTTTCATGTTGAACTTTTGCATTTCATACCACCTCATACATGACCCAACTATTTGTGTTTTTTCTTGGGATCACTTCCTACCTTAGATACCTAACTAAATACCACCCTTGTTTAAGAGACTTGATATGTGTGACCCGATCAGCTATGACAAATGTTGGGGACTGGTTACCTTATCACTTATCTTAATACCTAAATGTATTTTTGTCAACATTGGTAACTTTTATCTTTGAAAAATTTTGACTATCATGTTTAGTCATATTCTGTGCATGTTTTAAATGCCCAAACCTTTCAATCAATAACCTCATGAACCCCATTTACCTTCTATCAAACCATGACCCATTTTTGGTTTTATTTTATCGACTCTCAATTTGAGGGGGACTAACTCCTCCCATACTTGGGGAAATCAGGCCTTGACCATTCCACCATTCATTTTTTTTCTATGGCTTATTGACCTAAAGCTACACAGTAAAAAGGGGCAAAATGTAGACACTTGAAAATTTCACCTACACTAGTTTTTGATGTTAAGCTACCCTAAACCTGCTCTCAATCTTAAGTTAGATAATTACCTAGACAAATAACCTTAAAGATTCCTTTTCCATCTTTCCTAAAATACCTAAGACACCTCTTCTAACAAAATTTTAACTTACTTTTACCTTGAAATATGACCACCAGCGGTCAGCCTAACTGATGATGGTTAGCCTGACCGTTGTCAGCCGAGTCCCCAAACTTATAACACAAAAATTTCTAGTTGTGAATAAGATAAGCATGAGAAAAATGTAAAATTTCCCATGTGGACCTTACATCTAAACATCATTTTGAATTAGCATCTTTATCCCAGACCAATTTAGCAATTTCCTTCTTCCTCACTTAGCAACTTCTTGTTATAAAATGAGGGCTCTTGGAAGGGAAAAGGGATCAAAAAATTACATCCAAGCTCTTTTATTTCCTTTATACATGTATTTAGGAAACCCAAAACTCTATATGTGTGACTTCTTAAGGCTAAGGTTCTGTTATGCTTCCCAATTTTCTTCAAATTTTGATTATCACACACTTTGCATCCAACAGGTATCAGTTACTCATTATAGCAATTTCTTTCATTATTAACCTTTATACCTTAACCAGATCACTTGCACCCCACTTATCCTCCACCAAATACATACTTAGTTTTTTTTTCATTTTCCATTCCCTTTCCAACTCCACTTCAATATTCTACAAAACTTACCTAGGAAATCATAGTTGGTTCCTGTAACCGTCATTAGTTACAATAACTGTCATTGGTCACCTAACCATTACAGGTAAGACTAACTGATCTTGGTTAGCCTAACCAATACTAGTCACCTATAAATAAGATAACATATTTTTATCTCCATCCCCTTTCACACCTAACGATCCCCCACTTCTACTTTTGATCTACTTGCAGAACCTATTCATATTTTATGATCTAGATCTTGACCCATTTTGACATGGTATTGACCTACCGTATCAATACTAATCATATTATTGAAAAGGTATTTTATTCTTATTTATCATAATAATTTACATTTTTTCTCAATTTTAATACAATAACATTTCCTTTTTAATATCAAATCATCTTATCATTAGGGGAGTGGATTGACAGCCTTCCAAGGAAGATTTCACTTCTTGGAGCTAGCATATGCTAGGCAGTCCACCCTTCATATTTATCTAACCAATGATTTGGTTTAGTGTAGTATTTTTATAGGTAATCCTTCCTCACCAAAATTTATCTTTCACTTAATCTGGTTATCAATGAGTGTAACATTTAACTAGGTACATACCCTTCATCATTTGTTCCTTTCCTTCCTTCTAAAAAGTTAAGAATAGAGTTAGAAATCATAGGAAACAAATGGATATTTTTAGAAAAATTATTTGGGAAAATTTCTTGAAAACATAAAAACATGAATTAAATGATGAAAAATATCCAAAAATAGAATCTTGAAAAAATCCATTTTCTCTCTCCAACCCTACACTCTTCTTGAAAGCATGTCAATTTGTAGATTTGACTAGCTATTTTCCCTTGATCTATTTGACAATTAAATGAATTAATAATAGATTAATTATGAAATTTATACATATAATAAGCCCCTAATATTCTTTAACAACTTTAAATTTCATGAAACCCTTCCTAGGTCAGGAGAGATTGAGAAAAACTCATTGCCTTTCTGGTTGTAATGCTATAAAAATTAGCCTATATTAAACTTGATGGTACATGAGCATGGAAACTCTAATTAAAAAACTACTAGATCCATGAGGAATCCCTCTAATTCTATTTTTCACACCAAAAAATTTATATTTGTACCTTTCTCCAAATGATCATACCATCATCAAACTAGCAAGTAGGTCAATTTGTGCAAACTAGGAGGAGTGCCTGTATGAAATGGTTTTAATACTTTTTTGCATCCAAAATCCATGAATTTTTTTTTAAGATTTTTAATAACCTTTTCTCAATTTTTCATAACCTTGATGTAATAAATCCATATGGATCCATACTTCTCTTCTTGAAAGTGAAGAAAATAGCTTATTTTTCACTTTTTTAAAAGAATTCAAGATTCCAATGCCACAATAATACATGATATGGATTTAAAATAATGTATGTCATGTTAATATATCATATTTGGACTTTTCCATGATTTGGAGGATTAATGTTTTCACATGTGGGTCTAAAATAAGTCTTTTTTGGCTTAAAAATTGCATTAAATTACCTTTTTAAGCCATGAAACTTTAGGATAAGGCTAAAGTTATATTTTTTTAATATAAATAAAGGTATTTTAAAATATTTAATGACATTTTGAGATAAATTTCACATTTTAAATACTAAAAAATTACTTTTTAGACCAAAATATACTTGTTTGATTAGCTTATAAAGGCTATTGACAGTTTCTAAAACTTTTGAATTATAAGGGCTAGAATTTGGCCTTAACAGGACAAATTACCAACACGTCCTCAATGTTAACTACCAAAATTTTCTAAATTCCAAATCAAGGAGGACCCCTAACAACACCTGAGAATGTTTTAGCATTTTTGCTACTTGATTGCCTATGATGATGCTCTTCTCCTTTGCATTTTTCCTATGTCCTTATTTGGACCAGCATTAGATTGGTATAGTGATATCACTAAGCACTCCATATTTTCATTTTCCCAACTCACCCAAACCTTTTTAGACCACTTTTTTATCAATATATCTAATAATGTCTCCATCACTAACCTCTACTCTATCAAGCAAGTTGATGATGAATCAATTGCCACTTTCATAGCCCAATAGAGAGGTCTTATCAACCAACTATATTTCTCTTTGCCCCAACCTGAGTTGATTGAAATTTTCTCTTAGGATTGTGCCAAACATATTTCCCCTACTCTATAGGTTTAAACCTTAAAAAAAAATTATGAGGCTTTCACCATGGCATGCAAACTAGAAAATAGAGCCATCAATGAGGGGAAGTAGAAACCTAAAAAATAAAAACTCTAGCTTAAAATCCAATGACCCTTCCCCATCCAAAACCACCAACCAATCTAACTACCCTAACACCAAACCAAAAGTAACTCTAAACATGGTGGTCCTTAAAATTACTCCACCTCTGGTTATCAACCAACCCAACCAAACCAACTCCTCTAACCCCTCCAATCAATAAAACCAAAATCAAAAATTGGATACCCCAAAATAATACACTCCATTAGGGGAGTCATATACTTTAGTTTTGGACAAGTTGCTCAAATCCAACATCATACAACTTTCCCCCATCAAACCTCCTCAATAATTGTATGATTCTCACCCTATTCCTAGTTGGTAAAATGAGAACGATCCATGTGCTTTCCATTAGGTTATTAGACATGGAATTAGTAGGTGTAACACCTTCAAGACCATTATCCAAAACTTAATTGATAAATGATAACTTACACTGCATAATCCCAATGGACCCCCAAATAAGCCACTTAACATATTTTGACAACCCTTTTCTAACCATTCCCCTTCTACCAACCATGATGATAAAAAATGGAATCATCTCATACTCATGAGGTTCATACAATCAATGTAATTATCAGTGAACTTATCATTGAGGAAACATTTCCTTAACTACCTCTTTCCCCACTCCACTTATTAAAGTGGTGGAATCACCCTCAATTCCTTTTGATACCCAAATAAAAGGAGCAACTATCTTCTTTCCTTCACTTAATGCGGTAACAGAACTACCCACCTCTCCTTTGATATAAATAACAAAGGAGGCACCCATTGTCATTACACCTTCCTCTCCCATCATGGAATCACCCACTTTGGGAAACATTCCATAAGGAGAGATCACCTTACCTATTCCCTCCATGGAAGGAACATCCTACCAAATATTATAACCTTTCATCAAGGATAAGGGTGAATAAACCATTCCCTTACCTAAACCTATGGGCCTAATCTTGGAATCCAATGCTTAAGGAACCAAACCAATTTACAAACCCTTCTCTAGATTGTTTTAAAGCCTAAAATTCTCCTCTCATCCTAATTTAGATTGAGCCACCTTTGGGCATCACTTTGGTATCCCCTATCAAAACAAGCATAAAACTTAAACCTCACTTTCATCCACCATTAAACCTATCATCCCCTCAATCCCTTCATCAAACACCACTCCTTCCAAAATTGTGGTAGAACCATCCAAACCATCTCCATCCAAAATTATCAAATCATTTTACACCTCTCTAATCAAACCTATCAAGAACCTAGGAATGTTTCCTAATCCTAGCCTTATCCACCCATATTTGAATTTGGATTTAAACCCATCTATCCCACCAAATAAATCCTTAACCAAACTAACCAAGAAGGTGAAACCACCCAAACTCCCACCTAGAACTAGAACCATAGCACCCCTTTCTCTCTTACCTTCCATTTTGGGACCCCATCCTTCTTCTATCCTAGGAGTTAACTCTTATATCAAGAAGGTCAACCCTCTCAAAAAAACCAAACTAAACTTTCTCCTTTTATTTTACCTTTACCTACCCCCTCCAAAACATCAAATTCCCTATCAGTTTTAGACAAACTATCTACCTCTACCTTCCCACCTATCTCCAAACCTTCATCATCTCAATCATCCACCTATAAATCTTTCACTTTTAAACATTTCACATTAAAACCACCCAAAACTAAGTAACCCCAATCAAACCCACCTATCAGAACCATTCTACCACCCACAACTCTTACAATGAAGCCTACTTCTAAGAAGGCTCCCCCACCAAAAACCAAAACCCCATCACCCTCAACACCTTTACTCTAATCTTATTCAACCATTTTACAAAGGTTTTTAGAAACTTACTCCTTAAACCTACCACCTATCATACCATTTTACCCTTCAAGTCCCAAGCAATATTATTTTGATGATAGTTTGATCTACTCATACCATAGGACACCTGAACACGACATGGAGAACTGCAAAGCTCCTAAGCACTTATTAATAACTTATAAGATGAGGATGATCTATTATTAGATGAACCTCTATTAAACCCATTATCAACCCAACCACAAAATTAACTTATCCAACCTTTCGATACTCCCACACTCTTATCCAAGAGTGAAGAGAAATGAAATAGCCTTCTAACCCAACACTTCCCTTCATCCACACCATCCATATGGTCACTCGATCTCAGGCCCATCAAAAGGATAAGGTAAATTCTGAAGTATCAATTACATGGACCTATTCTTCCACCATTTAACCTTCCTACAAAAATCAAACATCTTTACCTTCATCAAAACCCAAAATATCTATTTTGAGTGCCTCTCCCTCCAACCCTTCTAAATCTATCTAGCGAGTAGTTCTGAAATAGCTTCACAAGACACTGATGAAGATGAGCCTATATGAACTAATCAAAACCTCACCCCATCACCACCAATCACTGATAGAGGCCCTATAATATATAGAGGTCTAACTTGAAGACCCTCAACCTCTCATAGCCATTGTCGAAGCTCTTCAACTTTCCACCATTGTCACATTCAAGGATTTGGAAATACCTTCTATTTATCCTAAATATCCCATTCTTCCCCTCTTCATCACTGCATACATCAATCAAACCCACATCATAAGGGTGAAAATTTATGGGGGAGATAATATCAATATTATATCCTCTCATGCCAATGACCAACTCTAGCTACCAATGAATATCATGTCAGAAACCATAGTGGTCCTGCATTCTTTTAATGATATTATGGCCACAACCTTGAGAACAGACATCCTTCACATATGTTTGGGACCTTGCACACTTCTATGGCTCTTATATATTATATAAGGCAAGTTTAAATACATCTTACTTGGGTGCCCTTGGATCTACTCCATGATTTGTGTCCCATCTACCTTTCATCGATGTGTCAACTTAGAACATGAGGGGCAGGTCATCATAATCCAATTTGATCCTAATCTTTTTTCATCTTGAAACATGACATATCAACCCAATGTTGTTCTTATTTCTCACTCATCCACCTCACCACCAACCAGCAATAAATCCACCCCTACCATCGATGAAGCTTCAACTAGATCATCCATCCCTTCTTCTTGGATCCCCATAGAGGACCCCCTAAAACCTACATTCCAATGTATCTCACTAGGAGAGTATCATCTTTTGGTCTTAGATGCCTTCCCTACTCCTTAAGAGTATGGGAACCTTGAACATAATTTTGGTTATAATATTAATATTAAAACCATCATTCCTTTCAGGTTTCCCAACTGGCAAACCAAATTCATCTATAGGGGACTTGATCATCTACTTCTTACTTCCTCTGCCATTTCTTCTATTCAACAATTTACCTCTAATTTCTCTTATCTATAAAAACTAGAATTTTCCAAATTGTACCTTCATCGATGTGCCTAAAAAGGATTTGGCCTCAACTGTTATGAACATGGACCCCATGAGCTACCCTTGATCAAAACCCAAAAACCTCATCAGCTATTTGGCCTTGGGTTTATCCCACCAGAAGAACCCACCAATTTACCCAAACCCATTGCCACCAATGATGAAAACATTCCATCCTCACCAACCCCATCTCCTTCAAAGTCTAAGGATTTCAAAACCAACCCTTCTATCTTTTTTCAGTCAATACCATTAGTTTGGGCACCCTGACATATCAAAAGGATGGCCAAACTAAAACCTTTCCTCTAATTCATCCATAAATGGTAGAAAAAAATTCTCCTACCATCCACACCATCCAGCATCAAGACAATGATTCTATTCTCACCTATCTTGGTATAGGGGATTCTTACATTCATAAATCCCTTCCTCCTAAGAACCAAACCATGTTGAATGAATCCACTATCTATGTCAACTTGGGAACTCAAGATAACCCTCAGATTATAATTATTATTCAATCCTTAGATTCTTTGGAGCAACAGGATTACCCTTCTTTCTTTCACGACCAAAGCATATCATTTATTTGGTCCTATCAGGATATGCCTAAAATCAATCCTTTTATATCCTTCCACAACATCATCATCTATCCCAATTCTAAGCTTGTTAGGCAAAAGCTTTATAGGATGGAACCTCACATCACCCTTCTGGTCAAAGAAGAGCTTAAGTGCCTCTTATCTATCAATTTCATCTAACCCATTAACTACCCCCAATGGGTTTCCAACATTATTCCCATCACCAAACCCACAGGGGGACTCCACCTCTATGTTGATTATCATGACCTCAACCTCACTTTTCTATAGGATAACTTCCTTTTGCCTAGCATTTACCAACTTGTTGATCTTATATTTGACCATGAGATGTTATCTCTCATGGATGGTTTCTTGAGATATAATCAAATCTTGATTGCCCCCAAGAATCAGCATAAGACTTCTTTTATCACCCCATGGGGAACCTTATACTATAAGGTCATGTTATTTGGTTTTAACAATGCTGGAGTAACCTATCAGCATGAAATGACCTATATATTTCATGATCTCATCCATAAAACTGTAGAGGACTATGTAGATGATCTCCTTAGGAAATCCAAATATCATAAGTATCATCTAGAAGTTCTTAAAATTATCTTTGAATGCCTAACCCATTTCCATGTTTGACTCAACTAAAAGAAATGTCATAGTGATCCTTGACATGACACCACCCACCCACCTTATTTAACTCTATATCTTATAGGGGAAGCTCCAATCCATATATCATTTCATCTTTTAGTTATCAAATAGATTTTAACTTTTTCACCATCTTCTAAAAAAAGATAAATCTTTTAATTAGACTAAGGACTACCAACAAGCCTTTGATTCACTCAAAGAGTACCTTATTTCTCCACCCATTCTTATCCCTCCTAAAGAAGAACAACCCTTCTACCTGTATATCTACCATTGACCATTCCTTAGGGGTAATGCTCATTCACCATGATGAACAAAATAAAGAGAAAGCTATCTACTATATAAATCAAACACTTATAGAGTATGAAACTCGGTGTACCCATATTGAGAAGCTTTACCTCACCTTAGTCTTTGTGGCTTCTAAAATTCATCATTACCTCATCAATCACAAAACCTTTATCATCACCAACACTAACCCACTCAAGTATAGAAACTCTAAAGGTTTAGCTAAGTGGTTCAAGTTCCTATCTAAGTTTGACCTTGAGTTCCTCCAACAAAAGTTGATTAAAGGGCAAGTCATTACTGATCAATTGGCCGAAGCTCCTTTGTCAGACAACCAACCACCTCCTTTTTCATTTTTGGATGAGTCCATCATGACTTTTTCCTAAGAGGACATCACCACTTGCTCTTGCTTTAAACACCTAAAACCAACCATAGATTTCTTTTCTAGTACTCGTTCTACAAGCCAAGTTCTTCTTCACACTTTCCAACTAAGGCATAAGCCAAAAGAGAGATAAAATATATCCTAGGATTTTAAAAGTACTCTAGTGTATGTTTGATTACCTTGAGATCTTTTTTTTATTTGTTTTGTGTTTGAATTGTGAGATTTCTTTTATTTCATTTTATTTATCACATGGTATTTACTAGATAATAGTTAAGCAACCAAACTAATCAAGAGACACTATCCTCTTCTTATTCCTCCATGGATTATACCTTGAATGTTGAGGATTCTCCCCATACTTCTACTCCCCCACCATGCCTCAGATATTTATCTATAGTGATGCATATTTTTCCACCTTCCTTGATAATAACCCTATGGCCTTCCAATATTACCTCAACACCTTGTCTCACTACACCCCTACTTCAGTTCCTCTTAGTGATCCACCTTATGGGATGCTTCCCCATCTTATGATTGTCACTACTTCTACCCAACCTATGACCACTCAAGCATCTTCTTCCACGAATAATTGACCTACTACCTCCACCAAAACTCAATCAAACAACATAACCAATAACCAAACACCCCTTATACTAACCAAAAACTCCTCTAACATAGGGTCAACCTCACCTTTAGTTACCCAAACCCCATCCACCATTGTGGATACCTTCTACCCATATTGTCACTATTCCCCTCATCACTACCAACCTACAAATTTCCACCCCACTTCAAAACATGGTGTTTTCTATACCTTCTACCCTTCCACCTATTAGTACTAGTGTTACCACTTACACCCAACCAATTATACTATCCATATATCCAACCCAATCCATATCAATTACCCAATCTACCAATTTGATCATACCTCCCAACTAACCCACATCAATCCCTCAACAAATACCCATGACACCCTACCCATACTATGTTCCTTATCCATAAGGATGCATAGTTCCATCTTCCACCCAACCTCTTGTGCCCATTAACCCTTATGTGGCATCATCCCAACCCTCAATGACCACATACCAACATGTGGCATATTCTCAACCTTCTACTAGTTATCCATATATTACATCCACCCAACCTAAGCAAAACTTACCTTATAATTATGGATCTCCCCAATCCCAAATAGATTTGATCAAAATGTTGATGGACAAAATGACCAACCTAGAGTCATCTATCTCTAGGGCTCATAACCTCTTATCTTACGACCAAATATATAATGAAACTATTCACCCATACATCCCTATCCAGCCTTACCCTCTTCAATGGGAATTACCCAAATTTCTAAATTCCAAAGCAAGGAGGACCACCAACAACACTTAAGAGAATTTTAACATTCTTTCTACTTGATTTCCAATGATGATGCTCTTCTCCTTTGCACCTTTCTTATGTCTTTATCTGGACCAACATTAGATTGGTATAGTGCCCTAAATAAGCACTCCATGTTTTCCTTTTCCCAACTTACATGAACCTATTTAGACCACTTTTCAATCAATATATATAAGATGTCCATCACTGACCTCTACTCCATCATGCAATTTGATGATGAATCAATTGCCAATTTCATAGCTCAATGGAGAGTTTTTATCAACCAACTCTATTTCTCTTTGCCCCAACCCAAGTTGATCAAAAAAAATTCTCAAGCTTATGCCAAAAATATTTCCCCTACTCTACAAGTTCAAACTTTTATAACTTTTGATGAGGCTTTTACCATGGCACGTAAATTAGAAATCAGATTTATTGATGAGGGGAAGTTGAAATCAAGAAATAAAAACTCTAGCTTCAAATCCAATGACCCCCATCTAAAACCACCAATAAATCTAACTACCCTAACACCAAACCAAAGGCAGCCATGAACATGATTTTCCTCAAAACCATCCCACCTTCAATTGTCAACTAAACCAACTCCTATAACCCCTCCAATCAACAAACCTAAAATCAAAACCAGGCTAGCCCAAAATAATATACTCCACTAGGAGAGTCATATGCTTTGGTTTTAGATAAGTTTCTCAAAGCCAACATCATACAAATTTCTCCCATCAAACCTCCCCAATAATTTGATGCCTCTCTCCCTATTCCTAGTTGGTATAATGAGAATGATCTATGTAATTTCTATTAGGTCACTAGACATGACATTAGTATATGTAACACCTTCAAAACCATTGTCTAAAATTTTATTGATAAAGGAGAACTTGTATTGGATAATCTCAATGCACCCTTGAATCAATCACTTAACATCTTTCAATATCCTTTACCCAATCATGCCCCTTCTATCAACCATGATGATAATAAACTAGAATTATCTCACACTTGTGAGGTCCATATGGTCAATGTAATTATCAGTGAACCTATCATTGAAGAAATCATTTCCTCAACTACCTCCTCCACTCCACTTCTTGAAGTAGTGGAATCACCCTCCATTCCTTTAGATACCCAACCAAATGAAGCAACCACCTCCTCTCCTTCACTTGATGAGATAATAGACTTACCAACCTATCTTTTGATGGAAACATTAAAGGAGGCAACCATCACACCTTCCCCCATCAAGGAATCAGCTAATATTTCTTTGGAAACCATTCCACAAGGAGAGATTAATTTTCCTACTCCCTCAATGGAAGAAACATATTCCCAAATATTGGAACTTTTCATCAAGGATAAGGGTGAAGAAACCATTCCCTCATCTTAACCTATGGGCCTAATCTTTGAATCTAATGCCCAAGGAACTAAACCAGTTTACAAACCCTTCTCTAAACTAGTCTAAAGCATAGAATTCTCCTCTCAACTTGTTTTGGATTGATCCACCTTTTAGAATTGTCTTGGGACCTTTATCCTCACTTTCATACACCATTAAACTTATCACCACCTCAATCCCTTCATCAAACACCTCTCCCTCCAAAACCATAGAAGAACCATCCAAACCATCTTCTTTCAAAATTATCAAAACACCTTACAACTCTCTAATCAAACCTATCAAGAACCTAGGGATACTTCTTACTCCTAGCCTTACCCAATCATCTTTGAACTTATACTTAACCTCATCTAGTCCAAATAAAACCTTAAACAAACCAACCAAGAAGGTGGAACCACCCAAACTCCCACATAGAACCAAAACCATATCACCCCCTTATCTCTTACTTTCCATCTTTGAACCCCATCTTTCTTCCATATTAGGCACTTATCCTTTCATCAAGAAGGCCAACCCTCCAAAAACTACTCAAACTAAACTTTTTCATTTTATCCTACTTGTACCTATCCTCTCCAAAACATTAAACTCCCCATCATTTTTAGATAAACTATCTACCTCCACCTACTCACCTATCTCTAAATTTTCATCATCTCAATCACCCACCTATAAATATTTCACCTTTAAACATTCCACCTAACACCAAACAACCCAAACCAATCCCAACAACCAAAACCATTCTACCACCCACAATCCCCATGGTGAAGCCTACTTCTAAGAAGGCTCCCACTTCAAAAACCAAAAGCATATCACCCTTAACACCTTTGCTGGAATCTTATTTGACCATTTTACAAAGGTTGTTACAAAATTATTCCTTAAGCATACCACATATCAAACCCTTTGACCCTTCAAGTCCCAAACCATTTTAGTTTGATGATAGTTTAATTTGCTCATACCACAGGACACTTGGACACAACATGGAGAACTATAAAGCTCTCCAGGCACTTATCCATATATTATGGAATGAAGATGATCTATTATTAGATGAACCTCTCTTAATCCCATTATCAACCCAACCACCAAACAAACCTATCCAAAACTTACTCACTCCCATACTCTCATCCAAGAGTAATGAGGAACCGAATTAGCCTTCTAGCCCAACACTTTCCCTCATCCACACTATCCATATGGCTACCCGATCTTAGGCCCAGTAAAAAGATAAGGGAAAGGCTGAAGTGTCTATTCTATGGACATATTCTTCCACCCCTCAACCTTTCAACCAAACTCAAACACCTTCACCTTTACCAAAACCCAAAACATCCATTTTGGGTGCTTATCCCTCCAACCCTTCTAAATCTATCCAATGAGAAGTTTTAAAATAGCTTCACTAGACCTTGGTGAATATGCATCTATAAAAATTGATTAATACCTCACCCCATCACCACCAATCACTCATAGAGGCCCTATAATCTATAAAGGTCCAACCCAAAAACCCTCAGCCTCTTACAGCCTTTATCAAAGCTCTTTGACTTTCTACCCTTGTCACATTTAAGGATTTAGAAATACCTTCTATTCATCCTGAGGATCTTGATCCTCCTCTCTTCATCAATGCATACATCAATAAAACCCACATCAAAAGGTTGATGATTCATGAGGGAGATAGTAATAATATTATCTCTTCCCATGCTTATGACCAACTCCAACTAACAAATAATATCATGTCAAAAACTATAGTAGTCTTCCATTCCTTTAATGATAATATGGCTACAACTTTGGGGATAGTCATCATCCATATCCACTTGAGACCTCACATGCTTCTATAGATATTATACATCATATAAGGTGAGTTATAATAGAACATCTCACTTAGACACCCTTGGATCCACTCCATAATTTGTGTCCCATCTACCTTGCATCAATGTGTCAAGTTTGAATACAAGGGTTAGGTCATTACCATACAAGCTGATCCTAGTACTTTTATATCTTGCAACATGACATACTAACCTAATGACATTATTCTTCCTCACTCATCCACCTCACCACCAACCAACAACAAACCCACCCCTACCATCGATGAAGCTGCAACTTATTAATCTATCCCTTCTTCTCAGATCCCCATAGAGGACCCCTTGGAACCTACATTCTGACATCTTTCACTAGGAGAGTATCATCTTTTGCCCTTAAATGTCTTCCCTACTTCTCAAGAGTATGGTAACCTTGACCATAATCCTAGTTATGATCTCAATATTAGAAACATCATCTCTTTCAGGCTTCCTAACCACCAAACCAATTTCATCTATGGGGGACTTGATCATCCCCTTCTTGCTTCCTCCACCACCTCTTTTACTTGACCATTCACCCATTATTTATCCTATTTGGATAAATCAAAAATTACCAAATTTTACCTTCATAGGTGTGCCTAGAATGGATTTATCCTTAGCATTATGAACATGGACCCCATAAGATACCTTTGATCAAAACCCAGAAACCTCATGAGCTATTTAGCCTTGGGTTTGTCTTACCAATAGAACCCACCAATTCACCCAAATCATCACCACCATTGAGGAAAACATTCCATCCTCACCAACCCCATCTCTTTTAAATTTTGAGGATTTTAAAACCATCCCTTATAACTTTTTTTTAGTCAATATGGTTAGTTTTGGCCTCTGACCTATCAAAAGGATAGCCAAACTAAAATCTTTCCTTTGATTCATCCTAAAATGGTAGAAAATGATTCTCTTACCATCTACACCATCCAACATCAAGATAATGATTCCATTCTCACCTATCTTGGTGTGGAGGATTATTTTATCCATAAATCCCTTCTTCTTTAGAACTAAACCATGTTGAATGAATCCTCCATCTATGTCTACTTGGGTTCTTAGTATAACCCTTGCATTGTAAAGATTGGTTAATCCTTAGATTCCATGAAGCATCAAGATTACCCTTCCTTATTTTGTGATTAAATAATAGCATTTGTTTACTTCTATCAAGATATGCCAATAATCAACCCTTCTATATCTCTCCATATAATCATCATCTATCCTAATAATAATACTATTAGGCAAAAGCTTCACAAGATGTACCCTTACATCACCCTTCTAGTCAAAGAATAACTTTAGAACTTTTTATCTATGAATTTCATCTAACCCATTAACTATCCCCAATCGGTATCCAATATCTTCCCCATTACCAAACCTATAGGAGGCCTTTGCCTCTATATTGCCTTTCATGACCTTAATCTTGCTTGTTCAAAAGATGACTTCCCTTTGCCTAGCATCAACCAACTTATTGCTCTTATAGCTGGCCACAAGATGTTATCTCTCATGGATGGTTTCTCAAGATACAATCAAACATTGATTTCCCCTGAGGATTAGCATAAGACTTTTTTCATCACCCCATGGGGAACCTTTTGCTACAAGGTCATGCCATTTGGTCTAAATAATGTTGGGGTAACCTACTAGCATGTGATGACCAACATCTTACATGATCTCATCCATAAAATCATAGAGGACTATGTAGATGATCTCCTTGGGAAGTCTAAATATCACAAAGATCATCTAAAATTTCTCAAAATTATCTTTGAGTGCCTAATCCATTTCTATGTTTGACTCAACCAAAAGAAATGTGTTTTTAGGGTCTTATCTAGGAAGCTTCTTGGATTTATCATCTATCTTAAAATAATTTAATTAGACCCTACCAAAGTTAGAGTGATCCTCAAAATACCACCTCCAACCCACCTTAAGCAACTTCGTAGCCTACAAGGGAATCTCCAATCTATCCATCACTTCATCTCTTAGTTATCAGATAGATGTCAACCATTTCACCATCTTCTCAAGAAAGATACATCTTTTAATTGACTAAGGAGTATCAACAAGCCTTTGATTCACTCAAAGAGTACCTTCTTTCTCCACCTATTCTTATCCCATCTAAAGAGGACCAACCATTCTAACTTTACATCTCTACCACTGACCCTTTCTTAGGGGTAATGTTCATTCACCGTGATGAAAAAACAAAAAGCAAGTTGTCTACTATATAATTCAAACACTTATAGAGTATGAAACTAAGTATACCCATACTATGAATATTTGCCTCTCCATAGTCTTTATGGCTTCCAAACTTCATCATCACCTCCTCAATCATAAAACCTTTATCATCACCAGCACTGACCCACTCAATTACATGCACTCTAAAGGTTTGTCAAAGTGGTTCATGCTCCTAGTTGAGTTTGACCTTGATTTCCTCTAATAGAAGTCAATTAAAGGGAAAGTTATTTCAGATCAATTTGATGAAGCTCCCTTTCTATACAACCAATCACATCCTCTTACATTTCCAAACAAGTCCATCACAACTCTTTCCAAAGAGGATAACACTTACCAAATGACCATGTTCTTTGACAGCTTAAAATGCCAATGTAGTGGGTGTGCTAGAGTTATCCTCATTCCCCTTAATGATGAGCCTCTTCTTTTTTTCAAACTTGATTTTTAGTGTACCAACAATATGGTTGAGTATGAATCCCTAGTAATAGGTCTCCAAATCACTCTAGCCTTAGGAGTTAAGATGGTCAATATCTTTGCTAATTCCCAACTTGTGGTTACCTAGGTCAATGGATCCTACCAATGAAAGATTGATGTCCTAAAATAGTAAAAATGACTAATAGATGTACTCTTAGCATCATTTGATCATTACCTTATCCAATATATTCCATAATCTACCAATAAGTTCATGGATACAATGGCTTACCTTGCTTCCTAGATCCCATTTTTGCCTATCGATTCTAATCTCCTTGTCACAATTTATCATTTTATCACACCCTTTTATATCCAATCTGACCTCCCTACCATTTTTAGTGTGAGGCATATCCATCAGACATTTGGTATGGGCAAACCTTTGACTACCTCAACCTCGACATCATTCCTCCCAACCTCTCTAGGAATGTCTGATGAGTTTTTGTTTAGAGTACCTCTCATTATAC
Source organism: Torreya grandis (assembly GCA_037957365.1). Taxonomy (NCBI): domain Eukaryota; kingdom Viridiplantae; phylum Streptophyta; class Pinopsida; order Cupressales; family Taxaceae; genus Torreya; species Torreya grandis. The sequence goes on from JARHVA010002016.1 coordinate 529,633, forward strand.
CATACTAGGGGGAATCCTTTAAAAATGTGGTTTTGATGGCCTCCTTCTCCATTATCTATGTAATCATGAACCTATCAAAAATCAAACAACAAAAGACCATATATCAAAACAAAGAACAAGTTATCCCAAGAAAGTTACAATCAACTTTCATAAATCACACCAATAGACTTCCTACATCAATAAATCTACACCATGCACAAAAACATGGACTTGTCTATTATGGTTCTTAGGTCACCTATGGAAGGACCAAACCAACCCTCAAGAGGTTACACTACCCTTCATACCACCTATCACCTATCTCCCCTTTGTACTATCTACAAATTAATGAATTTTGAGCTTACTTGGCATAATGTGATCAAAATGCCTTTTTATCAACCAACACATGCTAATGTGAAGCATTTAAAGGGCTTATGTTCCTTAAGCCAATATAACTTTGGTTTTGTTTAGTCCTTCCCAATGAAGAAGCATCGTGCCTTTTTTATCCTTTCATAATTGGTTCATGTATTCACTTAAACATATGTCTCATGTTTTTCATCTCTTTTCCCACATCTAGTTGGCTATATAACTTACTTTATGTGATATCATTAACAAAATAACTATAAATTATAAAACATCATAAACATCACATCAGCATCATTAGCACCACATATCCATGATCATAAATGACATCATCATAACTGACATCCATGATCATCACCATAATCATAAATATCATAACCATAAATAATAAATATCAAAACCATATATAAAACAAAACATCACATAACCATAATCATGCATAAACCACTCAACATAAATCATCCATAATCATCACATGCCTAAGCTAGTGAGTCTACATCTCATGAACATAATCATAAAAAAACTATAATAATTAAAACCATGAACCATGAACTATAAAATAGCATCTATATATCATCATCACATCATATGCATCATGTCTCATCAGCATAAAATAGTAAATATAAAATTGTACAATTATCTCTCTCAAAAAATATACATCTCACTATATTGGCTCACAGGCTGGTATCAAAATCATATACAACTATACATATCATATCATATCTTAAGCCCTTGGGTCAAAACTTCTACTTATTGTCTACCTATCTACCCATCAAAGCATCCCACTAACCTTGAGTCACTACACCTACAATTCTTGCTAAACTAGTTCTGTACTCACCCCATCGAGGCTCTTATGGATATTATGTCAGATATATGGCCTCATAATAAAAATAACCCATCAATTGTGGCTAAGTACCATGTAATAGGGATGCTACCTAGTGGTCTTGCTAATGTTATAGCTAGACCCCCTCTCTATCTCAAAGTTTCCCTCTCCTGGGTAACTAAGCCAAGTGAATTCCTAGCCTAGTCCCTCTTACCCATCATAGTGGTAACTTGACCCTATAAAGTCACAACCTGGCCCTATAATATGTCCACTTCCCCTATAAATTTTTGATTTATGCCTTCACAGTGGTTACTACCTCTCCTACCTATCCATCAAGGCTACCTCCTTATACATATACCTATGGACCCCTACCAACTAGGTCCACATCCATCGGCCTCCTACCATTATCACCATCACCAAAATCTATAGCCACATATAAATCCTAGTACCATGTTACATCACCATCAATAAAACTTACATCATCAATCTCTACTCTGGTAGGTAGCTCCTCATGATCCAGCACTATCTCCATCAATTATGGCTTTAGAAGCAAAAACTTGATGTCTTTATGCCTATACCTTGGGAATAGAGCTAGAATCTCCTGTACCAACTCAAACTACCTATGAACCTTGTCAAATGAGATGAGCTTAGTCTCACCCTCTCTCCTCCAAAAAATCCACCTATAGGTCTACATCGACAAAATGTGCTGAGTGTAGTGGGCCCACCTTGGAAAGTTAATATATGGCCTCCAAACTACATCTCCAACCACCAATACCTAGAGTGCCCCTCTAAACCAATTAATGTCTTATACACCTCCTCCAGGTCTTATGAGTTCATAATCACTCCACCACATGAAATCCACCTTAAAGTCCATCTGGGTATATCCCTCCCATGGCAGCCCCATCAGCCTCAAAACCCAGATTTTCTCATAGACCCAATAGTGTAGCATGAACCACACACTAATCCCATAACTCCTATAAGCTCTAAACCCCTATATCTCCCTGTATATCTAAACCAACAAAACTAGTGCCCACCCAAAAACTATATAACCTAATAGCATCTCTATCAAGACTCCCAACAATAGATATGAAAATTGTCTACTTCTATAATTTGGTAATGCAAAACACAAAACTACCATCATCATCAACAACAAATTATAATCATATCTAGCCCTCTAATACAATGACCTATAGCTAAAGCCTCCAACATGCCACCTGGTGGAGGCTTGATCCTCACCATATAAGAGATTTATGTGCTCATCTCTCTCCTCCATTTCAATGTGATATATCAGCTCACCCTAAATGGGTAGCCATGTGATCCTATGAACATCCTCTAACAAGATAGTCATCTCACTAATCACTAGGAGAAAGGTGTTCATGGCTAGATCCCATCTCTTAATAAGGGCCATGATCATCACCACATCTCATGGCATGTGTTTTAAGTTCATCATTGTGTTGAGGCTAACCTCATCCATGTGCATTCAATCATCATCAATCATCCCATGGTGTATCTCTACAAAGATCCAAGGAACTCAATCTTGTATTTGGATCTGATCCCATGCCTACATAATTCATTAAAAAACACAATTTTTCTATAAACTACTCTACCCATGAATATTAACCTTATTTTTCCCTCACTCACCTACCTAATAACACCTATTCATCCCATATAAACTACATCAATGACTATTTAACCTAACTTCCCACCAAAAATAGCCTTATCATTCTAAAACATGTTTATGGTCGACTGACCATTTAACCTATGGTCTTTAACCATTGATGGTCAACAATGATTGCCAATAGTCAAGTTTGACCATCGAAGATCATTTTATGTGATCACTGGTGGAAAATTCCTAATCTTATCTACCCAAAAATTTACCCAAACACTCCTTTCCCACACCTAACTTACCCTAATTCTTTCCTCTACCCTACCCCCAACCTACATACCCTCTCAATTTTAATTTTCACTTGTACATTTTAAAGAAACAACACCCAACCTAAAAATAGGTCTAAACCCTAACCCCACTCCAAACCAACCATAAATTTAACAAAATTCAACCAAATAACCAAAATCAATCTATTCTAACAATTTAATGCAGCCCCTACCTCATTCCTCAATTATCATCAAGGAAGAATCCTAGGTTCTACTACCTGACCACATCTTTATCTATCCTATATCTTCATTCTACCTTAGTAATCAACCACTCAACATAAACACCTAATCAACCAATCAAAAACTACCTCGTCAGCACTCTCACACAACACACTAAGGATATTGGTATACATAGGAGTCAGAGAGTCAAAAGCAAAAGTGAAAATGACTTTCCCTTTTTACATTTTATTCTTTGCACTTTCAGGGTTTCCCCCTAATTGGTGATGGTTAGAGTGACCATCGATGGTCAATTTTGAGACCCCTAACCATTGATGGTCAAGATCTCCTCTTTTTCAAAATTTTAGCACCAAATAACTTAGTGCCACCTTTTTTAGACAAACTTCTCAACTTATCATACTAACCATGTCTACCTCAATGTTGGCCATTTTGGCTTGAACTATAGCATATTTTGTAATGAGCTGGCATTGGTCCTTTTCACCACATTGACTAATATTGTCATGTTAACTATTTGAATTTGCACCACCTAGTGCACACTAGACCATTCATGTTTTTCTCAAGAGCACTTCCTACCTTGGATACCTATAAAAACACCAACCTTGTCTAGGAGACTTGATAAGAATAACCCAATTGGCTATGCCTAATGTTATGGCCCAATTATCTCATCACCAGTCCTTCTATAGCTAGCCTTTAGTTTTACCAACTATGAAACCTTAGTCTATGTATAATCTTGGCTATCACACTTAGTCACATTTTATGTGTATGTTTGCATTTCAAATACCCAACCACCATTTTTACCAACCTCATGACTTACCACAAACTGCTTATCAAACCCACACTTGATTTGGCTTCACCTCATTAATTCTCATTTTGAGAAGGAACATCTCCTCCCATACTCAAGACTACCAAACCTTTAAACCACAATTCATTTATTTTACATCTTGCTGACACAAATTACATAATAAAATGGGGTAAAATGTAGACAGGTATGGTTCTAGATGTCAAAACACCCCTAGACTAAACCATTACCCAACTTCTGACCATGACCCTAAGTTATTTTAGCTAACTATACCAACTCACTAACATACCCTTTTTACCCATTGACCTTTGACACTTGACCAATGATGGTCACAATGACCACTAATGATCACCCTGACCACTGATAGTCAGGTCCCCACTACCTAACCACTCAAACTTTATCTTTGTGCACCAAAACAAATCATAATTTAATTCATGAAGCAAGTTAAAGCATCAAGAATTAAATTTTTGTAATGAGTTTCACCCCTTATAGAACCTACATCTCCATTTCTTTTGCCTATAAAAGAGAGGATCAAGAGGTGGAAAAAGGATCTAAGCATTCATTTATTTAGTAATTAGGTTATCAACCAATAGTCAATAAGAGCTATAAAACTTATTTATAAGTTCTCTCTTAAGTAAGTCAAAAACCATGATAGAGACCCAAACCTTTGCCCAAATTATTTTTCAACAAAAATAACATTACCAAAATTATTCCAAGATCAGTTACCAACCATCAAGTAATGAGTTAAGTATATTTCTAGTTTTCAAGTTTTGATTACTTGGTTTCTAACCTAAACCCCTCTGATTATGACCCTTTGACCCCTTTGACTCCAAATAGACCTTCAAGATCTTGTTCTATCCATTATGCAACTCTTTTTTAACATACCCATAATCCACAGGAACCATCAATGATCATCCTAACCACCAATGGTCACCTTCAACCACTAATAGTTACCTAATCACTGACAGTCAGCATAACCACTGATGGTCACCCTAAGCATCGATGGTCACTATGATAGGAAATAATAGCAAGTTATTTCCATGTGCCTACCCTCAGTCAAATTCTACTTTTTATGTCCCTGCCTATTCATAAAGACCATGCCTATTTTTTTAACCCTTGAACCTAACTCATCCATTTATCATTAATATTGACCTACTATTTGCTATAATCATTTTATTTCCTTCATCAAGAAATCATTTCTTCTTGTATTCTCTTTTAGTGTTTTATGTCATTTAATGCAAGTATTTCATATTTATTTCTTTTAACTTAACTATTTTAAGAGTGTGGATTAACAGCCTCCTAGTAAGCTTGCACTAGGCAATCCACCTTATTATCCATCTAACAACCCTTTTGTATTAGTGTTTTCTTATCTACAGGTCATTCTTCCCAAGACAAAGAGGATCTCTTCACAATCATATGGATCATGCACACATAAATAAACAAGTTCTTCTACCATAACTGTAATTAGTTTCTTACTTCTTTAAATAAGAAATGAAATTAGATTGAGAGAAACAATGCCATCTTTGAGCATTTCCAATCGATGTTTGATGGTAGGTTGACATTCTCTAGTCTCCTTTTGATCATTGAGAGCAATGATCTTTTTTGGTATCAAAGTATCTATGCCCATTTTTTAAATCTCACCAATTTTATATTAGACTACTTCCTAATTATTAATGTCCACCTCATAAATAAACATTTTCACATCAAAATCCCTCGTATTATCCACTATATTGTTCAAGAATTTCAATGTTGAATAGACTATTTTTTTAACCTTGGTGCGTAAATCCTCTTGCCATTTTTATGTTTCCCTTCCTTTGGATTTTAAGTCATCAAGTCAGCTAAAATCAAATTATTGTAATGAGAAAAGAGGATAATCTGGAGCAATACTAGTAGTTGGAGTTACTTCCCTAGGAACACTCAGTAACTTTTGTAAGTACTGGATCATGGCCTAATTTTGTACCTTTAATTCTTCTATGGTGGCTTTGTACTTGTCCATTTAATGAGCCACCATGTTTTATAGAACTTGTGAGCTGTGTTTTATCTCATTCATTAATGGATTCCTTAGATTGTACCTATAGATAGTGTAACTTTCAAGGGGAGCATCTTTCTTTAAAGTACCTTGTGGGTGGATATCTATCTCCACATTTCTTTCTCTAGTATCAGTGAATGTGGTTTTGGAGTGTGTTTTGTCTTTCTCAGGGGGTTTGGCCTTATACACCTGAGTGATCTTTACTTTAAAAATTTCCCTAATTTTTCTCATGATGTCATTCTTTTCTTTGACCTGCTCCTTAATCTAGAGAAGGGGTCTGGTCTAAAATCCCATTAATGTAGTAAACATCAATGCAGGCCTTGAGATAGTGTAAGGTGGTGTTATTTAAGTACCTGGTATAGGAAGTGCCATAGGAATGGGCTATGGAATCAACACAAACTATTCAATTTCTTCATCACTTTCTAACTCCTCACCACCTTCTTTATTTTCTCTAGGTCCTCCTTCAAGGTTTGGCGCTACTTTCTCCAATTCTATAAAATCTAGCCTAAATTGGTGAAACTCCTCAAGCAATTTATTAATGGAGTTCCCTTATGATATCGATTAACTGGAAGGTTTTACAACTACTTTATCTTCTTTATTCACCTAAGCTTTAGGTATATATGAGGTTATGGTGGTTTTCTTATTGCCTTCAAGTAACTCTCCACCAATCATGACCTCTAGACCTTTATTTTAGATTGGATCATGAATTTTGATGTGAGGAAGGAGACCTCAAGGTACTTTAATTAAGGTAATATTACCTAAAGTACCCTCCTCAGCACCCTAATTAGATTCATCTAATTCCTTATTTATATCTATATGGGTGGGTGTACTCATTTGTAATTTTCCTCACTCACCTTCTTCTATATTTTATTTCTCCTTTGGTGTTGAACATGACACCTTTAGAGTGGAAGGGATAATTGATGATTCTTTTGGAATTACTTGTGGGCGCTTTTGTTTAACCACCACTTCATAACCAATGATGGTTTGAATATTAAACTCTAGCTCCACCTAAGATTTTTCATCAAATTTATTCATTTCTTCAACTTCACCTTAATTATCTTATCCTGGTGGTTGAGTGATGACATTTTCAACAAATGTTTCCATGTCTAATGAATTTGTTTCTTTTTCTTGAGGGGCCTAAACTTAAATGGTAACCTTGACCCCAACTTGCAAAACATCTTCAAAAGAAATAGGATCACTTGAGGCCATAATTTCTTCCTCATCACCCTTACCTTTCACTCCTAAAGGTCCCTCTTCTAAAAATAAACTAACCATTGGGACCTTTAGTGGGGTCTAAGGTCTTTCCCTTAGAGTTCTCTTCCTAGTTTTTACTTATGGAGGAGTGAATGCTCATTTTTTCTTCATAACCTTAAAAATGGGCCTATTTTCTTCTAAGTCTTAATCTTCTTCACTCATATCTCTTAACCCTTGAGCATATGAGGATTGATCCTCTTTCCATTTCCAAGGAATTTTCATAGAAGGTATGTCCTTGAATACAACCTCTTTCCTTTTCTTAGGGCCCCCAATTGGAGGTTGTATAGCTCTCTTGACTCTTTTTTGGTTGGGTTTCTCTACCTCTTCTTCACCTCCTCTCTTCCTTGAGTAAGTTATTAGAGGAAGGACAACTATTGGTTATTGTGCTAGTGGAGCCATGGGTAAATCAAGTGGAATAGAAGATGGAATGACTACTGGGATGGGTATTGAGATGGTTGGTAGTATTGGGGCTCCCTCTAATACAATGGATATTAGGGTGGCACTAACTAATGTAACCTCCCTAGTGGTAATCTTATCCCAATTCTCAGCCAAACTTGTTAACCTCAAAAAAGTTAGTTCTGCCTTGAACTGTGATGTGGATATGGACTCCACATTAATTGACTTGGTGAATTCAACATTACCAACCTTGATTTTTCATTTTCCCATCACCACTAGTGGTGGAGCTAAGGGAGCACCATTGTAAAATGGGAGGAAACCTTTCAACTCCTAAACCTGTATGAGTTCTTGGAGGGTAGAGGTGTCATAGGCACTAAGATGAACCCCATGTTCCTTTAACCATCTAAAGTTTCTTCTCATTATCACTGTAGCCCTCTATGGTATATAATTATTTTCCTTAGTATTGAATTCCACCTATGAGATGGCCTAGGTTTCAATATTGGACTTATTATAAATTGTAAAAAGTGTCTTATTATCATCATCCATGTCTTCTAGGATGGTATAAATGTTGTAAGCAATAAATTCTTGTATTGTTAGCCTTATAAATTTTAGCTTTCTAACATCTTCCTTGGTAGTATAATCAGATTAGATGTCTTCATAATGTGATTGATGCAATATCACACCTATGATTGTCTTCACCCACCATTTGATATCATAGTTCATCTTGGTGGCATCTTACCAATCACATATTGTCCCATCTCTTTCTCCAATCCCTTGGCCTTGGTAATAAAATGGCATGAATAATGTCCAATTTCAATCAAAAATTTCAAGTGATTGTTCACCTTCATCTCTACTATCATTTCATGTAGGGAAATCATTTTTCAACTCAACTCCATCACTACTATTTGATCATTCAGGTATCTCAGTAGCTTATATGGAGACCCTGAGTAACCACTTATTCTGATATAAGTGAATGTTCTAAATTGAATATATGAGGTGCCATACTTATCAATTATGTCTCTAGCCACCTTAGACATATTACTTAATCTTTTCACAAGATAGAAGACACTCATCATACCATTTAAGAAATAATTATAAAAATTTTAGAAGTTTTATGTAAAGCCATCCAGAGTTATTTCTGGATAAGTCTCATATATCCTCATTTCACAAAGATTCCTTATGAGCCTTTAAAATGTCCTTTTATGCACCAGGATATACATTAGGTAGGAGGACATGTAGAATGTACCTATGAAATTCTCATTTTAGTAGATTAGAACCTAAATTTACATCATCTACTTGTGTAGGTTGTCAATTAAAATGGTGGCCCAATCCAACTTCTATTGTTCCTCCAACACATAGATTAAAATGATGAACATCCAAAGCTCAAACTTCTCTGAGGTGAGCATTACATAAATTTTGGCTACCATGGTAATCACATACTAGGGAAATGCTTTAAATTCTTCTAGTTTCATACTCGTAGACATTCTCGACACCTTTTGCCTTTTCTTGACCAGCCAGTAGGAGTTGACAATGTCCCATATAATTTTTCCATTCTTGTCTGCATACTCTTGGCATTACTCTAGGGAAAGTGAGATACTCTCAAGCTGGGGAGGAATCCCAAGTATGGTGTTCAGGGCCAAAGGTATGAAAGAGTAGAAAATTTATTGACTTATATCGATAATAGTCTTGGTATTTGCTTGATACACTCTAGTACATGCAATTATTAGTTCTAAGTATGGGGTAGCCAAGGGAAATGCTACCGTAGGGGTGATATAACTCATGCCAAGATTTAAGATTATTGGTGGAGGGTTTGGTTATTGTAAATTATTTAATAAATTTTTAACTTGAAACCCCTAAACATTTATATCCTTGATTCCATCAAGAATAGAAATAATGTTGCTTTTCATAGGTTTTGAATAAGATGCCATTGTTTACTATCTCTCTATTGTAATACTTTAAACTTAAACAAATTCTCCACTCTAATCACCCTCAAAATACCTTCAAACTCCATCAAAAGACATAACATAAAGAGTGAGAAGAATAGTTACTGATAATCTATAAGGTTGTACACAATTAAAGCTGAAGATCTTTGAAGACTTTGTTGTAATCACTTGTTAGGTCACATACATGGCTTGAAAATGCAATTAGAAGCTCTGAATGTAAAATGTAAATGTGAATGAAGGAAAATGCCTTAGTTATAATCCTTTGCATTTCAAATTAGGGTTACCATTAATTCTTTGAAGAATAATGGCTAATTACCAACAACCCCCTTTAGTCATTTAAGCTTATTTCGAAAGAGGAAGGAGAAGGAAAAAATGTTTCCTTCATGTTGGGAAATCCTCCTTACAACATGTGGATCTATATAAGCAAAATTTACATTTTGGTACTTTTTAGGCCTTTGGGGACTTCTTCACTTATTCACTTGTTATTTCCTTTGGTACAGTAGTGTAATATGTTCTAAGCTACCCATGGGATTGAGAATGCCACATGTCATTACTTTACATTACAAATTTAGTCATTTGGGCCTTGGAGACCTTTTTCACCTTTCCCACCAAAAGGCAAATGAGGCAATCTTAAAAAAGGGCCTAGAGCTTATAAAACCTTGAGGAACCACCATGTGTCTAACTTAGATGCTAGATCAGACTCTCAGCTAAGTTTTTAATTTTACACCATCTTTATTAATATAGGGAAGGATGAAAGATTCTTTTGATCCCCCGATATGCACTCATTACTTATAAAATGAAATGAACAAGTTATTACCTTATAAATTTGATGAATTTGACTTGGGAATTTTCATAGGATGAAGTCTTTAAAGTCCCATAAGATAACCACATGTCTTTCATTTGTCTCATTGGGCAATTCCTTACCTCATTCACCAAAACATGTTGAAGATACAACATGGAAAATTCCAAGTTAATGCACACCATTTGTTCATTTTGTATTGATGATTACGAGAGCACCATATGGTGGCTTTATGGGGCTTATGAGATTCTGACCTTGTTGACCTTTGGGTAGGGGCCATAGGTCATTAATTTCTATTTGAGTCCCTAAGATGATGACACTTATCATCCTCATAATATTATTTTGGCCTTTGACCTTTCAATGTCATCTTCACTCTATTAGATCATTTTTGGCAAGTGCCCATGAACTATTAATCAAGATCTAGGATGCTTATACATAATTGGATTCTTCAATTAATTAAATTTGAAACATTAGTTTTAACCTAAGTTATTATTGTATTTTAAAAATACAATGAGGCCTTATGTTAAAACTTAGGCTTAAACTTATATTTAATGAATAAGACCCACTTAACCTTGGGTGATCTCACATTGTTGGATCTTTGACCCTACATAAGTGAGATCCATTGATATTTGGGATACCTTCGTGCCATCTGATCAAGGTGTGTGATGAAGTGAGAGCCATTAGATCTTATAAATTTGATATGGTGATTTCATCTAGGGCCCCATAAATTTTCTCCTTCGAGCATAAGGTAGCAATTCAATGTATGCAAAGCGACTTGGATACATTTCTATCTTTTCACAGTGAATCTTCCAACTATAAAACCTATTATTTCAAAGCATAGAACAAATATTAAAGCATTATTAGAACATAGGTTCATAGGGCTCTCACAAAACTTGGCAAATAAATAAAACACTTTAAATAGAGATATCAAAACACAATAGATTTACAACCTCCCAAATATTTTGATGTTGAATAGGGCACAAATTACTTGGTTTAAATTTGGGCTCCAACACACTCCAAGCTCAATCACCAACATTTCTTGCACACTATATGACCTATATAGAATATTTCTTAGCATCTAGGTGAAGTAAGGACCTACAAAAGGAAGAGGAATATTCTACTTATGCAAGTTAAAAAAACATAAACACACTATATTAATATGGAAGAAGTTGAATTAGTCATTACATTAGCCCAAGAGGTATATAAAATATAAATCTAGGAGAGTTTTCTCATACCCAAGTGAGGATGTCAATAACGGACTTAAGTCCTAAATAAATAGAATAATGGTATGAGAAAGAGTGGGAAATTTTCATGGAGTTGTAGATAAGAGGTCATAAATGACCATATCACACTATATCATCATATGCAAGTAGTTATAATAGTCCTTAAACCCCTTCCATGCATTTCTCTCTTGATTGGTGGTCTTCAATAGCCCCTTAAGCATTGAGGTGGAGTGATATAGGTTTAGTAAAGCTTACTTTACCTAATCCTATGGCATGACTATGCCAAAAAATTTAAATCACTCCTCCTATGGTAATTATAAGGCATAAAATGAAGTGTAATTAAGCCTCCATGAGGCATTTAGTAGCCCACTCTTCTCCTTGTATGTTGACTAAGCTAAGGAAAACTGATCTAACCTCCCATAATGACCATGAAGTGTGTTTTTTTCCCTTCATTATAATAGTTACAAGGTGTAATTCCCATGTATTTAATTCTCCAACAATACTTTATGCCAACTTATACCTCTCCTTTTTGACTAAATAGGCCAATTAGGCCACTGGACCTAGTTACCTAACTAGTGGCTAATCGAGTGACCATGAAAACTAAATGGGACCTTCAAAGTAGGTGAATATGTGTGTTTTGAGTTTGAATCAATGTTTCATACCATGACATAGGTCTCTATAATAGTTCAATCTTGCAACTTTAGTTTGTTTAGGTGATTAGGCCACTTCTTATCATTTATAGACTGGATGTTTGGTGTGGACTTACAGAGGCATTTCTAGGAATATTTGTGGACATTTCATGATTTTAGAATGTGAAATAGGTCTAAAACCACCCCCTTTAATGATTTTAAACTCTCCAAAAAACTTTATACCTTGATTTCTTCCCAATTCCTTGTAAAAACATAGTTTTTGACAAGTCCATATATCCCAGTACCATGAGCAAGGTATCCTCTAAGTGGGATAGGTGATCTAAGAGTTGATCAGGTCAATTCAGGGTGTTTGATTTCAAATATCTCAAGTTTTCCCAAGTTAGATCTATTTTAGGGTTTAAGTAGGGTTTTCGAGGTCTACCATCTTATCGATGGTTAATAAAGATCAAACCTCCAATCCTAAACTTATGGCCATATATTTTTATTCTATAGACCCCCCTAAATCTTCTAAAAATCTTTTGGTCCCATGCATATTATGTGTGGATATACGAATTTGAGATGGTATGCTTCAATCTCTCTATAATCCTTCTCTACATGTCTATAGTTGTAACAATGATTCATATAGGTGGGCCCCTAAAACCAATTCTTTCTTCCATGGATGTTGAGTCCATAGGGGTACCCAAATCTTATTAAGAGAATTGCCTTTGAGTAATTATGCTATGCAAGATATGAGCACTTGAAATGATGTCTTCAGATGACAGACTAGGTGTAATGTAGTTTAAACTAGGTGATGAGACTAATCTAACCTTTACATGCTCTTATCTACCAAAAAGATATTATTTAGTACCTACACCATCCCTCTAAATCTCCTCCTAATGTTATTTTTACTTGGGAAGCTCTGAGTATGCCTCAATGTGATGGTAGGGTTTGAGGCCCAATCCTCGCTTTTAGGCCTAATGGCCTAGACTAAATTTAAAGGGTCTAAGTGACCTATAAGTGGTTTTTGGGATTAAAAATCATCATAACACCCTCTTAACTTAGTGTTCATCCTTTGTACATGCCTTTATTTATCTAGGCTATCATCTTAGTCTCTTTTTCCTTGTAGGTCTACCTAAGTCACTGTCCACTATCATGCCCAAAATGTTGAAGGTAGGTGATAGAGACCTTGAGTAGTTTATATTATTTTTACTATAGTGATGATGAGTTATAAAACTCCCATAATATGTTTTTATGGTTAACAACACCCTCTCAACTATGATTCTCCTAAATTTTCTCTCTACATACCTTATATAGTCAGGCTTAGGGTTTGTAATCAATCAGGTCTATGTAACCCTCAAAGACTAAGTTTAATATTTTTCCTCCTTACCTAAGTCTCCTATAATCATTAAACATTTTTATACTTTCTCATTTCCCCTTATTATTATGTTTTTATGAATCCACATTACCTCATCCCTACATGTGCCTTTAACTTATTATGCACATGGCTATTTAGGCTTAATAGGCCTGTGTGGGTCACTTGGCTCCTTCTATCCCAAGGTAATACCTCATCTCAATATAAAATATTGAGATCATTCCAAGAAAAAATTTATAGACCTATTTTCAACTCTAAGCTCCACCTCTCTACAGGGTTCTCACTTAAACTATCTTGCTCAAGTCCTATTGTAGGTGGTAGTTTTGAATCATGACTGAGTAGGCATGAATGATGAGACTTCCCTTTACCAACCTGAGGTCCTCATCCTCCTAAAACTTGGTTATGCCTTACTCACTTCTTATCAGGTACCTTCAAACTTTAAACAACCACTAAAACATGTAGATGTTATTTACTCTTGTGCACAAGCCTGCTTATATATGTTTTAAGCATAATAGGCCTAATAGGCCATTAAGTTCCCTTACTTTCCTCTCACTCCACCATTATGTAGGCTTATACACACTTAGTTTCCCCTTCGTTGTCCCTGACTGTAACTATATGCTTAGGCCTAAGTAGGCCATCCAGGCCTAATCCTATCTCGAAGTGCCAAATAATAAGATAAGCATTAAGATATTTTTGGATACTCTACTATCATTATTGAATCTTAACTCTTGTATGATTCCTCATGTCTTGTTTTATTCTACTCAATGAGCCTACTTATAAGTTGACTATGTGTAAGGAGTGGGTTTCCTTATTCATGATAAAATCCTCTTTCATCATCAATGTTGATAATTATGTCATGGATTTTTCAATATTTTAATACCCCATACACTCAAAATACCCTAAAATTAGATCATTTTCTCAATTTGTCTTCCACCTATAGTCAAGCCTATAGGTGCTCCAAGGCCTACACTATATGTGTTCATTTGAAAGGGTAAAATTTGATGCTTCATGGGTATCTTTAACATGTTAGTGTCTTCTCAATTATATTTTTAACCCTTTGAACCCCTCATAACCTCATCACTCTATTATTTTTATCTAAACCTTACCACTGTCTTGCTTACATGAGAACCTTTGAGATGGTTGGGATGGTCTATTGATCCTAGTTAGAATTTATCCCATTCATCTTCATACCTATCCCTATATACTTATGACTCTTCAATGTTTTCCAAAATATTCTTTAGTCAACACTCCATCTTATTTAGTCTACACAAAGGCCTTTAGGTTATCTTATGAGGGCTTGTTATTGAATGATAGGCTGAGAGTGAGGATGGTCTAGTGTAAAGGGAAATGATGAATATGTGAAAACATTATAGATCATGAAAAAAGGATGAGGATTATGTTTATTCCTATTAGATAACGTAAATACTCTTTATAGGTACCCTACTTCCACTTTTCTAAAGAGATTACATTAGCTGGATGACAATCACCATTGGAGATAGGGCTTGAAGGGGTTGCTTAGAGTGATGGTGACTTAGTTGAGTACTTGGGGAAAACAAAAATTATATTTAATTGGGATTGAAGGAACTTACCACCACATTCAACACCACAACACTCTTCCATTTCATGCACTTTAAACTCTATAAATTGTCTTCAACCTATAAAGGAAGTAGTCTTGGAGGTCTCCTTACCTTCTAAGCTCACATGTGTGAACCAGGAGTGAAGGAAACCACGGAAGGACCTTAAGGACCTCTGGAATACACATCAAGAATTTTTTTACAATAACACCTCAAGGATGTAACAAAATTGATGCTACTTTAGCACCTTACATAGATGAAGAAGACCATTTGAGTGCCTAGATTATTAGTGTTTGTTCATAAAGCAGAGGCCATGAAAGTGTAGATAAATGCCATAAATGAGAAGTTCAAGAGACCCTTTCTCTACCCAAAGTCTCAAACCCTCATTTTATCTCTTGTATGGATTGAGTATAAACATGAGATATTATCTAGACTATCACCGAGCTCAATTAACAAGGATAAGGTTGGTTTTGGGCTTGTTTTACATCCTCTGATCATGAAACTCCTCTGAGACACCTACCATGAGATTTATTTGCACTTCTTGACCTCCATATATATAGACTTGATTGTACATATCTGTACAACCTACAAAACACTTATAAATTCCCTCTTTTTTGCATTTTCTTCAAGTTTCTAACTTTGGGCTACCATTGGTGGCTAGGAGGAAGGAAAATACATGTCAAATGACTTTTGAAAATAGGTATAAAATTGGGTGGAGTTGAATGGTCATATGTTCCCATATGTGGGTGCCATTTGGTGAGTGGGGAGTGAATTTAAGTCCCAAATTGGACCTTTATGGATATGAAACCACCCAGTCATGACTATATGACGAGAATGGGACCTTTTTTAAGATGTTTTAATATAATGAGGCATTAAAACACTACCCCTTACCAAAAATTTTCAATCTAATTTGACTTATATGAGGGATTTGAGGGTCTTAAAAGGGATAATCAAGGTTTGATATAGACTTAAATATAAAGACCATGGATAATAGCTTTGAACACCTCGCTAGGATTCACATTAGAACCCAAGCATACCTTAGACACCTTTAACATTGATTACCTAGGTCTCTCTCACAAGGAATGGCTTGAAACAACCCAAAAACCATAATGATTAGTAACCTTATTATATCCAAATTACCTTAACTTTTCATAAATATCCTTAATCATGAATGCTTTAGACCACCCTCAATGCTTGAAAAGGACACAACTTTTCTACTCACTTAAGTCACTATGACCACCTCATACATCACACAAGGACTCAAGACAACCATGACAGATGATGATCTCTACAATAGGTTCTAACATAAACATGAAACCTTAATCAAAACTAACAAGGTTCAAAATGAGACCAAAGAAAACATCACCATGTAGGAATATCACTGTGTGTAAGCTTGGGTGGGTGTCATAGGGAAGTTTTTGGTTGTAAGGACTGATATTTGGCCTGAGAGGCCAAATTTTCAATAATACCTTTCTACCTTTAGACTTAGAAAGTATCAACTTCTACTAAAAAACACTTTAACTTATCCACTAGTCACTTTCATAAGTCCTTGTGATACCATGGCAATTTAGGAGATGGTCATTTATTTTTAGGATCATGGGTAAAAGGTTCATGTAGTGAGATTATGTCATGAGGTGTTGTGGAAATCACCTTTTCACCCTATGTGAATCGAGTCAAGGTTTCATTTTTTGTTGAGTATGTCTACGGGTATATAAAAAGTCTTGATGTGATCTTTATGATCTAAAACCATGCAGGTAAGATTATATATGATGCTACAATCCGTAGCCAATCATGTATCTATTTGGATATGTCAATAACCTACATAATGTACCATAATTCAAGGAGATTAGGGTTAATATGAGGAAAGAGGGTAACCTTGTTTAAATCCTTAACATTTTTTAAGGTTATTTAGTAGATGTTAAGGTAAGTTTCAATTAATATTTCATTTGAGATCATGCATATGGCCTTGAAAGGGTATTCAAACCATGATAATAGTGTTATTATGACCCTTAGGACATCATTAGGTAATTATCAAGGGTAAAATGTCTCCAAAAGGGTCTCATTACCCTTAAAATATCATTCTAAGGTGGTTTTATATGTAAAAGGAGGTCTTTTTAAAAGTCAAATGCTTTTCATCCACCAAAAAAGGGCACATATGCTTGAAAAAATGACCTTTCAACTTCCCTCCACTTGTACTCTTTGATTTTAAAGCATATTTGACTTATCATTTCCCTCCTCTTATCCTTAAATGGTATTTCAAGATCTCAAACCTAAAAAAATTATAGATAAATGATGTTTTATAGGTGTTTTTAAGACTTGTATAGATTTGTATGGATAAGTCAGAGCCAAAGAAGGCTAGACATTTTACGGAGATCCCTTATAGGAACCATAGAGAAGGATTCATGTCTCAAATGTGTATAAAAAGGCATAGAATTTATTGGAATCCCCATTGAGCTCTTGGAAAGCTCACAAGGGCTAGTTTGAGTTGGATGGTATAGTTTGTACAAGGAGATTCAGAGTCTAAGCTCTTATCTAAAGGTAGAGTCCCTAGTGGGCTTAATATTAGTGAAAGTGGTTTGTAGATCAAAGCCTTGGGATTTATGAAAAATCATTAAGACCTTTGGGTGGTATTGATCCCTTTGAAAACCTAATAAGCTCAAATAAAGGTAGATTTATGAAAATTTTGAGCTCATTGTGATAGTTTGAACATGGATAAAGGTCTATAAAGGTATGTTAAGTGTATTAAACCCATTTAAGTATGTTTTCATGGCACTTTTAGGGTTAGATCAATACCTAGTCTCCCTTTGTTATCAGATTATAGGTTATGTACAATAATTTATGTGTTTTATAAAGGAATAGATAATAAGGATGATCATTGAAAAGTTTCAATACTTCCCCCATACTCCTCACATACTTCACTTGGTCACCATTTAGTTAGAATAGATCTCCTTCAAGTTCCTCAATGCTCACAATGTGAAGGAAGGATAAAAGCTCTAAGCATGACCTAGTTATTCTCATGACAACCCATCTTCAAGTTGAGAGCATATAAATGATGTCTTCTTCATATTGCATTGGTGATTTAAAATTGTGGAGGAGCTCCTCTTTCAAGATAAATAATTTTCCATATGGCCCTTAAATACAAGCACACAGAGCCTAGATCCAAAAGAATCCATGGGATATTTAGCATGGTTTAAGGTTTCTTATCATTGTTTAATGTTTTTTTGGACTCTTAGGTTTCACTTTCTCCCTCAAGATGCCTAATACACCAGCTCCAAATGCATTACCTTATTGATTATCCATATGGGGAATGTTTAGGTCTTAATAGTTGTTCTTTAATGGAGAGTTACATTACATATAAGGAATATTATTCATAATCACTTCATCAACCCATATTCACCTTATATTGATCCTTGATTTCCAAACTCAAAACTTTAGAAGGATTGTATAAGACACCTACAGTCCCAGATCCTTGTGCATAAGCCTGTGTATGAAATTAAGACCAAGAGCTTGTAAAATTCCATGTAATGCTAATAAAACCATGAGAGATGAATCCCAATAAAATTTGGCTACTATTAAGAGGTCAATGACATATTTGAAAGGGTCAAGTCCCAACCCAACCTTCAAGAATCCTCCCAAACCATCAGCTACAGCTAAGCCTAGGAAAATGCAAGAAAGGACTGTATGAATTATGAATATGAATTTATTGAGAAAGGTTATTCATGTTGAAATGAGGTCAACTAGGTTCCCATCATGGTGTATAAAACCCTTCTCTTACTCATTTATCTTTACAAGGACTCTAATTATAGTCAAATGTTTCCAATCCTCACCTGCATGATGGTAGTCCAATTGTCTCCAAACTTGAATATAGGATGACACTTGCACATTAAGGTTGGATCTAAATAATTTGGATAGGTTATAGAGGTTATTTAATTTCAAAGGAAACATAAAATGATGAGTTAATTAGCTAACTAATAAGACCCTCTAACTCTACATACATAGTTGGCTTAATGTATTTTAAATCTACCTAGTCTAGATACAATACCTAGTTGGTTTGAATTATTAAGGTAAAAAACTATGTGAAAATAATATTATAGTGTCTTTATGTCATTTTTAAATTCCTTAATGCCTTTGAAGATATATTCAAGTTTAGGAGAGTTGTGTAGGCATAACTAAGCATTCACAATAGGTAGGCATGTGTGTATGGTTATAAAGAGTGTTGTTTTAGGTAAAGGGACAATCAAGCATAAGAAGGTATTGATATACCTTGAATTAAATTCCATGGGATTTATAACTCCATAATAAATTAGGAGAAGAATAAATATAGACCACTTAGGTCTTTGACATCAACTAGTCTAAGAACCTAATATAGGCCAAGGATGGCCATGGTAGACCTAAAGAGGAAAAAATGATAGAAGTAAAGGTATATTACACAATTATAATATATAAAGGGTTGAAATTTAATATAAAATAATGTTTATAATACCCTAATGATCACCACAAACCTATAGGTGGTTTAATGTCTTGAAGCTTAGTCTAGACTTATAAGGCCTAAAACCCTACTTAACCCTCAGACTCCCAACTCCATTATGGTGATAAGACAAGCTCCCCAAGTAGATATAAGTCCATAAAATGTTGTATTATTATGTCATGGGTATTAAAAAATATTATAAATATAGGCTAAAATAATAATAGTGCATTTTTGGCCTAAAATCCTTCTTTGAGCTCTCTCCTCATAGTGTGCTAGTTTGAGATGCAAGTTTAGATGATTGTACCTTATAAGAGGAGATTAAAGCATCCCAATGATATTTTATTTATTTTAGGACCCATATTAAATTTACATACATGAAAGATATATCTAGTTTCATTGGGGAAACTCTATGAACAATCTTTAACACCATGAGCATGCATAGATTACGTAATAGAAACCCGAGGGATACCAACCTTTACTCATATCTCACCATATAAGATACATGGGACTAGTAATTATTAGGTATATTTTATTAGGTATATTTACTCAATGTTCATGACCTTAATTTTTCAATCCAAGACTTGTACTTTATGAACCATCATTAAGATGGTAAGCCACTCTAAACCCTCTAAAATGCTCATAGAGAACCCGATGGACAAGAAACTCTTAATGATGATTCAAATGACCATGAGACACAATGAAAACATAATTAAGACACATATAGGTCATATTTTCTCCATGTTCACCAAAAATTTCTCATGTCTGAGACAAATTATGAAGGAAAATGGCTTGTGATGTCTAGCATTGGGTTTGTTTTCATAATTTTGAAGCATATTTGAGCTCCTAAGTGAGTTGAAAGACCTATTAGGCATATGAAAATATTTAATGGTATAAAACCAACCACCATTTAACCCATATATTAGTAAGAACAAGCCTAATGAGTAGACTTGAACTCAATTCAGGGGATAACCTTCATTTGCATTAAGAAGGGAGTGTTGTAGGCCTATTCACATAGTGAAGAGGCTTTCATTGAGAATAATCATCCTTGTATCAAATTATACAATCCACTACCAATCCCAATACATTATGGGTGAGTTATAATCCTCATATCTCTCACCCACTAGGAGGTCAAATGCATTGAATGGGCTATGAATGGAATAAAGGGTGGTAATTAGGTAATTAATAGACATGATCAAAAAGGTAACTCCCCCCCCATAAGAGGTGCATGAACTTATCACTAAATTTCAAGGAGTGATGGATAATTCTCATGGTGAATTATGTTTTATCTACCTAGGTTCCACCATTTTTGAAGTAGGACTGTTCAAACCCTCCTCAAACTTAGACTAACATTGGATTGACCTATAGGTTGTGGGCTACCTAAGGTGTAGGTTGAACTTCTAGTTTGTATGGGGATAGATCCCCTAATTTTTTAAATGAATCCACTCTCTAAGACCTAATCCTATTTAGGTTAAAATGGAAAAGAGATGAAAACTTATGAAAGAACCTACACTAAAGGGGTGATGCACTAATTATTGAGTGTCCACTCTTGGTTTATCCCTCAAACACACTAATGAACCTAATGAAGACTACAACTGATCAGACCTATTAATTAAGTTATAAGCATGAATGTTTCATGTGCAGGTTGAGTGATATTTTTTTAACTTAAAAGATGAGAACCTAGATCTACTTAAGACATTAGTTCATAACTCTTCAAGAAAAACTCTACTTATAAATACTTCACACAACCCACAAAACTAAAAACATGGAATTAGGTGTATAAAAGGACCTAAAAAGGACAAAGATAGTCATAAATTATACAAATCAACTCTCACAAGGCACACTAGCATCCAAACATGAAGTCTGCAAGTATTTTACTATTGATTCAAAGAGGCAAGGTATAATTTTGGCAGAGCTTTGCTACACCTAGTTAAGGGATGATAAAACAAGATCTAAAAGCCTAATTAAATAGAATTTTTAATATATATTATAGAATATTCCAAGAATAAAAGAGGAAATGAATGAGGCCAAGGTATCACATGGCAGTTACAATAGTCATAGTCACTCCCTCTGTGCATTGATGTCATTCATGCTCTACATTTTGGAATTGAGATGAGGTGTGGAGGTTATAACTCTATTTGATTTCATGCAAAAAATAACCATTCCAAAAATAGTCCATTATTACCTCTTTTTACAATTACATGGTGTACATGGGGTGTTATTATGCCTTTAAGAGGAATTAAATAGTCCCTCTTTTAATATGCATGTTGACTTGATAATTGAACTATCTCCATGATTTCATAATGGCCTCCAATTTGGGATATGCTTGCTTGAATGGGAATATACAAAGTTAAGTGGTGGATCACTAACCTCCTCATGTCATTCTATTCCCACTAGACTCTTCATCTATAAGTTAAGTAGGCCTATTCTACTAACTCCTCATCTTTCTGCTCATTCACTATTTGAAGGCTTTGAACAATTAAAATAGACTGTCAAGTCATTTGAGAAGCTTAAAATCCTCTTTGACTAACACTGTGCATCAACACTTAGATATTTCTCAACTATTTTTCACATGTAACTCATTTTCCTTGTATGGTTACGCTACTTAAATTGGCTTCATAGATTGGTTGCTTAAGAGGATCTAACAAAGACACCTATAGGTATCTCATGTATAATTATGGTAATGGAAGAGTATAATAAGTCTTAAACTTACCTTTCCCATAGTTTATAACTCATGATTAGGCTCTACAACCCATTTTATACTCAAAAACCTACAAATTTACACTTTCTAAAGGTGTCCATATAAACTCTATACAATTATGTGCCATGTTCATGAGCTCTACTAAGTTTTCAACATGTTTCAGGTGTTAGTCAAACATTTTTCGAGTGTCTAGATGCATATTTCACTAAGCCTTTCTACTCCAATCCCTATTATGGTTTAAGAAGGGTTTAAGAGTACTTGCGGGTCTTAATGATGGTTCATAGAGACCAAGGATTGACTCTCTAAACCAATTGTATAAAATGCATGCCAATAGATCTTTCAACCTCCCTTAAATTACTTGGCTCCCCATTCATAGCATCCATACTTTGGTGAGAATTTTATGATGCTTCATAGGTGAGAAACATGTTTTCTAGGCAATGTGAGGGTGTTTTCAAACCAAAAGATCCAATTATGAGACTCTCCTAGGTTTTAAATTGACCCAAAGGATTCTAAACACCATGATCATCTTCTCCAATAAGTTCTGAGTCATCCTTTCTTCCCAAATTTCTCTCTGATCCACCTTTTAGTGACACAATCCTAGTGGAGGTGATAGGCTAGTCTATTTATAGACCTAGATCTTGAAATTTGTCTTAAACCCTAGATTTTTGAGGCACCCTTGCATTAATTCCAACCTAAATACTACATCAAAGAACTTATGAGGTAGCAACATTAGCTTGATCAAACTTATTAATTTATGATGAGTGTATACATCCATCAATCTCAACACTTATGCCTATATGCAATAGAACCAATCATGGAAGTATTTATAAATGGATTATATATGGCTTATTTAAATTCTTTAGGAGTCACCCTTCCATATTATCCTTATTTTACACATAAACACTTCCCATCTCCTTGTTTTTAAACTCAAACTATCCTTTCTAGGTTTATTCCATATAGTATGACACCTACACATGCCAACTAATGATTTGTCATGATACTCAAAATATTGAGGAGATCTTAAAGGTAATTCTAAGGTCAAACCACCTCATTTGGATGTGTTTTGGGTAAATAATCCACCATTGGGTCACTTATGGGGTATATGCAAGGTTTGAGACATCCAACATCTTAAAGATGGTTCATAGCATATGAACATCTAAACCAGAACCAATTACCATGAACCTATAGTAAATTAACCTTTTAATCTTTAATTAATATCCTAGGGGCTCATGTAAAGGGTGTATGGAGATAGGAGTATTGGAATTTCACACTCAGGTTACCTACAGACAAATTATGATAGATTATTTTTATTAAGGATCATTCATAAATGTTATCCCCTCAATTAAAATAAATATTTCATGGATATTTATTCCATAAGGAGACTTAAACTTCCCTAATATCTTTGGGCTTGAACATCTATGTGATGAAGTATCTAAAAACTTGAAGTTGGCCCTTGAGTTGACTATGTATAGGGTTGAATGGCTCGAGTAGGGTTTTGAAGTGACTTTAGCCTTTTCCTTATTTCTACCCACATGAAACCTTATTATCCTGGTCTAAAACACACTTAAACACCCCTCATGTCTATCAAAATTGTTTTAATATCTTGGAGATGCCTTAGGATGGTATTAGGGTTTAAGACTAGGCCTAGAGGTAAGTCTACATTGATCTGTTCTCAAGGGAATTTGACTTAAATTGGCATATTTATTCCCCTAGATGATGTGTGGGTATCCTAACCATAACTTTTAACTTTTCCAAAACCTTATATGAATCCCAAACCTTCTATAAGCCCTTCAAGATATGGATTCACCTTTTAACCCTAGAATTGACTATCATAGACAGGGTTTGGTTAGAGACAAAATAGTGGGTATACCCACTATTTTTTTGGCCCAATTGGATACATGGATACCTTAAAATATTCATGATGACAATTATTACTAAATTTTAAGGATTTTTTATTCCTATAAAGGCCTTAAACAATCATTTTTCCCAAACTAGCAGTGGCTTGCCTGCTAACTAAGTGGTTAGGCATTGGGATTCTAAGTATGGTTTTCCCTATTTGTTTCCTTAGATTATCATGGTGATATGGTGTCAACCATGTGTCTTAGATATATTAACATTATAATATTGTGATTTATCAATATTTATTCCCTTGCATACCATCCCCTTTCTAAAGCTTAGGGTTCATGCCTAAGTAGGCCTATGTGTCTTCAAATCTGATATTTGATGTTCTTTATCTTTCATATGGGTGATCATCAAGAGTTACCTTCCCCTTAAATATAAATATTATCCTTTATTATATAGCACTTCCTATTATCAAAGTAAATATAGAAGATACCTATATACATGAGCAATGTCATATACATTCACCTGCTTGTATTGACTACCTATAGGGTTTTGAGTAATAGGCCTATGTGATAGATTAGAGTGGTATATATCTACTTGAAAGTTTTGTGACATACTCATATACTCGTTCACCTCATTAGTATTTACACTTTACTATCATACTACTCTTCAAACCTATGAGTGGCCCACATACTGATATTGTAAACTCTACTACAATAGTCCTAAGTGACTAGTTATAGGTGGTTAATTAGCTTCCTTAGCAGGGTGTATGACCCACATAGGTCCAAAATTCCATGAATTCATTATTATTTATGTTCCCAAGGTATATTTGGATCTTTTCACATGATATATACTTATAATGAAGGATGGATGGATGGAAGAGGGTGACTTTAGGTTGATATGGAGGGCAATACATGAATAATAAGGTGAAAACACAATGAAAATGGTAGTGGAAAACAACATGAAATGGTAAGGTATGTAAATGGCATGAATTGAAGTAGGGAAACCATCCCAAGGCAACTAATATACACCTTAAATGCCTTAACACATATACTCATGTAAACACACCACTTTGGAGCCAAAAAAATGACACACAATAAAAAAATGGAACCTAGGAATCTCTGAAGAACCTTAATCTTGGCAAAAAACCTTAATTCCTACTCAAACTAATTATGAGGTTATAGATTCAATTAGGGTGGTTTTTAGGTCTATGAGACTACCATGGAAGCCAAGAAATTTGCTCATAAATCTATGATGATAACCCACCAAGATTTCAACACTTTGTTTCAAGTCTTTAACTATGTTTGAAGGATATGAAGGTCTTACTAAGAAACACATAGTTCCACTGCTCAATGAACTATAGATGCATATGACCCCTTTATTGAATAAACCCTTTGAGTTGAATAAAAATATTATTGACCTCAAACCTAATCAAGGATGCATGGGGAAACTTGAAACACTCCATGAGCTCTTCAACTCAGTCAACACCTTCTGATAATGGCACTCAACCTCTATTTGTTACATAGATCTACTTGTAGATTGCACATTGTGCTAGTATTGAAGGTTTTTAGGTTTCATGAGCTTAAATGTGTGAGACAAATACTAAAAATTCTATGATATGCTCCTTCAAGACCTAAGGAAATAGGATCACCCATTGGTTTGACCAAACAAGCTGAAGATCCCTCAAAATTGTTTTGTCCTGTTTGGCCTATACAAATAAAGATGTTGTACACATTCCTTAAGTTATTAAGAATGTTAATAAAAATGATGAGACAAATCCAAAAACAAATTCCCATGGATGGAAGCTGAATGAGGGTACTTCCCCTAGCTAAGATCTTGGGACCTCATTCTCTCTCCTTCGTATGGTATAAGCATAAACTTGAGGATCTCTCTAAGCCTACCAATGATCTTAAGGGGAAGGTAGGATATTTTTTAGAATCCTTTACACTAAAACACTCTACTTTATCTTCCACTTTCCATTACTAACCTCACTTTACAAATCCTTGACTCCACTTGAGTTACTCCATGCTATATACATCTGTACCATCTGGGAAACCTCTACAACCTATAATTTCTCTATATTTTCTCTTGATTCAAAACAATATACATCATTATCAGGTGTTATAGAGGGAAAATATGAGTCATGTGGTGTTTTTAAGCTGATGGTATGAATTATGGGAGTTAAAAAGTCATAAATTAGCACATGTGGGGCCCATTAGGGAGGATTTAGGTATTGACCATCATGGTAATGGGATTAATGGGCATGAAATTATTTGGTGATGGTCTAATGAAGCTTAAGAGGTCCATTTAAGGTGTATAAAGTGGCTTAGTGGCCGATCAAAGTCGAATTAGGCCTCATTATGATCAAAAATATTGACTTTAACACATCTCATGACCTTAAAAGGATATATGAAAAGGATATCATGATAATATCTATGAAGAGACTTTTATTACCTATTAAAGACCTTAATCAGATAATAAGACACTTCTTATGATGTTTTTGAAGGCTTGAAATTGAATGTACCTTATGTTATTAGGTAGAATAGAGATATGCATGCTCTTTTATTAGACTACCTTCTTAATTCACCTTTATCATGGCATTTCTCACATGTTGGAACTCCATAAAACTAAGGACCCTTACACATGATCAAACATCATCAAAACACTTGATTCAAGTTGAAATATATGGTAAGGAAAACACCAAGGATCTTATATCATAACAAGATAATGAACTAATCAAATGACCGAAACTGACAAGGATGAGATGCAACCATGAGATTAATGATGGATCAAGACTCAAAGACATTAGGTCCTCTAATCCTAATTTCCAAACCTAAAATGAAAAAAATTGTACCCTCTAATGGTGGAATCCCTTTAAACCTTAACCAATTTTATTCTATCTCAATTGTTTCCCTAATTTATAGGGGAAAAATCCACCACCCATGTAGAACACATAGTTGATATAGCCTACTTATGCTCAGTACATGATATGACTCAAGAAAATTTAGCCATGAGACTCTTAGAAACCTCCTTGAGGGGAAAATATCTTTAGTGGTATAAGGGTCTTAATCTTATCTCTGTAAACACATGGGATGAATTTGGTGAGCATCTATACAAGCACTTTGACGATAGAAGTGACCATGTTTCCCTAGTAGAGAAACTCACCTCAATTAAGAGGGTACCTTAGGAATCCATAGTTGATTTTAACTATGGATTTCAAAAAACTTTGGATAGGATTATTGTCATCAAGCCTACACCTAACTATGCCTTCCTATACTATTTAAGGGCCTTGAATTCTAACGTTATTGTGATGATACAGTCCATGAGGGGTACTACATTTTTAGAAGTGTATGAAATCTCCATAAGAGCAAAAAACTACCTAATCTAAGTAGGTAGGCTTACTCATAGGCTCCTCATTCCATTATTTCCAAAAATTTAGCCTCAATCCCTGACCATTACTCCATTACCAACCCCAAACAATCAATACCAATCTAATGGCAACCAAGTAGATAAGCTTGGTAAGATAAAAGGGTTACTCAAAGCTCAAAATAAAAAACTAGTATCCTTAGAAAGGAAGCAAAACACATCTTATAGACCCTATCAATCCCCTTATCAAAATTCATATCAATCTTACCCATATGATGGGCCTCCTTATCAACCTAATCAATAAGGCCAAGGGCATCTTACATAGGCTAGACCTTACATTGTTTACAACCCCAATACTACCAACAATTCAAGGTTATTCATGTCAACTCAGAATAACTATGCACAAGAGGGATAATGGTCTACTCCATAGGGGCATTTAAATGAGATGTCAATGGTGCCAAGTGGTGAAGGATTTCTAATTTTTTGTATATAGTAGGGTCCTTCCTTTCAAGTACATGACAACATGCCTCCTCCACAACACCAAAAAGGTCCTCAAATGCCTCAAAGAGACATGACTGTCATGGCCCTAATTGAAGTCCTAAGTCAATAAGGAGGGAATGTGAGTAAGTATCCTAGTGAGACCACCTTTGATAACTTTCAATAAGATTATCAATATTTTGATCAATTGGTATTAAACTTGGGGTAGAATGTGCTCAAAATAGATAATTCAATTGCAACCCACACAAGGGCTAAGAAAAGGTTAATTGATGATAGTTTAGGGCAATATAAGGCATTTCCAACACACCCCCAAGTAGATAAATACCCTAACACTCAAGGATCAGTCCATAAAATACCTATAACATATCAGCCATCTCAAACACATGGGTATTAGTAGAAGAGTCCCTTCATAACACAAGTCACACAAGCTATAAGTGATGCTCCTGATCTTAAGATGCAGCCCAAGAGTGTCAATTCTACCTTCAAAATTGTAGATTACATGAAGAAGTCTAATGTTAGTATTCCTATGTGGGATTCTCTACTCATTCTAGGTTATAAATATCTTCTTCAACAAGATCTCTCCAAGCTTACACTCATGAACAATCAAGCTAATAAGGTGACTGCAAATTATGTTAATGATAGTCAACCTAGTGAAATACAAGCTCCCAGAGTAGTTAAGCCACCTCCATTCTACTTACCAATCATAATAAGAGACTATCTTGTCCATAATTGCATGATAGATAGTTGTGCTTATACTTTAGTCATGAAAAAATCCATATCTGATAAGTTAGATCTCAAGTATGAACCTAATGAAAAGGACCTTTTACAATTAAATGGGTCTCCTACAAAGACAATAGGTATTCTTAAAGACCTCAATATTTTATTGATTATCTACCCTAACTATAATATCTATATTTTACCATATGCCTATCTATGGATTTCACTACAAATATTTCAGGGTACCTTTCTTATGACTGGTCATAAATGATATTTAGGACTAGGTATGGGACAAGGGTCACTATTAATTTTGAACATATTTATAGGTTCCACTCACAACCCTATATACCCAACCTATCCAATGTGAACTACACTATCTTAGATAAGGATGAGAACATCAATGATCAAGAGTCAAAAATTCATTTTGAAGGCATATCATCTCTACTCTTTGATGAATGAGTAGTTGACAACCATGGTTTTAAACCCTAAAAGACCACTAAAGAGGTAGGCCTAGGTGTTTATTGCATGCATGAAGAAGGATCTATTGTACCTAGTATTACAAGCCTAACTCAAGAACATAAAGGCATATGGTGTTGGAAAGTTATCAATTATGTCATGGTGATGTCATGAAGGTATCTTGGTGAGTGGATGAAGTGCCTTGTTAGTCTAAGTAATAATGACAAAGTGTGCAATGTGTTTGTACTAATATGCTTGAAGGATGCTTGGTTGATCTTCTATTTTGGCGTGGTTAGAGATGTTTAGGGATGAGTATGGTGATTTCAAAATGTGAAAGGGGTCTTATTAATGGTCAAGGATGATTAGAGATCTTGTGTGCATGAGTGGAATTCACCCAATTCATCATTATTCTCATCTAGACATTTTAGGTCTAATGGTAGAAAATATGAGTAGGAAATTTGATGACATCATAATTTCCATGTGTGGATGAGTTAGGGGGATTTGGATCAAATTAGTCCCTAGTTTCTATGTGCAAAGTCTAAAATTTATTGATGAATCATGACAAAATATATGCAAGAGAAAATTTAGACTCTCAGGCATTTTGATAGTGTTTTCCCATACTTAACTAAATTTGCAATGTGGCAAGATAAGTTGAGTATGCATTTTGATGGTGGCATATCTCACACATGTGGATGTTTTAAGATAAGTTGATCATATGGGTTTGTTTAGTTTTGTGCCTAGTTGATTTGTGCTAAATTTTAGGTCAAGCACTGAAGTGTGATAAAATATATGCATGTTCAAATTTGGTCTTTCCAAATAGTTCTTGACATAATTGGCTCTATGAATAGATAAACCTAAGGAGGCATTCTAATGTCATTATATCTCACATGTGCAAGGGTTCAATCTAAGAATATATTTTTATATGGTTGGATTATCCTATTTGAGGATATCATATGGTCTAATTTTTATAACTTGTGCTTGAGCGAAGTAAAAAATATGAAGGTGCAAAGTTGACCTTACAAATAGATTGCAAAGGCCCCTGTACTTAGTCTATTTTACACAAATATAAATATTAGGAATAGATGGAGATATAATGACTCATAGGTGATCATATAGTGAAGATATATGGTGCATATCAAGTCAAATAGGTCAAAGTTTTCATTAGATAATGAAGGTAAAGATCAAGCTCCTTACAAAAGGATCAATGGAGTGTGTCCATTCTAAGTTATCTGGAAGCAGCAAGATGAGGACAAGTGCACAATTTTTAATGGTAAAAGTGATTAAAAGTAATGTGAGGGTGCCAAATGTCATGATAATGGGGGTTATAAGCAACATTAAATGGTGAGTAGTATAAGATAAAGACCTAGCTAATATGTAAAGATCAATGGCGCACATTGAGTCAATATTACAAGATTGCATGAGATGAGGTCAACTGTTTGAGGTTTAACATTTGGTAGTGGCACATTATGAGTTAAAGGTAAATTTTCATAAAATAATATTGATGGTGTGTATTTAATATAAGCAGTGAGGACATGATATGTAAGTATAGTGTTTGATGTTTAAATGTGACCATTTGTATTCAAATATTTGAATTTAATAAAGGAATGACCAATATCAAGTTTTTAGACAATATATTTCAATATATACAAAATTTTCTCACGGTATAAAATTCAAATATGTAGAGGTCTCTAAAAATCATTTTTAAATATATATTTTAAGATTTCAAAGTGTGTATAGTCAAATATATTGAGGTTTAAAGTTGACTGTGTGTTCATGCATATTGTGTAAGTAACCCGAGAAGGGCATTTAAGCTTGTTCTACTGTCATTTCAATATCTCATGATTAATTAGCTATCATTTAGTGTTTTAGGATATATGAAGATGATTTTTTTGTATTATTAAGGTTTTACCAATCGTATATAGCTTAAATAAAGGTTTAGAAATTGACTATGTATTCGTTCATAGTGACTATGTGCATAGAATGTTGTTTAAGCTAATTGGGGTTAGCAGAAGAGTGTTATGATGGATATTGGGACTTAAATGGGACTTAAAGATAATGTGTTATGGTTACATTAGTTTTAAAGTGTTCTTATGTTCTTAGTTTGATCGATGATGTGCTAAATGGGTGAATTGATCTCCATGAGACCTATAAGAGCTACAAGGGCCTAATTGAAATGTGTAGTTGCTTAAGTGTGACTCATGTTAGATGCCTTAAGGGTGAAGGAATGTATTATTTCCAACATGTAAATATTTTGAACTTGATAATTCATGAATTCTCTATATATAGTGAAACCAAATATGATAGTTTATAGACTTGAGAGAGACTTATGTGTGAAATTTGCATTTTGAGAGCATAGTGTTGTGAAGTAAAGGAAAGGGTGGGTGCCTAGTGGATGAGTTGAAAATTAGAAAAAATTGAGGACTATTTATATGACCTATAGGTCAAAATTATATTAACATAATAGTGGTTTTATATATTGAGTGTGAGTGAAGGTGAAGAGTGATAATCAAGGGTCCATCATCAAGTGTTGAAGACTTCAATTCAAAGGTGGATGTATTCATAGGTGTTGTTATGGAAACTCAACATCTAAGGAGTTTTATCCTCCTTTCAAGTTGAAACTTGATAAAGGTCTAGTTGTTACATCTTAGCTAGATAGGTGTTACAGCACCTTATGGGATTGTAATCTCACTAAACAAGGGATGGTAGTTCTTTAATCAGTTGTAGCTAGTCTAAATTGGTTCTTATTATTATAGGATAGTAGTCCAATTGAAATTTCTAGTGGATTTTAACCCTCAAGAGGGTTTCCCACATATGTCATGTGTTATGTTCTTGATCTTGCTTTGTCTCTCTTGCTCATTACTATGAATGATGTGTATGCTTCATGAATGCTTGTGGTAATTGATTAAGAATTTAGAAATATTGAAATTGAATTTGTATTTTCTAGGCTCATTTATTCACCCCCCTCTCAGTGATTGTACCTTTAATAATTGGTATCAGAGAAGTTCCTTTGGAGGAATATTAATAACTTGAAGGTGATCCAAGGTAAAATATGGGTAGTCATCAAGGAGGTTTCTCTACTAAGCAAACATTGGTGTTTAATGGGTCTAATTATGCTTTTTGGAGTGCAAGAATGAAGACAAACATTATATCCCTAGGGTTCAATGTATATCAATCTATTATGGATGCTTATGTTGTTCCTACTACTCCATCTAGTGTTGTAAACAAGAAGATATTTGAGAATAATTATAAGGAAATGAATGCCATCACGTGTGGTCTTATAAAGACTAAGTTAATCAAGGTAATCCATTAAAAATATACTAAAGAGATATAGGACAAAATATAGATAATTTATGAAGGATATTCAAAGGTCAAGCTTGATAATTTATAGACTCATAGAAGGAAATTTGAAAGTCTCAAGATGAAGGAAGAAGATTTTGTGGCCTCTTTTCTATAGAGATTTGATGAGATTGTGAACATCATCAGAGGTCTTGGAGAGAACCTTGAAGAAGCTACTATAATCCAAAAGGTATTAAGGTCTCTCTCTCTCAAATTTGATTCTAAAGTATCTATTGTATAAGAAAGTTATCATCTTACTTAGCTAAAATTAGATGAATTGCATGGCATAATTACTGCCTATGAGATGAGGAAGAATGATGATATACCACCAAAGAAGGAAGCAACATTTGAGACAAAGATGAAGCCTAAGAATAAGTTCTCAGGTAAAAAACCCAAAGAGGATAACATTTTTGATATTGATAAGGATGAACTGATTGATTTATTTATAAAGAAATTGAAAATAGGTTTATGCAAGTATATGGGTAAACTACCCTTCTAATGCTTCAATTATGGAGAGATAGGAAATTTTGATAAAAATTTCCCTCATAAGCATGATGATAAAGAGTATGATGAAGATCAAGATGAAGACAAGAAAACATATAGGTCTGATAAGAGTAATAAAAGCTTCAAAATGTATGACAATAAGAAGAAGATTTTCAAGAATAAGAAGGGTCTTTACACCAATAAGGACTATAGCTCATCATATGAGAGTGAAGATAGTGACTCAAAGTGTGATCATAAAAATTATGGTCCTATTGAAGATGAATCTCCCTTCATGGCTGAGGAAGGAAGTTGCTCACATCAAAAAGAGTCTAGTTGGAGTGATTCAGATGATGATGCATATTAGGTGGACTATGATACTGAATTGATGAATGCCCTTGAAGAACTAAATATTGATAAAAATATTAACAAAAAGATGAAGTCTTAAATAAAGGACTATGAGGGAAAATTTAGTGTGTATGAAGAATGAATGAAGACACCAAGTAGCATGAAGATATGGCCAAGCATCTTAGTTGTCAATTAGAAATCTTGTCTACTAGCCTGAAAGCTAAAGAACATGAATGTTCAAGGTATGTAATTAAAAATGAGTCATTGAAATATAAGTTAGAGAAGACATATAGTAAGGTGAAATCATTTGTGAGATTTTAAAAAAGTTCAAGTGATCTAGATAATACTATGAGTGGTCAAAACCATGCCAGTGATAGAATTAGTCTTGGATATGAAGAAGAACAAAAGAATGTAACTCAAGACAAGATGAAGACTAATATGGATAATAATAATCATACTTTGAAGATAAATCATCAAACAAATAATGAAGGTGTTGGTAGAATGAAGACAAATGAGATCAAATAGTCAAATGCCATGAGCTATGCAAGTTTCAATGGTTATTATTACACATGTAATCAATTTGGACATAAATTTAGAGAATGCAACAAACTTATTAGAAATGCAACAAACTTATTTGAAATCATTTGTGAGATTTTTAAAAAGTTCAAGTGATCTAGTTAATACTATGAGTGGTCAAAACCATGCCAGTGATAGAATTAGTCTTGGATATGAAGAAGAACAAAAGAATGTAACTCAAGACAAGATGAAATATTGCTAAAAACTTACATGATTAAGATAGATGATTAGCAGTTAAGTCTAACAGTCAAATCAAAATCATGACTTATGGGGGCAATATCACGTCTATGTAGGATAATGTTATGATTACTAGTGCAATGTCACAACTATAACCTGTACATGCAAAATTTCAAAAATCTCAAAAAAATTTAACAAACAAAATATTTCTAACCATCAGCAGCATGAAGATATGGCCAAGCATCTTAGTTGTCAATTAGAAATCTTGTCTACTAGCCTGAAAGCTAAAGAACATGAATGTTCAAGGTATGTAATTAAAAATGAGTCATTGAAATATAAGTTAGAGAAGACATATAGTAAGGTGAAATAATTTGTGAGATTTTAAAAAAGTTCAAGTGATCTAGATAATACTATGAGTGGTCAAAACCATGCCAGTGATAGAATTAGTCTTGGATATGAAGAAGAACAAAAGAATGTAACTCAAGACAGGATGAAGACTAATATGGATAATAATAATCATACTTTGAAGATAAATCATCAAACAAATAATGAAGGTGTTGGTAGAATGAAGACAAATGAGATCAAATAGTCAAATGCCATGAGCTATGCAAGTTTCAATGGTTATTATTACACATGTAATCAATTTGGACATAAATTTAGAGAATGCAACAAACTTATTAGAAATGCAACAAACTTATTTGAAATCATTTGTGAGATTTTAAAAAAGTTCAAGTGATCTAGATAATAATATGAGTGGTCAAAACCATGCCAGTGATAGAATTAGTCTTGGATATGAAGAAGAACAAAAGAATGTAACTCAAGACAAGATGAAATATTGCTAAAAACTTACATGATTAAGATAGATGATTAGCAGTTAAGTCTGGCAGTCAAATCAAAATCATGACTTATGGGGGCAATATCACGTCTATGTAGGATAATGTTATGATTACTAGTGCAATGTCACAACTATAACCTATACATGCAAAATTTCAAAAATCTCAAAAAAATTTAACAAACAAAATATTTCTAACCATACCATCAGGGAAATCCAAGAACAAACACACCTTTGTTCTGATTCCTCTTGTTGGATCTTGCTCCTCAGAAAGAGCACAATATGATTACCAAATATAAGCAATTATAAATGCAGAAATAACCAGAAATACAAATAACTAGAATTCACCAATAGCACAGAATATGAGAGACAATACACTATCTTGTATTAACACTTTACAGAAAAGAATACAACAAAGAGAAGCCACACTCTTTCACCTTACAGAGGTTTGCCACACCTCAAGTGTACAGTAATTCTTCTCACATAACACTCTCCTACACAAAAAACGGTCCCAACAACCAACTCACAAACAGAATTGGTGTTCACCTCTCCAACTAGTCAGTAATAACCCTGCCAGTTCACCAAGCACTCAAAAGTACTTCAAGTTGATCTCCCATGAACCTGCAACATGCAATTCAACAAACCATACTCACATGTAGATCCCCTATGAGCTTGCAACAACCTGCAACTCAATGATCTTACAATGGAAGCAACTTATTTTCCTTCCTTTCTATCTCATGCCTTAATTACAATACATGCCAATGGGTCTATAAATAGATCCCTAACTCAAACACTAACTTAGACTCTTAATTTAGACAATTATCCTCACAACCAAAGACTCTAACTGGCCTTAACATGCAAACACTTCATTCACTTAACTAACTATCCGTGTAACGAGCAGTTCGGGAACACACAGGTGACCGACATCGGTCCCTGCTAGTCTGGTTCTGCCGACGTCGGCCGACTCCCTGCCATCGCCGGTGGCCTTCTGCACTGGGTCACGATCGACATCGGTCCTACTGCCAACGCCAGTGCTCTTGGATCTCAGCAACCTTCTTGTTCCTTCTGTTTGCAAAGAGTTGAAGCTTTTAGCTCCACAACTCAACAATCTCCCACTTGGAGATAAAATGCTGCAACCTATACCTGTACCTGTACTTAGTCTAGTTTGTTCCCTTGGCTTTATATCCATCTTCAAAATCACCCTTAAAGACCAACCACCACAAAATCCGTGGTGCAAAACCTGTCATCCAAATCACCTACCACATCCATATCTACAACCATGTAGAAAATCACCTGAACCTACATAGCATGTGCACCTACTGCTAGTCCCTATAAGAATCCACTGAACTGTCCAACAATGGTTTTCTCTCGGATTGGCTCCAACTTGTGACAACTCCCACTGCTTGGGAAAAATCAGGTTTAGTACATACCATGCACTCAACCTCATTATGTGAATCAAGACACCTGTTCATAGAACTGTCCAACCATCGGCGTGCTAACCGGTTTCA
Source organism: Torreya grandis (assembly GCA_037957365.1). NCBI lineage: Eukaryota > Viridiplantae > Streptophyta > Pinopsida > Cupressales > Taxaceae > Torreya > Torreya grandis. The sequence continues at coordinate 566,224 of JARHVA010002016.1, forward strand.
CACAATCATCCTAAAAAAAGTCAACACATGACCTTCCATGTCTCTAGAACACACTCATGCCAAAGAATCTTGCTACTCCCAGATTCTCCATGACATCCACCTGAACTAGCTTTACCTTTAGTTCAACAATACCTGTATATGTAACCCTGCAACAAGCACATCATACAGAAATAGGATAGTGTAGCTAATACTATCCAACCTGGTAAAGAGAAACACAATGATCAAACCTCCATTGCCCTGTAGCTAATATAAGACCATATACCCTGATCTTCCATCTCACATATCCATTTTCGCTCTTCTTTATCCTGAACATCCATTCATCTCTCAGTGCTTATTTCTAGCTGGCCACTCTACCCAAAACACCTGTTTGGTTCTCCTCCAAGGAATCACACCCTCATCCATGCCTAGCTCCCACTGTTTCCTGGATCTACCTATTCTGCTTCTTCAACAACTTCCTAGTCCTATGCCATAAGTGAGCAGCAAGTAGTGTAAAGAAGGGAAATGACAAATTTAAGAACTTACTTACACCTTCGGTCCTCCATATGGGCGCTTGAGACTCCATGACAGCTTGCTGTCCACCCAAAATTCATCTCAGTAACCGATGCTGGTCACATCTCAGTCTGCAGATGACCGAAGTCAGTTTCCTGCGACTGCCACCTTGCCGACGTCGATTTCCCCTGGTCGACGCTGGTCAATGTCTGCCCTGAGTCACCGACGTCGGTCTGCACATAGCCGACGTCGGTCCCTGTCTAGACGCCGATGCCGGTTTTCCTACCGATGTCGGTCTCTATGTTTTTCTTGTGAGACCTGACTTTTTCCCACGAGCTCTTTTTGGATCAAATCCTTGTCCAAATCACCCTTGCTCTGCTCAGAATTCTTCTGCATCTTGTGCTGAACTCTATCCGTCACCTTCTCCTTAAAAACCAAGGCTTTCCTATTCTTGTCACTAACATCGGGTTCCTCAAGAAACGTTACCTTCTTCTTCTGCATACAGAAACCATGATCCATACCTTCCAAATCTAAAAGCATATCCTTTGACTCAAGAACAAGCATCTCTTTCTTATCTGTGTGACCAAGCCTATCAAGCCACGTCTCTGAATCTACAGCTGAAGTAGAAAACCCAAAAAGAGAATCAGTAGTATAAGTAGATAGATAAAGCGTACCTACTTTCTTACCTCTAGCTATAACAAGTGTACCCTTGGTAACCTTCCAAGAGTCCGCTGTGAGAGTTACTGTGCAACCCTCATCACCCAAACTTCTAACAAAAATTAAATTCCACTCCAGAACTGGGACATGCATGACTTCTTTTAACACCCATGTGTTACTTGTCTACAGTTTCAGCTTCACTTTCCCTTTGCCAACAATCTGACAAGGCTTACCATCCCCTACATAAATTTCTCCAAAATCTCCATGGACATACTCATGAAAAAATTCCCTATGTGGGGATGCATGAAAAGAGGCACCAGAATCTAAAACCCAAGATTCTACTTTATCCAAAGAACATACCAGAGCATTCCATGCAGCATAATCTGCAACGTCTACTTCTTCTTCATGTTCTTCATGCTGACCTATACCTGATCTGCAATCTCTCTTTAAGTGCCCTTGCTTTCCATACTTCCAGCAGGTTATTCTGCCATACCTGGACTTGGATCTCTTGCCTGTCTTGGACCTTGATCTCCCATGCTCTATCTTTTCTCTTTGCCTTCCTTTGCCTTCAACACTCAAAGCATTCCCTGATGATTCACCTGTGCTATTCCTGCGTATCTCTTCATTCAAGATTACACTCACAACATCATCCACTTTTAAGACTTTTGAAGGAGACACAGTATTAGAAACTGCCATTACCAAACCTTCCCAACTTTCAGGTAATGAACACAAAATTAAGAGAGCTCTAATTTCATCATCAAATACAATATTGACTGAACTTAGTTGGTTTACTAAACCATGGAAATCACTAAGATGGCTATGAACAGATCCACCTTCCAACATTTGCAAATTAAATAAACGCTTCATAAGAAATACCTTATTAAACGCTGAGGATTTTTCATATAAATTTGCCAAAGATTCCATCAACTCCACCGTTGTCTTACACTGCGATAAGCTAAAAATCACAGATGATGCAAGACTCAATCTAATAGATCCCAGAGCCTTCCGATCAAGAACCTCCCATTCTTCATCTTTCATATCTGAGGGTTTGCAAGTAACCCCTCCCAACGGTAAGTACAAATCTTTTTGATACAAATAATCCTCAATCTGCATCCTCCATAATTGGTAGTTCTTGCCATTAAACTTTTCCATCCGTAGCTTACTGTCTTCTATCATTGCTCAACTCCCACTCAAACAGAAACCCTGTGAGTACCTGTAATCAAAACACACTAACCAGATCTAATCTAATCTGTTAGTATCCCAACCTGGCTCTGATACCACTTGTCAGGGAAGTCCAAGAACAAACACACCTTTGTTTTGATTCCTCTTGTTGGATCTTGCTCCTCAGAAAGAGCACAGTATGATTACCAAATATAAGCAATTATAAATGCGAAAATAACCAAAAACACAAATAACTAGAATTCACCAATAGCACAGAATATGAGAGACAATACACTATCTTGTATTAACACTTTACAGAAAAGAATACAACAAAGAGCCGCCACACTCTTTCACCTTACAGAGGTTTGCCACACCTCAAGTGTACAGTAATTCTTCTCACACAACACTCTCCTACACAAAAAATGGTCCCAACAACCAACTCACAAATAGAATTGGTGTTCACCTCTCCAACTAGTCAGTAATAACCCTGCCAGTTCACCAAGCACTCAAAAGTACTTCAAGTTGATCTCCCATGAATCTGTAACCTGCAATTCAACAGACCATACTCACATGTAGATCCCCTATGAGCTTACAACAACCTACAACTCAATGATCTTACAATGGAAGCAACTTATTTTCCTTCCTTTCTATCTCATGCCTTAATTACAATACATGCCAATGGGTCTATAAATAGATCCCTAACTCAAACACTAACTTAGACTCTTAATTTAGACAATTATCCTCACAACCAAAGACTCTAACTGGCCTTAACATGCAAACACTTCATTCACTTAACTAATTGTCCATGTAACGAGCAGTTCGAGAACACATAGGCGACCGACGTCGGTCCCTGCTAGTCTAGTTTTGCCGACGTCAGTCGACTCCCTGCCGTTGCCGGTGGCCTTCTGCACTGGGTCACGACCGACGTCGGTCTTGCTGCCGACGCCGGTGCTCCTGGATCTCAGCAACCTTCTTGTTCCTTCTGTTTGCAAAGAGTTGAAGCTTTTAGCTCCACAACTCAACAGAAATCATTTGTGAGATTTTTAAAAAGTTCAAGTGATCTAGATAATACTATGAGTGGTCAAAACCATGCCAGTGATAGAATTAGTCTTGGATATGAAGAAGAACAAAAGAATGTAACTCAAGACAAGATGAAGACTAATATGGATAATAATAATCATACTTTGAAAATAAATCATCAAACAAATAATGAAGGTGTTGGTAAAATGAAGACAAATGAGATCAAATAGTCAAATGCCATGAGCTATGCAAGTTTCAATGGTTATTATTACACATGTAATCAATTTGGACATAAATTTAGAGAATGCAACAAACTTATTAGAAATGAGTTTACATGGAACTATGATGGGGCTCAGTAGTCAAAAGGTGTGAATAAAGTTATTTGCTTTACCTACCTTGATGCGGGACACTTTGCAAACCATTGTTCACATAAGGTTAGATAAGGTGAGTTCTCTCCCAAAAGAGGAGGTTGTTTTATTTGTCATAACATATGACATCTAACAAGTTTCTATCCAAGTAAGGTAAGTCAAACTATATTTCCATCATGGAGTATGGTACACTACAACTATTAATAGAGAAGTCACATTGTTAGACTCTAAAATCAAAGGTCTACAAGTTAGAATAGGTTTAATAATGCTCCTAAAGTGTAAGGAAAAAGGCAAGTTAACTCATGAAAGCCAAAGGTGTTAAGTATGAGTCATAATGAGACTATAGGTCCAAATAATCTATTTGTTATGGTGGATAATGATTTATAAGTTGAAAAGTGCCAAGGAATCTCATTGTCTGCTCATGTTGTCAATGAAGAGACCAAGTTTAAAAAGAAGACCAAGGTACTGGTTGAGGCTAGTTATGAGATATGTATGGATCCAAGTGAACATCTTTCTATTATCAAGCATGTATCATAGAAATAACATCAATTTTTAGTGCCTAATGATGATATTCCAAGATGTAAGGAATATTCTATCGATGATAAGGTATGTCATGAATCTATGTTGTCTCTATGTATTGTCAATCTAGTTCTAGAAGAGGAGAATGTTATAAAAAAAGAACCAATTATCATAGTTTAGACTAAGAAGAACAAGAACAAGATCAAGAAGTATTATAGTTATAACAGGATTCTAGTGGTTACTGAGGAGATGTGGGCCACTCCTAGCATCATTTTTTTTAGAGCATTATGGTGCAAAGGATGTCTCTGTATATGCTTCTTAAGAGCCTCCTTTTAGTGGAGAAGCAAGTATTACTATGATGTTCTTTAGAAGGTATACTTTGGATCAGTTTGTAGGGTCAAATTAAAGGTTCTCAAAAGGCAAAGGAGGATTTATGAGTTTTCAAGATCATATTTTTACATATAAAGGTTTGTTTACCTTATTATATCATGCTCTAGGTTTTTTTGTGGTCTGAAGGTATATTGAAGTCTAATTGGAGATTTTTGTTTTCTGTCAAGTTTCTAGTTTGTGCTTAAGAGTATGCAGGTAATAATATGGGTTATAGGAATTCAATGTTCTTAAATTTATGGAAGCACAAATCTTGGTCTATAAGTTTGTAATGGTTGTCTCTAGGTTTACAAACAGTTTCAGAGGTGGACGTTAACCAAAAGGAGGTTTGTTGACTCTATTTGTTTTGAGATTTTAGTGTTTTTAGATATGCTATGAAAGTGGTTTTCATTATGATTTTATGTTTGAGTATTTTAAATATATTTAATGGTCCAAATGGGTTGTCAAAGAAATATTCACATATATCTGAAGGTTTATATATTTCAAGTTATTCATGTTTTTGTCAAAATGGAGGCCTAATTGGCTAGTAGGTTTGTAAAGGAATTATGTTGAAGAAGATGGTCTTGGTTATTAAAATTGGTGTGATTTATGAGCCATATTATAGTTCTCTATATATTAATTTTCAGTTATTGAAGTTGTATCTATAGAAAGTTGTGAGCTCTGCAAGTTCTAAACAGGGCTACAAGGAGGCTAGCCAAACCTAGTGTGAAAAAGAGTGGTTTTTGTTTAGTTTATCCAAAATATAACTGCATGAATATTTCAAGGTGATTTTTTAGGTTTTTTTAGTACATGTTTTCTATTTTTTGATTGGCATGAATTTCTATTCTTCGTCCTTAAGGTGGATTGAGAAAGAAGGCGTGTAAGCCTATATGGTGGTTCTTCATGATGTATGGAGATATGAAGATGCTCAAGGGGTGTAATAGATAAAAAATATTATGGGGATTCCATATTATATATTTCTTTCTGAGTTACATTAGGTTATATTACATGGTTGATAAGTACAAGGTGGTATTCACGGAGTTAGGGGAGTTAACTTAAGATAGCTTGAGGAGCTTTGCATGTTGTTAGGGAAAGCATATGTGAGATGCTTCAATAATATTGAATATATGGTGACATATAATATATATAATATTTTAATAAGGTTGGTATTATTACTTGATCAAACCTAGTCATAAATATGTGTTCTTTCTTCATTGATTGTAGTGCTTGATTGAAGAAGATTATTGGCATGTAGCAAGAAGGTGTCAAGGAAAGAAGAGGTAGGCTCAAGGTAAGGGGAAGTTTGTATCCTATTTATAAGAATTTCCTCTCCTATTTGTGGTATTTTTATGTCCTTAGGATCATTTAATGCCCACTTTATCATTATGTCAAAGCGGGGAAAATTTCATCTTTGTGGGACTGCTTAAAGAGAGAGAAGGAAGGTGAGCTGTATATTGTTATATAATAATTATTGACATCAATGAAAAAGGGTGAGATTGTTGGATATTTTTAAATTATTTAATGGTGATGTCATGAATTTTTCATGTTTATTGGATGTATATCTTTATTATTCTAAGTGATAATGACAAAGTGTCTAATGTGTTTGTCCTAGTATGCTTGAAGGATGCTTGGTTGATCTTCTATTTTGGCATGGTTAGAGATGTTTAGGGATGAGTATGGTGATTTGATAATGTCCAATTGGTCTTATAAGTGGTAAAATATTATTGGATATCTTGTGTTCATGAGTGGAATTCACCTAATTCATCATTATTCTCATTTAGACATTTTGGGTCCATTAGCAGAAAATCTAAGTAGGCAATTTGATGACATCATAATTTCCACATGTGGATGAGTCAGGTCATATGGTTGTGATCACATTAGTCCCTATTTTATATTTAAAAATTATAAATTCTATATATTAATAATGATAAAACATATTCAATTGCAAGAAAAACCGAGTAATGTAGCAAGAAAAACTGAGTAAGCATTTTGATGGTGGCATATCTTGCACATGTGGACATTTAAGGATAATTTAATCATATGGGTTTATTAATTTTTGTCCCTATTTTAATTTTTATAACTTTAAGGTTAATCTTTGAACCGTCACAAAATCTATACATGTGCAAAGTTTGTCTTTCCAGACGGTTCTTGACATAGTTGGCTCTATGAACAAATAAATTTAAGGTGGCATTTTAATGTCATTATATCTCACACATGTGAAGTTTTTAGGATCATATTTTCATATTTTTTTATTCTCCTATGTGAGTAGATCATATGGTCTAATTTTTTTAACTTGCTCTTGAGCAAATCAAAAGATATGAAGGTGCAAAGTTGACCTTAAAGATAGATTGCAAAGCTCCCCATATTTATTCTATTTTGCACAACGATAAATATCAGGACTAGATGGAGATATAATAGCTCATTGGAAATCATAAAATTAAGATATATAGTGCACATTAATTCAAATAGTTTAAAGTGTTCGTTGGTTAATGAAGGTAAAGATCAAGCCCCTTACAAAAGGATCAACTGAGCATGTTCATTCCAAGTTCTCTAGAAGCAGTAAGATGAGGATAAGTGAACAATGTTTAACATTAAAATTTATTAAAAGGTATGTGAGGGTGATAAGTTTTATGATCACATGGGTTTTTAATAATATCTAATGGTGAACTCTATAAGATAAAGACTTGGTTGATCTGGGGAGATCAACAATATGTGCTGAGTCAATATTGTAAGATTACATGAGATGAGGTCAATTGTTCAAGGTTTAACATTTGGAAATGTAACACTATGAGTTAAAGTTTGATCTTCATAAAATAATATAAACTTTTCATATTTTATCTAAGAAGCAAGGACATGAGATGCAATCATAATGCTCAGTGTTTAAATGTGACTGTTTGAATTCAAATATTTGAATTTAACAAAGGAATGACTAGTGTCTAGTTTTTGGACCATATCTTTCGATATATGTATAATTTCTTGATGGTTTAAAAAGAGATGTATATAAATTAAATTTGCATCTATAAATATATATTTTAAGATCTGAAAGTGTGTAAAGTCAAAGATATTGAGGTTCAAAGTTGACTGTGTTCATTCATGTTCTATAAGTAACCCAAGAAGGGTATTTGAGCTTATTTTGATGTTGTTTCAACATCTCATGATGAGTTAGATATTAGGGAGTTTTTTATACTCCATAAATATTCTCCTTTTGCATTATAAATGTTTAACCAAATATATTTATCACAAACAAAGGTTTAGAAGTTGACTTTGTATTCATTCATGGTGATTGTGTGCATAGAATGTTGTTTGAGCTAATTGGGGATTACCAAAAGAGTGTTATGATGGATGTTGGAACTTAAAGGGGACCTATAGATAATTTTTCATGGGTCCATGAGTTGTAAAGTTTTCTTGTGTTCCTATTTTTCTCAATGATATGCTAAATGGGTGAATAGGTCTCCATGAGACCTATAAGAACTACAAGGGCCTAATTGAAAGGTGTAGTTGCTTAAGTGTGACTCATGTTAGATGCCTTAAGGGTGAAGGCATATAATGTGTCCAACATGGAAATATTTTGAACTTGATAATTCATGAATTCTCTAAATATAATGAAACCAAATATTTCTAGACTTGAGAGAGACATATGTGTGGAATTTACATTTTGAGAGCATAGTGTTGTGAAACGAAGGAAAGGGTGGGTGCCTAGTGGATGACTTAAAGAGTAGAAAAAATTGAGGACTATTTGTATGAATTTTAGGTCATAATTGTATTAGTATAATATTTATCTTACATATTGAGTGTGAGTAAAGGTGAAGAGTTATAATCAGAGTTCCATCATTAGGTTTTTAAGACATCAGTTCAAAGGTGGCTATGTCCATAGGTGTTGTTTTGGTAGATCAACATTTAGGGGGTCATATCCTCCTTACAAGGGAAACTTGTTAAAGGTCTATTTGTTATAACTTAGCTAGATAGGTGTGGTCTCACCTTGTGGGATTTTAGTCTCACTAAATAGGGGATGGTAGTTCCTTGATTAGTTACAGCTAGTCTAAATTGGTTTTTATTTTTATAGGAAAATAATCCAATTACAAGTTCCAGTGGGTTTTATCCCTAAGAGGATTTACCACAAATGTCATGTGTTATGTGCTTGATCTTGCTTTGTCTCTCTTACTCATTATTATGAATGATGTGTATTCTTCATGAATGTTTGTTGTAAATGATTAAGAATTTGAAAAGATTAAAATTGAAGTTATATTTTCTAGGCTTACTTATTCACCCCCTCTCAGTGATTGTACCTCTAACATATGGATCTTATTTTTTTATGGATCAAGGTCAAAGAATGGCAGTGGGGTTGGAGTGATGCTTATTTCCCCTTCTAATTAGATTTAATATTCTACATTAAGGTTTCAATCTAGTTGTACTTCAAACATTGTACAATATGAAGCCCTCATACATAGGTTACAATGGGCAAGGAGAAGAGGAATTAAACATTTGAAAGTGAAAGGGGATAGTGAACTAGTTGTACAATAGGTGAGAGGTGTTAGTACTTCCAAAAATCATCTTTTTAAGGCCTAAAAGCACCAATTTTGGGATCTCTTAGAGGACTTCCTAGCATTTTACATCTATTATATACCAAGGGAGTCCAATCATCATACATATAGACTAGCTACCATTGGTGTACAATATGACATTGCTGATGAATTCAAGGTCACTCAAAGGTAGTCATAAATCAAGGTTATATGTAGGCCATATATACCTGATAATAAGGTGAGTTAGCATGTCTTTGATGGTGATGATTAGATTATTTATTTATTGATATATAAGGTATAATTCTATCATAAAAATCAAGGTAGACTATAGCATCAGTTTGATGACCAAATAGTATAACTAAGGACTAATAAATTACCCAAAGGATTGGTGACATTAGATAGTATCTTGAATTAAGATTATCAGTTGAGGAAGAACAAGTTGAGTATCTCCACCAAGAAAGAACGTTATGAGAAGGTAGACATTTTTAAGGATAAGTTGCTTAATTTGCAAAAAGTGAACACCAAAGAAGAGATAGCTACCTTCATAGCCTTATGTTAGGATTATGTACATGTATTTTAATGGGAGCAATGTCATCTAAAAATTTTTGACCCCAAATTAGCCCAACACACCATATAGTTGGAGGATAATGCAAAATAGATAAGGTAGAAGCAAAGACCAGTCGAACCTAAGGTTGAAGAGCTCATGAGAAGGGAATTCTCTAAATTGATTAAATCTAAGATCATATTCCCCATTGTGTATTCTTCATGGGTGGCAAACTTGGTGCCTGTGAGGAAGTGTTGGATGGTGTAGCCTAATTATATTATAATTCCTATTTCCTGATAGGGAGTGTGGGGGGGAAATGTGGCCCCCCACTAAGGTCACCATGGTAAAATATTGGATGTTGTGAAAAATACATTGTAAAATATTGTAATTTCATAGTAAATTTAGATCATTCACTATTAGGTTATAGATATAATGATAGAAATTATGTTGGTGTATTTTTTCCCTAATATGTAACCCTCCCTTGACATGAGTTCATTATAATCATGACAACAAACTGTGTGTGAGTGAAGAGGATATTGTAGTGGATGCATTGCAAGTTTTTTCTTTCATTTATTGGATTGAATAAGAGAAAAATTGGTTGTTTCTGTGTAGATGTAGCCAATATAGGGTGAACTATGTTAAATATATGTCTCTATTGTGTTGTGTATTATACATTTTATTTCCATATTTAATTCATTAATATTTCTCTACATATTATATTCCTTATAGGAAGAATAATGGACATATATGCCTATGTGTTGATTTTAGAAACCTCAACAAGGTGTGTGTGAAAGACCATTATTCACTACCATCTATGGATTAGATCCTTCATAGGGTTGTAAGGTATAAGAGGTTTTATTTATTTGATGGATATTCTAGATATAATCAAATATTGGTCAGGGAAGAAGATAGACATAAGACTACCTTTCATAACAAAGTGGGGCACCTATGCATAAATGAAGATGCCCTTTAGATTTTCCAATGCAGGGGAAACTTTCCAAATGGAAATGAATTTTATATTTTAAGGGATCATTAATGAGATGGTGATCATATATCTTGATAACATCACTATGTTTTCAAAGGATCTTGATGATCACATGGCCAACTTGAGGTTAGTCTTTGATAGGTACATGTAGTTTAGAGTTTCTTTAAATCCCAATAAATATATCTTTGTAGCTCATGAGGGAAAATTATTAGGACATGTGGTATCAAAGGATGGCCTCTCCATAAACCTTGATAAGATTGAATCAATCATATCCTTACACCTACCCAAGCACAAGAAACTTTTGTAGATCTTCTTTTGAAAGATCAACTTCATAAGCAGGTTCATTCTGGGTTTTGCAAAGTTAGTAAAGCCTATTACTCATATTCTAAAGAATCACAAAGAGTTAACATATATTAAGGAAGGAAAGAGAATATTTGATGTCATAAAATAGGGCATCTCTCAATCCCCCACACTCCTCAACCCAAACTTTAAAAAATATTTTTTCTTGTATGAATTTTCCACAACTCATACCATTTCACTATGCTCATGCAATAGAATGATAAAGGACTTGAAAAACCAATTGCCTTCTTCAATCAAGCCTTAGAAGTATATTAAGTAAAATATACCTTTGTGTAGAAGCATGTAATTTCTATTATGAGAGTATTTTAAAAAATATATACACATGGTGTCTAGCAATAAATTCATAGCGATGGTAGTACACCCAAGCATCAAAAAGTTGGTACTAAATAGAGATTTAAGTGAGAAGAGAGATATGTGGGTAAAAAAATGTATGTAATATGACATTGAGGTGAGATTTTCCAAGCTTATCATAGATAAAGGTCTCTATTATCATCTTGAAATAAAGGTGAAGCAAGATAAAGAGATAGTGTTGGCAATCCATGACAGTTAACAAGCACCTACAAACACAACTCCTCTTAGTTAGACCCATGACGTGATCATGTTTCTAAAAATAGGTTGATGTCTTATGGGCTTATATAGGACCAAAATAATAAATTTTAGGCTATATACCATACCTTATATCTTACTTGATGCAATGATTTTCAATAAATATATAAGAGGTATGCTCTTAAGATGTGTTAAATCGATTCAAATTGATGAGCTACTTGAGAAGTTTTATGATGGGCCTGCAGGTGGGAACTTTTATACCAAGATCATAGCCTTAAAAATCATTATATAATATTATTTTTTGCCACCTTTTTTAGAGATTCACATTTCTAGGTTAGGAAGTGTTCTAAATGTGCCATGTTCACTGTAAAATAAAGGTTAGTTGCCTTACCCTTGTAACCTATCCATGTTGAATAGACATTTATGTAATGGGGATTAGAATTCATAGGCATGATCCATACCCCTTCTAGTGTTGGGCATAAGTGGGTCTTAATATCCACTGACTACTTAACAAGGTGGGTGGAGGCAGCTACACTTAGAGAAGCTAATGAGAACTCAGTCTTAGAATTCTATGATAGTCTTGTGACCAAGTTTGGTGTACCTTAAAAAATCATATTTGACAATGCCTTGGGCTTCATCAATACTAAAGTATATGAGTGGGACCTTAACTGTGGCATCTACCTCAAGTCTTGATCCAACTATTACCCATAGGGAAATGAGCTAGAAGAGTCCACAAACAAAAACTTGATAAGGATCATTAAGAGGACTATGGAGGACAATCAAAGGGAATGGCACACAAAGTTAAATATTACCTTATGGGTATATATACTCACATCTAATATGTCTACTGGGCATTCTCCATACCTTCTTGTTTATAGTAGAGATACAATATTGTCTATTTCGCTTAAACTTCCAACCTTAGAGCTTGTTCACCAACTTGAGATCTTAGAAGATGATGCAATACAAGTGAGAATGAATGAGATAAGATAATAAGTGGAGAAAATGGATAGTTCCATGCATACCATGTTTTCTATTCAACACCAAGTCAATAATTCATTTGATTAAAGAGCTTCATCTAGATATTCCAATAAGGAGACATAATGCTCAAGTGGGATGAAGATCATGCTAAGCTAGGGAAGTACTCCAAGATTGATAGTCTTTGGATTAGACCTTATATCATTAGAAACTACAAGTAAAATAATGATTTTCAAACATCTAGGCTGAATGGAGAGTAAATCCCCATCCCTATCAATGGGATGTTCCTCAGAGAATGGGGGTCCAAGATCTTAGCTAGGGGAAGTACACTTAGTCACTTCCATCCATGGTAATTTGTTTTTATATTGGTCTCATGAGCTATATGAACATTCCTTAAGACCTTAAGGAATCTATACACCATATTTATCTACATAGGCCAAGTAGGACATAACAGTTTTTAGGGATCCTCAGCTTGTTTAGTCAAACTAATGAGTGATCCTATTTTCTCAGGTCTTGAAGGAGACTATCATAGAATTTTTAGTGTTTTTATCACATTTTTAAAGTCTTGGAACCAACACACCTTCAATAATTTCATAGTGTGCAATTTGGAGGTAGATATATGTAATGAACAGAGATTGAGTGCCCTCATCAGAAGGTGTTGACTGAGTTGAAGAGTTGGTGGAGTCTTTCAAGTTTCCCCATTCCACTTTCTTAGGGTTGAGGTCCATAAACCAATTTTTTATCTCAAAGGGTGTCTTCAATTAAGGGTTCATATGCATATGTAGTTCACTGAGTAGTGGCACTATGTGTTTCTAAGTAACACCTTTAGATCCTTCAAACATGTTTAGAGACTTGAAATAAAGTGTTGAAGTCATGGTGGGTTATCATAATATATTTATGAGAAACTTTCTTAGCTTCCATGGAAATTCTCATAGACATAAAAACCGCCCTCCTTAAATCTATAACCACACAATATATTTTAGCATAGATTAAAGTTTTTTGCCAAGATTAAGGTTCCTCAGAGATTCTTAGGTTTCATTTTTTGATTGTGTCATTTTTTTGCCTCCAAAGTGGTGTGTTTGTATGAGTATATGTATTAGGGTATCAAAGGTGTATTTTGGTTGCCTTAGGATTATTTCCCTACTTCAATTCATGCCATTTCCATACCTTACCATTTCATTTTGTTTCCCACTACCATTTTCATTGTGTTTTAACCCTGTTGTTCATGTATCTCCCTCAATATCATCCCAAAGTTACCCTCCTCCATCCATCCACCCTTCATTCTAAATTTATATCATGTGAGTAGATCCAAATATACTTCAATAACCTAAATAATAATTAATTAATGTAATGTTGGACCTATATGGGTCATACACCCTATTGAGGAAGCCAATTAACCACCTTTAGATAATAACTTGGGATTATTGTAGCAGAGTCTACAAGAATACTATATGGACCACTCATAGATATGAAGAGTGGTATGAGCATAAGAAGGTGTACATCCTAAATAGGTGAATGAGTATATTATTATGTCATAAAGTTTTCAAATATCTGCATACCACTACAATCTCTCATATAGGCCTATTACTCAAACCCCTATAGGCAGTTAACACAGGCAGGTACATGCATATGACATTGTTGGTGTATATTGGTATCTCCATTTTTCCTAGGCTAATAGGTAGTGTTATAAAATAAATGGAAAGATTTATACTAAATGGTAAGTTAAATCTTGATTATCACCTCATTTTAAAGATAAATAACATCAAACATTAGATTTGAAGACACACATGCCTACTTAAGCATGAACCCTAAGCTTGAGAAAGGCGATGGTATGAAAGGGAATAAATTTTATAAAATCACCATATAATAATGTTCTTATCTATGAGACACATGTTTGACACCATATCACCATGATAATCTAAAGAAATAAAGGGGGAAAACCATACTTACAATCCTCATGCCTAACCACTTAGTCAATAGGCAGCCCACTACTAGTCTAAGTAAAATGATTGTTTAAGGCTTTTATAGGCATATAAAATATTTAAAATTTAGTATGAGTGGTCATAATTACCTATTAAAGGTATCCATTTCTCCAATTGGGCCAGAAAAATAATGGGTATAACCACTATTTTGTCTCAAACCAAGCCATGTCTATGATAGTCAGTTATAGGGCTAAAAGATGAATCCATGCCTCGAAGTGCCTACAAATATTTTGGGATCCACATATAGTTTTAGAGTAGTTAAACATGATGGTTAATATCCCCATACATCACCCAAAGGATTCAACATTTCAATTCAAGTCAAATTCCCTTGAGAATAGATCAATGCAGATAGACCTCTAGGCCTAATCTTAAACCCTACTACAATCCTGAGGCATATCCAAGATCTTACAATAAATTTTATGGCCATGAGTGGTGTGTAAGTGTGTTTAAAACCATGATAAAAGGGTTTCATGTGGAGAGAAATAATTAAAATAAAAAAGTCACTTTAAAACCTTGCTTGAGCCATTTAACCCTATACACAGTCAACTTGAGGGTTAACTTCAAGTATTCACACATTTGATCACATAGAGGCTCAGGACCAAAGCTATTAGGTAATTTTAAGTCTCCATATGGGCTAAATATCCATGAAATATTGGTTGGCATTAAGGGGCTAACCTCTATGAATTATCCTTAAGAAAATAACCCATCATAATTGGTATGTAGACAACCCAAGTGTCACCTTCCAATGATCCTATCTCCACACACCATTTCATGGGACCCTAGACTATTCATGGAAGATGAGGTAAATTCATTACAGGTTCATGGCAATAGGTCCTGGTTTAGACATTCATAATCTATGAACCATTGTTAAGATGGTGGATATTTTAGACCCTGTATAAACCCCAAAAGTGACCCAATGGTGGATTATTACCCCAAAACCCATCTAGATGATGTGGTTTAACCCTAAAATTACCTTTAAGATCTCCTTAAGCCTTCTGAGCATCATGATAATTCATTAGTTGGCACATGCAGGGGTTAGATGTATAGAATAATCCTAGAAATGCTAGTTTGAGTCTAGAATCAAGGAGATGGGAAGTGTTTGTTTGCATGATGAGGATAAGATGGAATGGTGAGTCTTGAATCATCTAAATAATCCATCTAGAATCCATTTGTAGAGACTTCCATTACAGTTTTGTTCTAGGTAGCCCTAAGTGTTGAGATCAATGGTCGTCTACACTCATCAAAACTTAATAAGTTTGATCAATCTAATATTGTAACCTCTTGAAGTCTCTGAGGTAGTATTTAGTTTGGAAGCAATGCAAGAGTGCCTCACAACCCCAAGATTTAGGCCAAAGTTCAAGATCTAGGTTTGTAGATAGACTAGCTATCACCTCCACTAGGACTACGTCACTAAATGGTAGAAGAAAGATAAATTTGGGAAGTAAGGATGACTCAAACCTTCTTGGAGGGGATCATCATGGTTTTTAGAAGCCTTTGGGTCAATTTAAACCCTAGGAGAGTCTCACAATTGGATATTTTGGTCTATAAACACCCTCACATTGCCTTAAAAACATGTTTCTCACCCAAGGAACATATTCAAATGCTCACCATAGTAATGATGCTATGCATGTGGAGAAAATAACTTTAAGGAAGGTTGAGATATATGTTGGCATGCATTTTTACAATTGTTTTAGAGATTAAAGCCCTGGTCTCTATGAACCATCACTAATACCCCCAACTACTCTTAAACCTCCTTAAACCCTAATAAGGACTCAAATAGAAAGGTTTAGTGAAAGATGCATCTAGACACTTAGGAAATATTTGAATAACACCTAGAATGTGTTTTCAACTCAAAGGACCTCATGAACATGGCACCTTATTATATGAAGGTTATATAGACACCTCTAAAAAGTGTAATTTTTTAGGTTTTTTAGTATAAAATGGGTTGTAGATCCTAAATAAAAGTTCTAAACTATGGGAAAGGTAAGCTCAAGAATTATTCTACTCATACAATACCATAATTATCCAAGGAAGTTACTTGTAGGTGTCTTTGATAGATCCTCCTAAGTAGTCAGTCTATGAAGCCAGTTTAAGTAGCCCAGTCATATAAGGCAAATGAGTTACAGATGAAAGATAGTTGAGAAATATCTAAGTGTTGATGTAAATGGTTATTAAAAAAGGATTTCAAGATTCTCAAATGAATTGAAGGTATATATCAATTATTCAAAGCCTTCAAATAGTGAATGGGTAAAAAGATGAGGAGGTAGCTTAATAGGCCTAATTAACTTCCAGATAGAAAGATCTATTGGGCATAGAATGACATGAGGAGGTTAATGAGACACCATTTCACTTTGTAACTACCCATTTAGGTGATTATATCCCAAATTAGAGGCCATTATGAAAGTGTGGAGATAGTTCCACTATCAACTCAACATTCATATTGAAGGAGAGACTGCTCAACACCTCTTAGAGGCATAATAACACCCCATGTATGACATGTAACTATCAAAAGAGGTAATAATGGACTATTTTTAGCATGGTTAGGACCTACATGAAGTCAAAAAAAGGATTTACATCCTCCACACCTCATCTCAATCCCAAAATGAAGAGCATGAAGGACATCAATGCATAAAGGGAGTGACTATGACTATTGTAACTACCATGTACCACCTTGGCCTCATTCATGGCCTATCCTACACCTATAATCTTCTCTTATATCTATCATACATTTTATTTAAGTAGTAATTGAGCTCTTATTTTATCATCCCTCGGCTAGGTTTAGCAAACCTCTACTAAAATTATACCTTGCCTCTTTAAATCAATAAAAAATAGTTATAGACTTTATGTTTGGATGTTAGTGTGCCTTGTGAGAGTTTATTTTAAAAATATTTGAATGTATTTTTATTATATAGATCCTTTCATGCACCTAATTCCATGTTTTTAGTCTATGTAGGTTATGTGAAGTGTTTATAGGTAGAGTTATTCTTGAAGAGTTATGAACTAATAGTGTCTTATGCAAATCTAGGTTCTCATCCTTCAAGTTGCATAACTCTCACTCAACCTTCACATGAAAAATTCATGCTTATAACTTCATTAAGAGGTTTGATCAGTTTTATTCTTCATTAATTTCATCATTGTGTTTGAGGGACAAACTAAGAGTGGTACTCAATCATTAGGGCATCACCACTTTAGTGTAGGTTATTTTATAAGTTTTCATCTCTTTTCCCTTTTCACCCCAATAGGATTAGGTCTTAGAGAGTGGATTAAAGTCAAAAATTAGGGGATTTAGCCCTATCAAAACTTGATATTTGACTGTATCTTAAGTATCCCACAACCTATAGGTCAATCCAATGTTAGTCTAAGTTTGAGGAGTGTCTGAACAGTCCTACTTCAATAAGGGTACAACCTGGGTAGCTAACATGATGTCTATTGGTTGATAGATTTGTCCTATTATGATCATGTTTATTTTGACCCTTTAACCCATTATTTTAAGAATAAATAAGTAAACAATAGTTGGGTAAATTACCATAAATAATTTCCCTCTAAATTGAGGTACAGCTCCCTTTTTAAAGATCTTCAATGAATAAAAACTACACTAACATTTGGATATACTTTAAACTAGAAAGCATTTAAGGTAGACTAACATCCATAAATCACTATACTATGAATGTAATATTTCTTTCTATAAAACTATTCAATGATAGAACACATAGATTCCATATATAACAATGATCAAGTATATACATATACCACTAGATTTTGTGAACCAATAACAATTGATAAAATATCTATGATAAGACTCTCAGTAGGAAAATAATTACCACATTTAAAGCATGAATTCACATATAAACTCATCTTCATTCACTCAAATGCATAGATTTAAGTCTATAGTAACTATTTGTTTCCTTCATTCATAGATGAAATAAAGAGGGAAACATCACATTATAAAAGCAAAGTTCAAATAAATTCTAGATTTTTAGACCATTTACATGACCCATTTAAAACATATATATCTATGATAAGACTCTCAGTAGGAAAATAATTACCACATTTAAAGCATGAATTCACATATAAACTCATCTTCATTCACTCAAATGCATAGATTTAAGTCTATAGTAACTATTTGTTTCCTTCATTCATAGATGAAATAAAGAAGGAAACATCACATTATAAAAGCAAAGTTCAAATAAATTCTAGATTTTTAGACCATTTACATGTCCCATTTAAAACATATATATATATATATATATATATATATATATATATATATATATATATATATATATATATATATATATATATATATATATATTCACTTGTAACTATTCTTTAAACTTAGAGTTAAACAAACTCTAACCCTTAGTACGATTTAGTTTTCAAAACTAATTTAAAAGATAGAAACTTTAGGTAAAGTATCTAACTTAAAAAAAGAAAGCTTGAAAATGGCACGATCACTACTGAGGAGGCACATTGGAATCTTCTTATTTGCTTTGATCCGTAAAAGAGATAAGTTATGTTTTCCACTCCTTAAATTCATCAATGAATTCTTGGATTATCATAGAATTAGGAACTCCAATATGTTTAATTCATTGTCTCTAAACCTCCTTAATCCTCTGAATATCAGCTACTTTTTCTACATGCTCTAGAAGTGCTTTGATGTAAAGATGAAGTAATGATTCCACTTTTGACACCCTAGAAAAATCATCTATTACAAGATTTTCATTTTATTTGAGGAAATAGATTTTTTCTTTAAATGATTGTATCACAATATTGATATCTTCCTTGGGTTTACCATCATCTTTTAAATACTTTACATTAATACATTCTAAATCATGATGCAGAGACTAAGTAAATTTGGTTAACTCTTTAATCAGATTTATAAGTTCTATCCACCCTTGTTTTGATACTGAATTTCTCCATTCAAGATGCTTTTTGCATACATATAATATCCTATCATTCAAATTTTCCATATTCTTCTCTAATAAAAATGTTATCACACCATACTTCTGGATTTCAATCATTTTGTTAATTATAGCTATCCATTTTATTTTATCTTTCTCCCATAAGATGTTTTGTATCTTCAAATCTTTAGTGGTAATCAGAGTTTCATCATATATATTCTTTAAACCATTAATATATTTGGTGCCTTCTTGGATTATCCCATCTAATCAATCATTGAATACTTTCATTGCCATCTTACTTATATATATTTGATCAAGCATTTTTTGATTAATTAGAGATTTTGGATCAAAAGATAGGGGAAACTAAAAAATAGACTAAGGACTTAGATTATGAATGGCATCAATGTATTCAGCCATCGAGCACAATGCCTATTTTAGTTCCTTCTTATCTCTTTCATCCTGTCATATTCAATTTACTATTTTATTGGAGGATGTTTAAAGATGATGTACATCTATAGCTCTTGATACAACTCTAAGGTTTATTCTTTCCACTGTATAATCTTGTGCTATGGGATTTTGAATTTCATCATTCATCACTGGTCGAGCTATCTCTGCACTCCAATTTCCTATATTAGGATCAATGTCTACCTTGAAAGTGATTTTTAGATTTTTAGATTTAGGATCTTTCCCTAAACATCTATTAACCATTTCCTCTAATGGTAAATAAAATAGAACTATTTTCCTTTTCTCATTAATTAAATTTTGTAACCACCGAGGTGTAGTAACCAGGGTTTCCTTATCAAAAATAAGTTGCTTTGAATGGGTATCTAGTAATTCTATTAAATTGGTAGAATCTAAAGAGATTCCCACCTATTGATATGTATTAGTACCCTCTACCATTTTTGAATTAGGACCTTGATCACTTATCATCCTATCTGAGTCTTCTTCAGCACTCAGATCCATAATCACTTTTTCTAGAAATTCTTTATTCTCCCTATTCTTAGCTTTTGACCTAATAGTGTGGTTAGGCAAATTGCTTACAAGGGTTTTCTCAAAAAATTTAGAGGTATAATTCTTTTTAACCTCTAATTTTGAAACACCTACATCATAGACATCAATACGTTGATTAGAAGAGCTTACAAGAGATGATGTTTCATTGATAGGTGCATATGGTTAGAGATCTTCAATCTAGATTTTTCCTAGTCTCTTTTCTTTTAACCATTTTTTACTTCTTCTTATCAAATGGAGGATTTTAACTTCAATTAAATTTTATTCATCTTTATTCAATTCAACTTTTGGAATAGGTTGTTGTTCTACCTATTCATATTGAGGATCAATCATATCCTTACCATCATCTGTTATATCATCAATATCCATCTTCAGATTAAAAGTAACTATTTGACTTAAAGAAAATCTACACCAAAGTCTTATTCTAACTTCTAACTCATCTAAGAAACCTTCCCAGTAGTCTTCTATTTGGGGAATGTGTGAAAAAAAATTCTAAACTCTAAATGATCTTTAGATAAACACTTGATATCAAATTTAGGCCTGGCCTTATAATACTAAAAATTAAACTTTATACCTGAATCTCTTTTCATAAAGAGTTTCTTATTTATATGAGCTAATTGCCTACATAATTCAATTAACACAAATCAATCAAGGGCATATCTAATTAATTTCATAGGTTCACCTTCAAAACCTCCAACTCTAATATAGGTGAATTTGGAAAATTTAATGAAATAGCTACCATATATGCTAATCAATTACATAGCTTCATTAGATATCCTTTTATTAACATTCGTTGTTAGTTCATAAACCATTCTGCCAGTGAAAACATCATTAACCCTTTTGTAATTTTCATAACATTTTTACATTTGTAAATGGGGATAATAATCATAAATTTTGATGTCTTCAATTAAGGGTTTATGAGGTAACCCTATCCATTCTTTTATAGATGCCAAGTAGTAGAAAAGATATGAATACATATAAAAAAAATTACTCCCAAAGAGATTGTTTAATCCCTGATGTAAGCACTCTGCTATGATCTCTACCTAGTCTAGATATTGTTCTCCACTAAGAATTACTTAAATAAAGAAGTACATCTAGTCCTCCCAAAAGAATGCTTGAGGACTACCTTTCAGTCTATGAAGCAACACAACAATATCTTTCACTTTTGGTATCATATGTTCTCTAGTTAAAGGTATGGGTAAGCTTGAACCTCCCTTTTGGAACTTTAGTAGCCAATTTCTTGTGATTATGCTCTTATAGTTTGCCTTTTTTAATGAAAAAATAACTATAAGAGGAAGAGATGTTAAGGTCTGAATATGGTTATTTGAGTACGATTTTCATTATAGCCATTATGGTTTCTCTATTAATAGGTATCAATACATATCCATTCATAGTTATGATGCATCTATCATGTGGGTCATATTTATTCATGCATTCAAGGATTCATTCAGGGCATTGTATGGTTGTGGGGAAGGTTGCAGCTTCAATTAGACCACTTTCCACTATCTTCTCCAACATGGGAGAAGATGTAGGATTTTTAGCTCTTTCTATAAAATCTTCCAAATCATACTGAGCTAAAAATGTATCCCCATATTTGAGCAAAGAACAAACAAGACTTGAACCATGTTTAGAACCAAGGCATGTAGTTTTCATGATTACAATTTGGATAAATAGAATAGAAAATGTTTGAACCTCTTAATAGTATCAGAGACTCAAAATGACTTTTATTTTTAATAAATAAATATAAATAATTATGAGAAAAGTCAAAACTCACCTTTTACCAGATTTGAATTCTCTATCAAATTGAGCAATAAAATATGATACCTCTAGCACTATCCTCCTTTCATGGTACCTTATGTGTTTTATTTTGCCAAATTAGCCTATTCATTATTTGATAAGGGCACAAAATCTAGTTGAATAATTACTAAATCAATACATTCATGTTGAATTCCCTTGATATGACATAAATTCTGACACATGCATTAATTTCAAGTGATCTCCACACTCAACCTTAATGTATAATCATTACCCTTGATTTTCATGAGTTAAAACTTTTCACTTTATAAAATGTTCTAAATATATTCTTTTTTGGTTAATTCTCTCTATATTTATTTCCCACTTTTATACTTCCACACACAATGAATTTTTGTATCCCAACCAAAAGAGTACATGGCTTCAAGCTCAATTTATGTCAGTTCTTTTATACTCATAGATTTCAACTCAACAAAAGTTTTAAGGGAAAAAAAGAATAAACATAAAGACATGTTTTTAACAAAATTGCTCATGATGAACCAAAAGTGAGTGGCTTTTCAATAATATAGAATAGTGAACTTTGAACCTATGAACCATCAAATTTTGAAAAAGGTTCAAGTTCGGTGGTTCAAGATAACAAATTCCTTCACAAACTAAGACAAGCGAATGATTTATAATAACAAAGAGATGACTCAAAGAGTGAACATATTGAACAATTAAAGGAAAATTATATATCAATGCTTGCTTGAGGAATAATTATAAAAAAATTGAATAAGGGTAAATACAAGGGTAATAATTGGCTTTGACTAAGGACTACATTTTACGACAAAATGCAGAGAACTCAGAATCTCTAGTTTTGCATAAACTAATCAGAAACAAAGGGACAAAAAGGGAAAGTCTAGAGTAAACCAAAATATAAAAAAAAGGTGGCACACACAAATAAAAAGAAAACAACTATGTATAAAACAAGGGACACCTATTTTACAATTGATACAGCTTAAGGTCTTATCCATTATAAGATAGGGGTAGATCAGATTCATCTAGATATTTTAATTTGAAAGAATTAAGGCCCATTACTTGATGAATTTTGAATGGTCCCTTCTAGAGTGAATCAAACTTACCATGTGCTCCTTTAGGTTCTCTTCTCTTATCCCATAAAATCAATTCATCTCCTTCCATGAATTTTCTAGGTCTAGTTTTTTTATCAAAGATTTTCTTAACTCTGGCTTGATGAGCAGTAATATGATCAACCAGTTAATTCATTTCTTCCTCAATTTTGGTTAAATAAATAATCCTCTTTTCCAAATAATCTTGAAAATATTGATCTTAAATGACCTTTTGCAATTTAGCTACTGATAGTTTAAGAGGTAACAATAATTGAGCTCCTATTCCATAAACTAGCTCAAAAGGTGCCATTCTTATTGTTCTTTTTCGGTTACCCTATTAACCCAAAGTTCTTCATACAAATTTTTATGCCAATATTTTTGATTATCACTCACCAATTTTCTCATGATGGCTATCAAATTTTTGTTATTGGACTCAACTTGATCATTCCCTTGAGGAAAATAGTTTGATGAGTGAGAAAGAGAGATACTATGATCATAACAAAATGTGATGAGTTCAGCTAAACAAAAGTTGGTAGCATTATCTACCATGATTTTTTGAGGAACACCAAAGTGTATCAGTATATTTTTTTTAAGAAAATCATGCACAACTTCTGAGGTGGTTCTCTTCATAGGGATCGCCTCCACCCATTTTGTAAAATAGTCTTTGACTATCAGAATATGTGTAAGTCCAGCACTTGAAGAAGGTGAAAGGGGTCCAATGAAGTCTAAGCCCCATTGCTTGAAAGGTTATTCAATCACAATTAGCCTTAAAGGTAATGCTGCAAGTTATGGTTTTCTTGAAAATATCTTACACTTCTCACAATTAGCCACCCATATGTATGTATATTTAAACATGTCAGGCCAATAATAATAATTCCTAAGGATTTTAAAGTTTGTAACTGAGGAACATAAATGTCTCTCATAGGATTCATCATAGAAAACCTTCAAAATCTTACATTGTTCTTTATCTACACATCTCAAAAAAGTTCCATCTAGTCCCTTTTTGTACAAGACATCACCCTATATGACATTTTTAATCTCAGGTTCCTTTTTTCTTTCAAGGATAAGTGGCTTGGACAATCTCCATAAGTAAGATAATGATCCACATTTACAAACCATGGATCTTGTAAACTCACTAACAAGATAGTGGGAAGTTCCTCCTCTTTTTCTTCTTTATTTTTAGTGATTAGTCTACACAGGCCTTGGCCTCCAATTAATTTAGTTATCTTGATATCCAAGTCATATTCTTGAATCTTAGCAACCCATGATTCTATATTATTCATCCCCACATCTTTTTGAGTCAGAATGCTCTTGACAGTTGAGCTTGGTACAAATACAATTGAGTGAGAATGAAGTATGTAGTACCTAAACTATTTGACAGATTTTAATACAATAAAAGCTTATTTTTAAATTAATGCATATTTAATTTCATGTTTCTTAAGAGGAAGACTCATGAGGGCTATTGGAGATTCTATATTCAATTCAATTTTTTGTAGCAAAATACCAGACATGGTGTGTTTTGAAGCATAGCAATAAATAATAAAATCCTTTTGGAAATTAGGATTTATCAGAGCAAGTGCCTATGTAATTACTTCTTTAACATTTTCAAAAGCCTTATTAGCAGCTTCATTCCACCTAAATACTTATTTTTCACTCATCATTCTAAAAATATGTTTTGTAATCTGAAAAAAATCAAGAATGAATCTTCTGAGGAAATTAACTTATCCAAAGAAAGATTTAACTCTAGTTCTATTTGAGGGAAGGCTTAAATATCAAATTAATTTAACTCTTTTTGGGTCGATTTAAAGCTAAATGCCCCAATAACTTACCTTCTATCACGTTGAATACTAATTGTTTTAGATTAAGATATATTTCATGGTCTCTGCATCTTAGAAAAATAGTCTCAAGATCTTTTAGATGATTTTCTCTCTTTTTAGAGAAAATAGTCAAATCATCGAGATAAATAGCAATAACTTTATCTATCAGGTCTTTAAAAGATGAGTTCATTACTCATTGAAAAGTTACACCAGTGTTGATCAAACCAAAAGGCATATGACCATAGGCAAAAGTTCCCCATGGCATTGTGAAAGTGGTTCTATGTTGATCTTCTTTAGCCAAACTTATTTGATTATAACCAAAGAACCTGTCTAACATGGACATCATCTAT
Source organism: Torreya grandis (assembly GCA_037957365.1). Classification (NCBI taxonomy): domain Eukaryota; kingdom Viridiplantae; phylum Streptophyta; class Pinopsida; order Cupressales; family Taxaceae; genus Torreya; species Torreya grandis. The sequence goes on from JARHVA010002016.1 coordinate 591,650, forward strand.
GATCCAGCTATTATTTATAAAATGTGATCCATCATGGGTAAGGCATAATTATCTTTTAGGCTGGCTTGATTTAAGTTCCTAAAATCAACACAAATCCTTATTTTTCAAATTTTCTTGGGCACCAAGACAATATTTTCCACCCCTATAGAGCGATAAATTGGGTAGATAATCCTAGCTTTTAGTATTTTATCAACTTCTTTATAAATGGCATCTATAAATTTTGGGTTGTATTTTCTTAATTTCTACCTGAATGGAGTTGCATTTGATTTTAAAGGAATATGATGTTAAAATTGACCATTTCTAAAAAATTTCAAATCATCATAACACCAAGCAAAGACATATTTGTATTTAGTTAGCAAATTGATTAACTCACATCTCTTTTCTGGTGAGTAGCATTTACCAATGGAAACCTCTTTAAGATCAATTTTATTTCCAATATTTACCTTTTCAAAATATCCAAATTTATAAGGAGCTTGAGCATGTTTGCCTTTAATGTATTCATCTTATCGACTAAACAAATGTTCAAGAGAAACTAGCCCTCTGGCAATCTTGTTTCCTTTTAACCAAATTACTCCATCATTTCAATTGATTCTAGGATCAAGACTAAACTCTTTACACTCTATTTTAGATATTTCAAAATAGGTCCCTATAAATATCTCAGCACTTTACAAGAAATTTTTAATTTGTTGATCATTTTCAAAAACTTGTAAGTATTCAACATCATCTGGGACATTCGGATGATAGAACAACTCTATTTTATATGAGTTTTCTTTGAAATCGAGATGAGGAAGAAGAAGAGAAGTTGATATTGCCAAAGAATCTGCCCGTGTGTTCTAATCTCTTATAACTGACTCAATAGAGAAGGCATCAAAATGTTCTATTTCATCCCAAACTCTATTTATGTAATGTCTCAGTCTTATATTCTTAATAGTAAAAACCCCTCTTACCTATTTAACAATCAATTCCATATCTCTTTTTACTTTGATTATTTTTATTCATTTTCATTTAGCTTCATTTAGTTCAAGCAATAAAGCTTCATAATCTATGATATTATTAGTATTTTTAAATTCTAACTTAAAGGAGTTAGGAAAAATTTTACCTTCAAGGGAAATCAAAACTACCCCTGCTCCAAAGCCAGTAGTGGCACAACTACCATCAAACTCCATGATCCATAGATCATCTAAATGAGTGTATTTTGAAATAGATCCTTCCTTCACATCCTTAGAAAAAAATAATAATTACCAAATTTGCATTCCTCAAATAATATCTAAGATTTAAGATCATCAAAAGGGAACATAGTAAACCTACATTTAGTTTCAAGCTCTACTTTTACTTTCCATTTTCCCACTAGAATTGTGGCCTCTGACCAATCCATTTTAATTTCCCCACCTAGATCTTTGCAAAAAGTTCTACTCAATAGCATTCCATAACTATTAGGGATGTCTCCCACTAAAATATTCAACTTTAATCTTTTATTTATTTAAGCTATAAGAGAAACCTATACATCTTTAATCTTCCCAAGTAGAGGAATCTGCTTGCCATCCATTAAATAGAACTTACCAAATGTCTTTGTAAGGGATAAACCCAAGGCTTTATCTACGAAAGAGGTCATGATGTTATTAGAAGCACCAAAGTCTATAATACAATTACTAAGTTTATGACCATTTATAAATAAGAAAACATAAAATGGGTTAGGTTTCATATCAAGCAAATTAGATGTATCATTAGATGTATTGATGGCCATTTCAGGCATGTATGTAGGTGATTCAGGTGGAGAAGCAAATAGTTTAGCAATTGATGACTCAACATTAATATTATGTCAACTGTTTGATTCAATTTTTGAATGATCACCTTTAATGTATTTCACCAGTTTATCAAGCTCTTTAGGATTTAAATTAAGGTATTCATTAGGAGATATTTGAATTCTTGAAGTCTTACAAAATTCAATAATATCGAAAGAAGTTTCATGTTCATATCTTCATAATAATTGAACAACTTGAACTTTTGAACCAGTGTCAGTAGTTCTAATGAGAGGTTCTTTAATTTTGACAAGCATTCCTTGAGAAGATTGAATGTTTAGAGATTTCAAATTCTTTTGACTTCAGGTCAGCACAACACATGAAAGATCCTCAAGAATAACCAATACTTCACCACCTCTTTCTAAGTCAGAATCATATTCTAAAAAGTGTATTTTAGAGTTGCCAGGTTCCTCAGAGTTCCTTTCTTCCTTAGTAGTTTCTCCCAACATATCTTTAGTACCAACCATTTGAGCATATCTAACCATCTCTAGGTAATAAGTTCCATCATGATCAGTAGTCGAATGAAAGGCACACATGTTCCCTTTTCTAAGGGGATCTTCAATAGCTAACCTTGGTTGCACTGGTGTAATTTGCAATGCCTTATCAATATTTATCCCTCGATCGACATCCCAATATGGTTGTTGGAATGGTGTACTAGCTTTAGTCATTTGTATTCTCAGAGTGATCATATCATTAACTAACCTTTGAACCATAGGATATGTAGGGGATGAGGATTGAACATTAGGCATTTGAAGTTCATTTTTCCATTTTACAACCATGATAAGATCATCTTCTAATCCAACTGCCATTATGTGTGCATCCACTAAAGTGGTAACTCTACCTCTTCTTAGGTGAAAACATTTTTGATTTTTTGGAGTTAGCCTTTTAGTAGTTGGAATCCTATGCATGATTTTGTTGTATTTGGCTATAAATTCTCTCATAGGCTCATGTATTTCTTTCTTAAGCTAAGTTAATTGAGCAAGGAGATAATGTTCATCTTCTATGCTTTTGAACATATTTTTGAATGTATTTTTCATATCATCCTATTTTTTAATAGTAACATCAGGTAGGTGATAGAACCATTGCACTACAGTATCAATTAAAGTTTGTATAAAGATTCTTATAGCCACATCTTGATGTTGTACACCTAATACACCACATGCTACAGCAAAGGCATTCAAATGTTCATCTGGTGATTACTTTCCATTTACATTAAATTTAGGCAAATTTTCTATCACATTTTTTGGTAGAGGATTTAGATTAGCTCCAATATTTAGAGGTCCTATGACCACTCCCTAAGGCTACGCCATTAGTATAAACTTTATCGCAAAAGGGATGATAGTGCCGAAGAGATTTAAAACTTAACAAATAGGGGATGCCAAGGGTTTACGATGGATAGAAGGTCTACTTCTAGCTCTTCTAATAGGATTAGGATTAAAAGAAAAATTTAGGTTAAGCAGTGCTTGAAAAGTAGGATCATCAATTCCTTCTCTCAAAGATCTTGTATATCTTCTAAAATCTAGCTTGTTAAATCATAATTGAACAATTAACTATTAATTACTAAGCTGGTCTTGACCTCTTGAGACTTTAGGGACTTAATTTATAACTACATTTTTATCTTGTCTTCTTATTTATCTAAGCAATAATAATCTTAAATTGTTAACTAATTCTTCTTCTCTTTCTAATACTTGACTTTCTCTTCTATAATCATCGATATTTTAATAAGTGCACCATGTAAGGGTATTTAATTGACTAATTATGTCTTATTGATCATCTTGGAAACTAAGATTAGGCTGTAAAACAAGAATTATGTTCTCATGGGGAAGCACCATCTTGCTTCATATCAAGGCAACTGATCATAAACAATAGTTTGATCCCTAATGGACTCGTCAAAAATCTATTGTTATGATAGATTTGTCTTATTCTGATAATGTTTATTTTAACCATTTAACCTATTATTTTGAGAACAAATAAGTAAACAATAGTTGAGTAAATTATCATAAATAACTTCCCTCTAAATTAAGGTATAACTCCTTTTTTAAAGATCTTCAATGAATAAAAACTACACTAACATTTAGATATACTTTTGACCAGAAAGCATTTAAGGCAGACTAACATCCATACATCACTATGTTATGAATGTAATATTTCTTTCTATGAAACTATTCAATGACAAAATGCATAGATTCCATATATAATAATGATCAAGTATATACATATACCACTGGATTTTATGAACCAATAATAATTGATAAAATATATATAATAAGCATCTCAGTAGAAAAACAATTACCACATTTAAAGCATGAATTCACACAAACACTCATCTTCATTCACTCAAATTCAAATATTTAAGTCTATAATAATTATTTCTTTATTTCATTCATAGAAGAAATAAAGAGGGAAATATCACTTTATAAAAGCAAATTTCAGCAAAATTCTAGCTTTTTGGACCCTTTACGTGTCCCATTTAAAACATATATATATATATATATATATATATTCACTTGTAACTATTGTTTAAACTTAGAGTTAAACAAACTCTAACCCTTAGTAGGATTTAGTTTTCAAAACTGATTTAAAAGATAGAACCTTTAGGTAAAGTGTCTAACTTTAAAAAAATAAATCTTGAAAATGGCATGATCACTACTGAGGAGGTGCATTGGAATCTTCTGATTTGCTTTGCTACATAGAAGAGACATGTTGCATTTTCCATTCCTTAAATTTAGCAATGAATTCTTAGATTATTGGAGAATTAGGAACTCCAATATGTTTAATTAATTATTTTTAGACCTCTTTAATCTTCTGAATATTAGTTACTTTTTCTGCATGCTCTAGAAGTGCTTTGACACAAAGATGAAGTAATGATTCCACTTTTTACACCCTATAAAAATCATCTATTACAAGATTTTCATTTTCTTTGATGAAACTGATCTTTTCTTTAAACAATTGTATCATAGTATTGATATCTTCCTCAGGTTTGCCATCATCTTTCAAATATTTTACATTAATACATTCTAAATCATGATGTAGAGACTATGTAAATTTGGTTAACTATTTAATCAACTTTATAAGTTCTATCCACCCTTGTTTCAACACTGAGTTTCTCCATTCAAGATTCTTTTTGCATACATATAATGTCTTGTCATTCAAATTTTTCACATTCTTCTTTGATAAAATTTTTATCACACCATACTTCTAGATTTCAATCATTTGGTTAATTATATCTATCCATTTTGTTTCATCTTTCTCCCATACGATGTTTTGTATCTTCAAATATTCAATGGTAATCAGAGTTTCATCATATATATTCTTTAAACCATTAATCTATTTGGTGCCTTCTTAGATTATCCCATCTAACTAATCGTCAAATACTTTTGTTGCCATCTTACTTCTATGTATTTGATCAAGCATTTTTTGATTAATTGGTGGTTTTGGATCAAACGATAGGGGTAACTAAGAAATGGACTGAGGACCTGGATTAAGAATGGCATTAATATATTCAACCATTAGGCACAATGCCTATTTTAGTTCCTTCTTATCTCTTTCATCCTGTGATGTTTGATTTATTATTTTCTTGGTGGATGTTTCAAGATGATGTACATCTACATCTCTTGATGCAACTCCAAGGTTTAGTATTTCCACTGCATAATCATATGTTGTGGGATTTTGAACTTCATCATTTGTCACTGACTGAGCTATCTCTACACTCCAATTTCCTATATTAGGATCAATGTCTACCTTGGAAGTGATTTTTAGCTTTTTAGATTTAGGAACTTTCCCTAAACATCTATTGACCATGTCCTCTAATGGTAAAGAAAATGGAACTATTTTCCTTTTCTTGTTAATTGAATTCTATAACCATCAAAGTGTAGTAACTAGGGTTTTCTTACCAGGAATAAGTTGCTTTGAAGGGGTATCTAGTAATTCTATTGAACTAGTATAATCTAAGGTGATTCCCACCTATTGATTTGTATCAGTTCCCTCTACCATTATTGAATCAGGACCTTGATCACTTATCATCCTAAGTCTTATTTATCACTCAAATCCACAATCACTTTTTCTAGAGATTCTTTCTTCTTCCTATCTTAGTTTTTGACCTAGTAGTGTGGTTAGGCAAATTGCTTATAAGGTTTTTCTTAGACTTTTTAGAGGTAGATTCCTTTTTAACCTATGATTTTGAAACACCTACATCATAGATATCAATAAGCTAATTAGAAGAGGTTACTAGAGATGATGGTTCATTGATAGGTGCATATGGGTGAAGATCTTCAATTTGAATTTTTCCTCGTCTCTATTTTTTAACCATTTTTTAGTTATTCTTATCACAAGGAGGATTTTAACTTCAATTCAATTTTATTCATCTTTATTCAAATCAACTTTTGGAATAGGTTGCTACTCTACCTATTCATACTTAGGATCAATCATATCCTTACCATCATCTGTTATATCAACAATATCCATTTTTAGATTAAAAGTAAATATTTGGCTTCAATAAAATCTACACCAAAGTCTTCTTCTAACTTCAAACTCATTTGAGCAACCTTCCCAGTAGTCTTCTATTTGGAGAATGTGTGAAAAAAAAATCCAAACTCTAAATGATCTTTAACAAAACCCTTGATATCAAATTTAGGCCTAGCCTTATAATATTGAAAATTAATCTTTTTTAGACCCACTTCCAAATTTAAGGCATCAAAAATTGACTATCATATATAATGACCAAGTTCAATGGAAAAATATATACCTAACTCTCTTTTCATTAAGAGTTTCTTGTCTTTATGAGCTAATTGCCTACATAATTCAATTAACACAAAGTGATCAAGGGCATATCTTGGTAATTTCATAGGTTCACCTTCAAAACCTCCAACTCTAATATAGGTGAATTTGGAAAATTTAATGAAATGGCTACCATATATGTTAATCAATTGCATAGCTTCATCAGACATCCTTTTATTAACATTCCTTGTTAGTTCAAAAACCATTCTACTAGTGAAAACATCATTAACCCTTTTGTAATTTTCATAACATTTTTGCATTTGTAAATGGGGATAATAATCATAAATTTTTAGGTCTTCAATTATGGGTTTATGAGGTAACCCTATCCATTCTTTTGTAGATGCTAGGTAGTTAAAAAGATATGAAGATATATAAAAAAAATTACTCCCAAAGAGATTGCTTAAACCCTGATGTAAGCACTCTGCTATGATATCTTCCCAGTCTAGATATTGTTCTCCACTACAAATTACTTGAATAAAGAAGTACATCCAGTCCTCCCAAAAGAATATTTGAGGACTACCTTTCATTCTGTGCAGTAACACGATAATATCTTTCACTTTTGTTATCATATGTTCTCTAGTTAAAGGTTTGGGTAACCTTGAACCTCCCTTTTGGAACTTCAATAGCCAATATACTGTGGTTATACTCTTATAGTTTGCCTTTTTTTAATGAAAAATAACTTTAAGAGGAAGAGATGTTAAGGTCTGAATAAGGTTCTTTGAGCAAGATTTTCATTACAACCATTATGGTTTCTCTATTAATAAGTAGCAATACATCTCCATTCATAGTTCTGATGCATCTATCATGTGGGTGATATTTGTTCATGCATTTAAAGACTAATTCAGAGCATTATATGGTTGTGGGGAAGGTTGTGGCTTGAATTAGACCACTTTCCACTATCTTATCCAACACGAGAGTAGATGCAAGATTTTTATCTCTTTCTTTAAAATCTTCCAAATCATACTGAGCTAAAAATTTATCCCCATATTCAGATAAAGAACAAACAAGAATTGAACCATGTTTAAAACCAAGGCATGCAGCTTTCATGATTATAGTTTGGATAAACAGAACAAAAAATGTTTAAACCTCTTACTAGTATCAGAGACTCAAAATGACTTTTCTTTTTGACAAATAAAAAACAATAGTTATGAGAAAAGTTAAAACTCGCCTTTTACCAAATCTGAATTCTCTGTCAAATTGAGAAATAAAATCTTATACCTCTAGCACTGTCCTCCTTTTGTGACACCTTCTGTGTTTTATTTTTCCAAATTAGCCTATTCATTATTTGATAAGGGTATAAAATATGATTGAATAATTATTGAATCAATACATTCATGTTGAATTCCCTTGATATGATGTAAATTCTAACACATGCATTAATTGTAAGTGATCTCCACACTCGACCTTAATGTATAATCATTACCCTTGATTTTCATGAATTAAAACTTTTCACTTTATAAAATGTTCTAAATATATTCTTTTATGGTTAATTCTCTCCATCTTTATTTCCTACTTTTATACTTCCATACACAATGAACTTTTGTATCCCAACCAAAAGAGTACACAGGTTCAAGCTTAGTTTCTGTCAGTTCTTTTATACTCATAGATTTCAACTCAATGAAAGTTTTAAGGGAAAAAAAAGAATCAACATAGAGACATGTTTTTAAAATAATTTCTCGTGATGAACCAAAAGTGAGTGGTTTTTCAAGAATATAGAACAATGAACTTTGAACCTACAAACTGTCAAATTTTGAAAAAGGTTCAAGTTTGGTGGTT